>MU158735.1:85323-223084 GCA_015888305.1 Antheraea pernyi | reverse complement strand
AAAACTCCACTACTCATTTTGCTAAATATAAATCTCCATAATTTCACGCGTTCAATCGCCCCAGTTTTTAATGAATCCGAAATATATTCCGCAGCTAAATACTCTTGGAAACTGTAATGTATGAATTTAGGAGTACCGTCGCTAAGTATGCAATCGATGATTCCCGTTTTCTCTCTACCCCCTTCCATGTTTTCTATAATACTTTGAATTTCTTCCATATCTGCTTCAGTTAATATTTCACGCAAATCGTCTCTAAACGTCGCATAGAATGCTAACTTCTTGTGTGTATGCATAAACTCTTTCAGTTCTTTCTCGTAAGTCATCATAATATCAGGATTGTAAAGGTCCATCTGATTCTTCTCTTCAAATCGTATCTTTTTTAACTTCGTCTCTATGAAGTGTTCGTAGAAGGACAATGTATTCATTTCCAAGTCCCATTTCATTGAAATGCTTTTTTCCGTTGTTGTTTTTCCATTTTTAATTTGATTTTGAAAATATTCTAAGACTATGTAGATATGAAGTGGGGTGAATAGCAAGCTTATCGCTTCTTCAGTTTGCGATTTATGTATAGAATGCTTCGAGAGACTTGTTTCCGGGCTGCTAATTGCAACATAACAACTGGATTTGGAGTTAAATATCCTGCTCCATTTTTCACAGAATATCTTCGTTTCAGGGATCTGCGCCTTATTGATTTCAGCATTAAAGTATTTCATTGCTGATTTGTAAAGCGAATACAAAAAGTAACTCGTTATTTTTATAATCTTTTTAGTATTAATTAAAGAATAATCATCAACGAATTGTCTCATGAATTCAAAAAATCCATCTATCCTTTTAAACTGTTCTAAATCAATTTCATTTAAATTCATATTGACATTTAAATATTTATCTATGAATCTTTCTTGCTCCTCATTGTTGAAGACTTCTAAGTTATAGGATACACCGAATTCATTATCCAGTTTTTCTCTAATGTTATTGTAAGAACGACCAGTGATCCACATACGTTGCTTTACGTCGGACCCGGCATCTGATGAGCATTTTGTAACTAGACACTTCAATATCTCTACCATTTCTTTTTCATAATGTGGACAGATCTCATCAAAGCCATCGAAGAGTAAAATTATTTTCCCTTGATTATAACAATAGATAAGCATTTGCAATTCAAATAAAATTAAGTAATCTATTTCATTACAGTTGGTAAGGGCTACGTCACCGTCATTAATTTTAATATCGAAATTGACTACAGGTGTAGGCTTTATACTGAATCTTATCAGATTTCTGGAGAGTGCAGCTTTACAGACAAATTTCAGAGCATCAATCTTAGTAATTATTATTTTATTTTTTTGCAATCTGTACAGTTCTTTTGTTTGATCCAACAAGTTTATCCTTTCGATCCAAATACTCGGGTTTTGTTCTTTAGTTTGGAGCGATAAGTTTGTGAGAAAAGTGGACTTTCCCATCCCGGGAGCGCCGACTATGATAACAGTATCATTTAGTTCTTCTAACGTATTTATTTTAATTAATTCTTGATGTCCAGTATTAAGAGGTTCCATTGGGCTTTCCTTTAATACAGAATTCTGTCTACGTAAACTCCTCTGTACATAATAATGTTTAACATCTTCATAATAAGGATTCGTAAGTGTTTTGCCTACATGTATTATCTCATTGTTTATAACCTTCTGTAGTATTGTCGATTCAATCAAATTTTTCATTTCGTGTTTTATTACTTTTGAGAAAGTCGTTGTAACTCCTTGAAACACGAACATTCTTTCTAAAACTTTCTCTTGGCTTGCGATATCTAAGTCGGTGAGATCATTCCTTACGTCACTCAAAGTCACAAACGTATCACGCGTTATATGTACCCGTAGTTTCTCAACTGAATTATTATTGGTAACTAGGATATAGTTTTGTGTAACAGATTTCTCAGTAAGACGAAGGAATACTTTTGTTTTAGCTTCTGTTACATCCTCATATAATATGATAAGTAAATTCAACTTGATAGTCTTTAGTTCTTGTATTATAGAGTTATAATCATTTTTAGAAAGACATGTCACATCATTAATATCTATAAAAGCGTAGCTGTTAAGATTGTAGAAACGTTGTGCTAATTTTATACCTGTTAAGACCCTAACTTCTGTTATTAGAACAGTAGCTTCGGGTCCAACTTGCGAACTCAAACAATCTATAGCATCCTTATTGAATTTTACATCATATTTCCTCATCCTGTTTACAAACATACAGCTTATGACGTTCAGTAACGATTTTCCAGAGAATTGCGTTAATAATCCATCAAAATACTGTCTCTTGTTTGTCAAATAATAAGATTTTTCGTCTGTCATCCACCATTTTTGCACTTCATCGTGTACAATAAAGTAGATCGCATCGTACCGTGCATTCGAAGCTGTTTGAATACGTTCGCGTTTATTCGCGATGCAGTAATCTTGGATTGCGTCTTTAGCGTGATCCTCTATTTCGTCTTCCTTTGATTGACATGTATAGAACCATAAATCATTGAAAAACATTCTCACGGTACGTCTTTCTGCTTCATTACCATCTAATATCAAATTAGGGAAATTAAACACCTCAAGATTAAATTTTAACGCGTCTATATCTTTAACTCTACTTTTCAATTTGCCTAATAAATTTAAAGCATTCTTTCCTAACGTCTTTTCATCCGTATTTAATATCAAATGTGTCTTCTGTTCATCGAGAATCAGTAAATTTCCTACAGCACTTCCCAATCCTCCTTTTAAAGCTACAAGCGCAGGTTCAGGTGTAATAGAATTCATTAATTGTTCTATATTTTCGGCTAAATATGCTAATCTCTTTTCGCCTTTATTCCCATCTGCAACTGCTATATCTATGTTACCAAAGAGTGGAGGAAGGTTAAAAGTAATCGTTCCCAACATTTCATGCACGGCAATAGCGAAAGCGTTGGAGCACATCGCATAACTGTCACTTAGTCTAAACCGTTTTATTGTAACATCTTTATATCTATCATCTTCTATGATAAGTGCTTTTTCTCTATCATATCCTGTTATAGCGTTTTGCATCAATTTACTTATAGTTTCATCTGATGGATTATTTATTACAGCGTTAACTATTTCTTTCATTACTTTCTCCTTAGGTTTTTTAGCCAGCAGGAATTCTTTGTACAAGATTAACCTTAAAGCCACCAATTTTTCATCGTGGCTACTTAAAAAATCTTTACGAAACGTTCCTTTTCTATATCCATATGCAGTCGTATCCGAAACATTTATCACATTACGAGCTAATATAATATGATACTTCTTTATATAGTCATCGTTCATTAGCATATCATATTTACCTTTTAATATAAAATAGGCTAATATCTTTCCGACATATTTCATATCGTCAATAACTAACATATTAGTTAATATTGAAATATCACTCTCGTCATAGTTGTATCTAAATATATCACTATAATCACCGCTATTTATTAAGTCCCTCGCTGTTTTATCGATTCCCTCCACGTCTACTAAAACCTTGTCTTTAAAACTGCATTCAGCAGTTGTGTATATTACGCATGTGCATTTCAAATCTTCATACTTGCCTCTGAAGAATAAATCATTAACATTTGGATCCTGAAATTTCTGTCGAATCGTCGCGTAGCTGTTGTAATATTTTAACAAACTGAAATCGCCCTCGTCCCTCCATAAATCTTGAAATGTTACTTTATTCTTCTTGACATCGCTTCTATGTTTCGCTTGTAGGAATACTACACCGTCTCTGTTGTCATTTTTGTATCTTATACAGATGTCGTCTAATGCTCCGATTCCATCCAAACTCGTTCCCAAATAGAAATCATCGAATTTTTTATTTAACGACGCACGTATTAGAACTAAGCTAAGTAGTTTCGTTTCGTATAGTTGTCCTTTTATTCCAGTTGCGGTAGTTTCTTTTGCGTACATCAAGTTAGGATCCATTTCATCATGTTTTATTATAGATAACATATCAGTCGTTATATCTGATTCAGTTATTCCATTAATATTCATTTGTGTTTCCGTTTCGTATGCTTCTAATAGTTCGATTATCGCTCTGCCACCATCGGTATTTAATTCTCTAGCGATATCTAATGCTGTTTTATTTTCCCTGTTTTTATAATTTATTTTAGCTCCACGTTTCAAAAGTAAATTAACAACACCTAGATCACCATTAGTAACAGAAATATGCAACGGTGTATTGTTGAAATCATCGATAAATTGCTCGTTGATGTTTGCACCATCATTTAGATATTCTATGATTTTATTTATCTTAGTTTCTCCAGCCGTCTCATTTGTTAAGAGCATAAATAATTTAGCTGTGTTTAATTTTTGCTTGTATGTGGACATCTTCAAAATGGATTATTTAATGCTGCTTCGTTTAGGTCTCCGGTCTTTCTGAAACAAGTTAATAAATCTGTTTAGCATATTTTAAAAGATTCCTCTTCTTAATCAGGTATTTATTATATTATTTAAACAGCAGCCTGTTATCAGCTATCATAACTATCAATCCGAAAAATGTTTCGCTTCAAAATTCGAAACAGAAGTAATTGGTCGGGAAATTAAGAAATATACCAGGTGTTAGTGTTATTCGTTTACAATATTCTAATAGATGATAGTTCATGGTCACATTTATAATATAAAATAATAATATCAAAACTAGTACTAATAAACAACAAAGAGAACCTAAATTAAAATTTGTTCTAAGACTTTCAAAAGTATGGAAACAAACATTATAAACCTAGGTGCAATGACCGGTGCCGAAAGCTGTAAGGGGGGACCCGTAGTTAATAACCTTCGATAATAAAATGGTCATTAAACTTTTTTTCTTTGTTCATGGTTTGAAAAATTATCCTTTGTTAGTTGGTTGTTGTTGCCACTATTTTTCACACTTCACTTTCACTTCGCCCGACGGTCACTGACATTGCGCTTTAACAAACACACGTAGAGAATTGGGTATAATTTTTGTATTTTTCTAGATAATTAGGTTTTTTTTTTTTTATAGTAGCACGGCAAAGTGTCTGCACTATGCCTGATGGTAAGCATAGTACAATCCAAAAACAATGGCGACCAACGAGTACATACTGTCCATCGCCGGTCGCCGCTGCCGGCCTGCGAAAAGCTGGATACGCACAGGCTGATCCCGAAACGCGACCCGTAAAAGTGAATCACTATGACGGGCTTTTTCGCCATATACATGGTGGTTGCGACCCAGTCAGGCTGTAAAACCCTACCACCCTGTTTTCTCCATTGCCTCGTTCGTTCTTCAGCAGGGTGCACCACGTGCAGGTGAGGTTGGCTTGGATGTCTCAATTCTTAGATGTTATTTGACACCCCTTACACCCTTACAGGTCGAATATTAAGCACCTGTTTTTTTAATTGATTTAGAAAGAAAATCGAGTGCAGAGTATCCTTCATAAATATTGCTACTGTCTAAACTTTCACCTGGTATACAGAGATCTCGTCAACAGAGAAATGTACAGATTCCAAGCTAAGGAAGGAGGGAAAATATCGTCAAAATCAGAATTGTATATATCACTAGCTTTTACCCACGGCTTCGCTACCTTAATTTAGAATGGACTTATATAGTTTTTCTCTGGATGAAATACCCCATGTCAGGGGCGATCCGTTTGATCTCGAAAAAAATTCGAGGCACTTAGAAGGACTGCCAACAGAAGTGAAAACTCGAAACAATGCTGAATGAATTATTTAGATTTCATAATTTGTATATTGCAAGTATTATCAATAGTTTGATCTTCACATCTATTGGCACTCCGAACAATAATTGTATACATTTTTATACAGTTTATTAATTCACCAAACGTATAATGGGCTGCACGATCTCAATACAAGATATCTATATTAGATGTACACAGGATGCTATTACGCGTCGCTAGTGTGACGCAAGGCGTAAAAGCGTAATACGGTCGGTCACGGTTACCAGCATGTCATGACGCAAAATCATATGTTTATCTCCTGCAAAAAAAAATACCGCATAACGCGCGTAAAAAAATTCTCATTTCAAAAATTATTCTTCCCGACGAATGGGTTTAATCCACGTTAGGCGGTAGAGCCACGCTGGAACTATTACTGGTTTCAGCATGAATGGGTCGGCTCGTCCGCTGTAGTACCACCCTCTCATAGAAATACCGACGTGAAGTAACAGTGCTTGCATTGTTGCGTTTCGTTCGGTCAGTGAGAGCGCCGGAGGCCCACTTCCTCTCCCTTCTCCCTCCCCCCACTCCTTTCCCCGTCCCAACAGAGGCTGGCACTTGCAACTCCCCTGGTGTTATTAGTGCCTATGAACTGCTGTGATCACTTACCATCAGGTAACCCGGCTGTTCGTTTGCCTCCTATAATATAAAAGAAAACATTAACGCGAACGAATCCGTGAATAAAGGCTAATTACGTAATAATTTATACAAATAAGTAATTATAACTGAGAATATAATCTATACATATATGAAGAATGTGAATGTAACGTGTTTGGATTCTTGTGAAAAAAATATTGCAGGCGTCTAGAAACAGGTAATAAAATACATTTCAATCATTTTTAGTAATGTCTGTCTGCTTGTTTGAACACGCATTACTGCTAAAGTACTGGGTTCAAGATAAAATTCTGCAGTAAAATCATAAAGCATATCCTCGAGTGATACCCGGGTAAAAAAAAAAAATTATATATAATACCATATATAATTATATATAGAAAATGGCCTTATATAATAAAGATTATTCCAAATATAATGGAATTTCTTATGAAGTTTCTCCAATTAGCACAGTATAAGAAGTTCCGCGTTTGCAAAATTATATTTAAACTTATTTGAGTGTTCCCCTCCACGGAAATCTTTAGTAAAAAGGGAAAGATTTATACGTATTGAAGGGAAACCAGAGTGACAATTTGATCGTAACGTCGACCCTATATCAATGAACCGAGAATCTTGACACCGCAATTACGAAAACGATTGTAATTGTAAGCGTCATCTATTATCACAATATGAAACCATTTCTTCCGCAGATTTTTTATGAGTTATTTTATTATTGATTTCTTGTATTTCCATACAGTGATATTTAATTACGAGCTATTATTTTAACGTATTTTGATTTTATCATAATTTTGGCACAAATGATATTAAATTGATACAGTCTAAGATAAAAAAGGACGACTTCTTATATAATTTGGTTTAGACTTCAAATTTGTAAGTTGCAAGTATATAAATATAAAATGCAGCTTTGTAATACAGATATTATGTATCCTGAGTAATTACGAAAAAGTATCTAACATGGAAAAAGTATATCTAACTGTGTATAGTTATATATAATTAGATATAACGATACATTAATTTCTCGAGCGCCTATATATAATTATATATGAGTATATCTAATTATATATAATTATATGTAAACTATATATAATTTTATATGGTTATATATGATTATATATTTTTTTTTACCCGGGTATTTAGTCTTTATTTCATTGAAATCGGTTCGGTCTATCATAAGTTATTTTAATTTTAATGACAACGATTGAAGTACCAGAGAAAAGTAGATAACATTTTTTTTATATCATAGTAGGCAGACGAACAGGCGGGTCACCTGATGTTAAGTGATCACCACACTAACAACACCAGGGGAGTCAAAAGTACGTTACCAGCCTGTATTTTGGGGAAAGGGAGGGGGGAGAGGAGACTGGAAACGAAACAATGCAAGCACTGTTACTTCACGTCGGTTTTTTGTGAGAGGGTGGTATTACCCCGGGCAAGCCGACCCATTCATGCTGAAACTAATAATAACTTCAGTGTGGCTCTATCACCTAAAGACTTAATACACTCAGATGACTTTCTTAGTCACTATTTAGTACATTAGGTTTAAGTGGACGAAGTCGCGGGCACAACTATAACCTAATAAGAATGCTTATAATAACCTTCTCGGAAAATCCTTCATAATTTGTTTCTGTCCTTCTGTTTTTAGTACATTAGGTTTAAGTGGACGAAGTCGCGGGCACAACTATAACCTAATAAGAATGCTTATAATAACCTTCTCGGAAAATCCTTCATAATTTGTTTCTGTCCTTCTGTTTTTTTTATAATTAAAAATTATCAATTCATTTATGTTAAATCGTAAAACTTGTTTTGTACGCTCTTGAGGAAAATCCAAATAGTGTGGCCTGAGTGACTCAACAGATTGTTATATTAACTACTAGCATCCGCCCGCGACTTAGTCCGCGTGAATTAATTACTTTGAGCCAACGCTAACACGTAGCGGAAGCTCTCAAGAGGAAAAAACCCCGATTTAGAAACATTCTTCATTGGTACCCCGCTCCTATTAATCTTAACATATTAATCTTAACTTATATATATATATATAACCTTCTTCGATAAATCAGCTACATAACACTGAAAGTATTTTTCAAATCGGACCAATAGTTACTGAGATTAGCCCCTACAACGTCACAAACTCACAAACTTTACATCTTTATAATATTACTAGCCGACCCGTGCCCACTTCGTTGGTCGGTAATAGGCATTATCAAGCTACAACTTTTTTCTAGAACTCAATCATATATCGTTCGTAAGAAACGTTTTCGTTCGACCATTTTTTCTCCGACTCCCCAGATATTACCCCCGACAACCTCACAAACTTTACCTCTTTATAATATTAGTATAGATAATATAATTAGTTAATAGCTTCTGCCCGTGACTTCGTACGCGTGGAATAGTTATTTTAGGCTAAGACGCAGCGTAAGCTCTCAAAAAAAAATATCCCGATATTAAAACATTTTTCATAATTGTTCCGATCCTAGTGGTCTTAGCGTGATGATATATAGCCTATAACACTCACAAATAACGTGGCATTCTATTGATAAAACAATTTACAAAATCTGTTCAGTAGTTCCTGAGATTACCCCTTACAACGTCACAAACTTTACCTCTTTATAATATTAGTATAGATTATAGTATACATAGAAGTATAGATTTCAAATACAGTTTTTGCCATACCAAAATCTAATTATTTACATCAGGTACATAACTTTTTAATATTAAACCACAATATTTTAACCGTAAAAGCTTTAAAAAAAAAACTTCACTGAACATCGGTAAACACTGAATGAAACTGAACATTTCATTTAAATAACAATTTCTTCATAATTAGGAACTTTATTTACATTAGTATAAAAATATCACATTTGTCTTTGGAACAAGCGACCGCTCAACACTGTCCGATCTTGTATATATACGTCACAGATTAAAATACAAAAGGCCGCGCGGTGGGGATGCCTTTAGTGATGACTAGAGATGAGCCAATAATATAGATAGACAGATAGATAATTAATAAAAACAAATAATTTACTTTTTATTATCACGCTTTTTTTCTTTTTTTTAATTATTAGCTTCACCTGTATGTATGTATGTAACCGACCCCTTTGAGCTCGATTTTGTCCTATTTGTACGATCAGATTTAATTCAAACTTTGCACACCTGTCAAAGGTCGATGACAATGCAATAATCCGAAAAAAAGTTAATAAAATTTAACTAAAAAATGAAAAATAAATAATAGTTTAAAAAACTAAAAAAACACGCTTTCATAAAATATCCATCTAAAAAACAGAAAATAAAATTTAATAAATTTGGATTAAGAATAGTGTAAATTAGAAATAAATGTATATTTTTGTAAAAAGTGACAAAAAAATGAGAATGACCTCCAGATATCAGTATTTTTATAATTTTTATTTATTAAGTTACGTTACGATAATAGATTACTAAATTGGTTTTTTTTTACAACCAATTTTCTAGTAGATTATTATTGCCATTTTCGAGCAGGTAAATAGTATTACTAGTTTCTTGCGATCATTTCTATATTCTAACAAGATGGTGGCTCTCTTAGAACTTTCCATGGAGTTTTTGTGGCAAGTTAGAATCTATGCTCCGTCTAAGGTAAAAAGTGTATTATATCTCACCCCATGCATATCTCATCAGAAGCTTTTCTGCTGGCAATTGGTATACGGGGGTATTTTGTAGGGGTTTTTTTTTATTATTTAAGATACAAACAACGTTAGCAAAATAAGCACGAGTACAATATTTTTAGAACTTTATGACCTCCTCAACTCGACTTTCTATACATCCTTACTAACATTATAAAATCATATATTATTTTATTTGTTATACTATAAGGCCTTATCTCTTCAATCGTCTTCATAAAATTTTGCATACACTTTTATGGATACAAAAAGGCATAGGATTCCTTTCATTAAAAACTTTTTTTTCCTCGAACTGACTACGCTATTGACCTGGTAGGGTCTTCACAGCTTCACCGGACTATTTTTAAAAACTATTTAAAGACAAATTCCCGAAGGATAACTGAAATCTACATTTAGCGAAGCAGTGAGCAAAAGGTGGTATAATATACATATACTTATAAGACATATTCTGTAAGAAATTCTACACACAATGAAGATCGTATTAAAATATATTACGTCGTTTAGTGCATACAGACAGATAAGTATACACAAATAGATATCTTCACGACTTTTAATGTAAAGCAAAGTTTAAAATATACGCACAACAAGTCGTTTACGTCACGAGCTCCTTTGACTTTATGACATTAAAATAATATAATGCATCTGTACAATACCAACGAGGAGCGCTAGTTGAGTCATTTACAAATATGATATACTAGCTGTGCCCACGACTTGGTCCTCATTGAGCCTTATGTAAAAAAAACAGTGATTAATATAGTTATCTGAATGTATTATGTCCATTTACTTATCTACTTCCTCTCGTACTTAATTCGCGTCGTCATTAAAAACACAATAACTTTTGATAGGAGTTTTTGGCGGGATCTTGGTCTGTCATGTAGTGTATTTTATTTTTTATTCATAATCTTGTGTTACTTGACTCTATATTGTGTAAAATTGGTGGTGTTTTATGTAATATAGTTTGTTTATTGTGCATAAGTGGAGTGAATGGAAAATAATACCACGGACCATGAATTCTGAGATGCCACAAAAATTCCATGGAAAGTTTTAACAAGTTGGCCACCATCTTGTTAGTTCATTGAAATTATATCAAGAAACTTGTAATATCGGTACTCACTTGACAATGGTAGTTATGGTCTACTAGAAGACTGGTTGCCAAAATGGAATGAAAAAAGAACTTGAAATACTATTAACTACTTGACAATGGCAGTAATAATCTAAAAGATTGGTTGACAAAAATAAAGTTAACAAAAAAAAATTTTTGATAGACCGAACCGATTTTAATGAAACAAAGACTAAATGTTACTCGAAGATATGCTTTATGATTTTCTTGACAAGTTTTATCATGACCGCAGTAGTTTAGCAGTGGTGCGTATTAGAACAAACAGGCAGACGAATAATTATAAAAATGATTGAAATGTATTTTATTACTTATTTCTAGACAACTTAAACATTTTTTTTTACAAAAATCTATAAAGTTCAGAAACACGTTACATTTACATCTTATTAATAATAAATAGCCTTTTATTCAGATCTCTTTAAATGATTTACAGAAAGCTTAAACTTAAAACTTAAACTAATTCTTAGCTCTTATGCTAATTTAACTTTTTAAACTAGTATTTGTTTTTTCGTTACCATCTCCAGATCTGTTTGCCAATCGGCAAAGGCCTCCTCCAACCTTTTCCATTCGTTTCTTTCCTGAGCCACTCTGTTCCACATGACTCCTGCCACTTTTCGGATGTCGTCATCCCAACGTTTCTGCGGTCTACCTCTCTTTCTTTTTCCTTCCCTGGGGTACCACTGTGTCACTCTTTTGCTCCATTTATCGTATCCTCTTATTACATCTTATTATATGGTTAGAAATAATCGATAAAAATATATTATTGGTACATCTCTAATGACATATGTCGTTTATGAAAAAACTTGTAGGTGTTACACGTGATTCGCGCAAACTTTAAAATGGCGATCATTTTCCATACACCTTGATGATGAAACAACGTGATGGCATTATTGAACTGCACGATGTTAAGGATTTTTATAACCCGTCTTGTCTAGCTATCAATCACCTTATAGTTGAAAATCTGTCTCCAAGCGTCCATATGTTAAGCATACTAGCATCATTTTTTATAACCTTACATCGAACATCCGGATCGGAGTTTTTGGCGGGAACTTGAAGTGTCATGTCAACGAAGTTTGCTTGTTATATAGGCATTTTAGGTAACAGAAAACTAGCCAACTTTAGACTGTTCCCTAAGTCTCTACATTTTCGATATTTTACAGTATACACGGCTACAGGGTATCCACAGGACTTCCAACTACCCATACTATTTTACCACTATTTTCGTACAAAGTTTTTAGGTTATGAATTACTGCTTTTCGTTCAACGTTAGCGACTGTTATTACAGAATTTGACCGCTATCACTTAAATCGGTGTGTACTGACTTGAATTAATAAAGTAGGTCTCTTTCGGAGTATTCATTGTCGAATAAATCAAAATTAGATACAATAGACCATTACAATAATATAAGATATTAAAACTATAATGAAAAAAATATATATATATATATTACATTACAAATTATATCTTATCTTGTATACAAATAATACGACTAAATGTTACTCCAGGCTATGCTTTATGATTTTCTTGGTGACGTTTTATCGTGAACGCAGTACTTCAGTAGAGAAGCGTGTTCATCATACAAACAGACATACAGATAAACATTTCTAAAAATGATTGAAACTTATTTTATTTCTTATTCCAAGATACCTGCAACGGTGTTTTTTTACAAAAATATAAAAAGTACAGGCTTGTATAGATAAACCCGAACTTACGGCTAATAATCAGAGTGGTCATAAAGATAGACGAGGCTATAGTCTATATCGTATACCAATATTACAAAGAGGTAAAGTTTGTGACTTTGTAGGGGGTAATCTCAGGAACTACTGGTCCGATTTGAAAAATTATTTCAAAGTTATATAGCTCATTTATCGAGGAAAGTTATAGGCCATATATCATCACGCTTAGACCAATAGGAGCGGAACACCAATGAAGAATATTTCAAAATCGGGGATTTTTTCCTGTTCAGAGCTTCCGCTGGTTGTTACGAGTTAGCCCAAAGTAACTATTCCACGCGAACGAAGTCGCGGGCAGAGGCTAGTTCTTATGTAATTTTCGGAAATATTAAATTTTTATGGTTTTAATATGAGTCGATCGTTACAAATCATTGCTATTGTAGCAATCGCATTTCGGAATATTTGCTAAAATTAATGAATAGGATTATAAAAACAAAATTTTCAACAAATGAAATAGTGAAATACGTTTCAAGTTAGTTTTTGTTTACACATCCCCTTGATTATATTTTCAACCAATCACAGTGCACCTTTTGTTTTCGTTTACAATAACAGATAATTCAAAAAAATAAATTTAATGAAGAGAAAATTCTTATTGTCTACAAACTTGAAAAAGTGACATCTAAGAATAGTTTAGTAAACTAGTTAGCCTTTTCTCTATTACGTGTGTTTTCTGAATACTATTTGGATAGATGTCGCTTTCTTTAACAATTTATTAGAATGTTATTCAATTTTAATTTTGGCATCCATACTTCCAAAATATTACTGCCATTGTCGAGTAGTTAATGTCATTACGAGTTTTTGCTATCATTTCAATATTCTAACAAGATGGTGGCCGTCTTGCTAGAACTTCCCAGTGAGTTTTTGTGGCAATTGGGAATCCATGCTCCGTCTTATTTCCGATCTACTTCATTTATGTACAATAACCAAACTATATTACGTAAAACACCAGCGATATTATAAAATATATATATAACACAAGATTATGAATAATATATGGATAAAATCTACTAGATGACATTCCAAGATCCCGCCAAAAACTCTTACGTATTAAGTTAGTTTTCATTTACAAAATTTCAATCAGTCACAGTACCGGAGTCTCTGTCGGAATCTTGGAATGTCATGTACTTCGTTAATTTTATATTTTATTCATACTTCTGTTTATTTGATTCTCTATATTATGTAATATTGGTGGTGTTTTACGTAATATTGTTTGGTTATTGTGTATCTTAAAGTGATAATATACAGCCTATAACCTTCTCGATAATTGAGCTATATAACACTGAAAGATTTTTTCAAATCAGACCTGTAGTTCCTGAGATTACCCCCGACAACGTCACAAACTTTACCTCTTTATAATATTATTATATTTATATATATTATATAGTATAGATTAACATTCTATATGCTATGTATATTCCTAATATGTTATTGTATCTCTGTGGTACTCACAACACAGTACCTAGCCCCTTTTGGTGATTTGTCTGTGATGACATGTTGCTAGTTTAGATTATTCTACGTTGTTACACTGAATATTTGGCATTAAGTTTAAAGTGTGTATTGACACTTGTCATTGGAGAAATTGTCTACTTAGGCAGAGGCGATACCGAAAGACAAATTTAGGGATGGAAGGTAGATTTTATTTTCGAACTGACTACGCTATTGACCATGCAAGGTCTTAACAGCTTCACCGGACTACAAACTCCGGACTCCGCGTCAAACATTTTAACCGCTCTGAAGTAGAAGTAAAAGGGGAGCAAACTCGTCCGCACGCGTACCTCGCCTCCTATTTCACCCACGTTGACACATGTTTCTTGTCATTATTAGTTGCAGTACAGTTGCATTCAGAAGTCAATTTAGTATTGTTGTTGTTAATTACATGTTATTGCTATTTTCGTTGTTTTCTTTTTGTTGTATATTTTTCATTATTAGAAGACCCGTCCACTTCGGAAAATGATGTTTCTATGAAGGGTGTTGTTTATTACAAATAATTTATTTATTATGAATATATTTTATTTACAATAACGGTATTGCAACACGCATAATACCCGCACAATATATGCTACAAGATATATCCCATAGATAGAAACAAAGACTGCATAAGGCGGACCATTCAATTAAAGTACGCGATCACCAAAACTCGTCGACCGGGTGATTAAATGTTATTGGGATTTAATTATAACTGACGAATACATAATGTGGCGAACTGTTAATTTTCTAGCTTTGTCTATTGTTCAACTTCTATTGTCCATTTCTAGTTTTTAGTGTTGTTTTATTATCCCAGTAATTATTTTTATTATCTGTTTATTTTTATCTGTAATAGTTTGCAAATACATATTCGAGGAGTTTTTGGCGGGATCTTAGTCTGTCATGTAGTGGATTTTATTTTTTATTCATAATCTTGTGTTACTTGACTCTATATTGTGTAAAATTGGTGGTGTTTTATGTAATATAGTTTGTTTATTGTGCATAAGTGAAGTGAATAGAAAATAATACCACGGACCATGAATTCTGAGATGCCACAAAAACTCCATGGAAAGTTGTAACAAGGGAGCCACCATCTTGTTAGAATATTGAATTAATTACTCGTCAATGGAAATTAACAAACTCTCTGGAACATAAAACAAAACATTGACACTGGCAAATGCTTCTGCGGAGCCAAAACAAGAAGAAGAAATACATATTCTATATGTATGTAAAATAAAAAGGGTTTACGTAAATTAGCTGTTAAAGCGAATAAATGTCAATGTTAAAATTCTTGTGGTAATATTTTGAATTTGTTTTGTATTAACTTCTTGACTGTACTATGGGTAAAGCCGAATTCAAAGCTACATTCAGAGCGGCCATAACATTTGACGCGGACTTATAATCTAGTGTTGTCAAATGAAATGTTATTTGTCACTATGAAAAAAATACATTATCAGCATGCGAAGTACCTGGTAATTTTCATGTATTTATTGTTAAGAATATACTCGCTATAACCACGACAGCAATGTATATAGACTACTAAGATGATACTACGTATGTGTTACCATTGCAATTTTTATGTCCTCTGTGGTCACTAAGTCATTTTATTTCTATTATTCGATCACAAAATGACTGCACTGTATCTTTGGCTAAAATATGTCATATTCACTTTGTTTCGATTCAAGTAACCAATTGTCTAACAGTAATTATTCTGGATTTCAGTTCATCACATCTTATTGACTAACTTATATTCACTTCGGTAACATTTTATATAGGTTTAATGTGAAAATAAAATCATTTTTGAATTTATAAAATTTATTAATATGTTACACATTGTATCAGAGAAATATTCTTCAACACATTGTAAAGTATATACATAACACAAGATAAGGGTTTTTGGCGGGAACTTGGAATGCCATGTAGTGTTCTTTATATTTTATCCATAATCTTGTGTTTTGGCTCTATATTGTGTAATGTTGGTGGTGCTTTACGTAATATAGTTTGGTTATTGTGCACAAGTGACGTGGATCGAAAATAATACCACGAAGCATGGATTCTGACTTGCCACAAAAACTCCATGGATAGTTCTAACAAGATGGCCGCCATCTTGTTAGTTCATTGTAATTATATCAAGAAACTTGTAATAACGATACTCACTTGACAATGGCAGTAATAGTCTACTAGAAGACTGGTTAACAAAAATAAAATAGAACAAACTATGAGTAAAATTAATCCACTACCTGTCATTCCAGTATTTCGTCAAAATCTTCTATATGTCATTACATAGTATAAAACAAAGTCCCCTACCGCGTCTGTCTGTCTGTCTGTTCGCGATAAACTTAAAAACTACAGAACGGATTTCCATGCGGTTTTCACCAGTGGATAGAGTGACTCATGGGGAAGGTTTTAGTATATAATTTGTCAATGATTATTTTATAATCAAGGCGTGACAACATCTTCTGGACTCGCTAGTTCTTCTATATTATATTATAGTGGACTCTACTTTGCACTTCCACCTGATTGAACACAATACATAGTATGCACATAGTAAACACATTTTTTTATTTTTTTTATAGTAGCACGGCATAATGACTGCCATGTGCCTGATGGTAAGCACAGTACAATCCAAAAACAATGGCGACCACCGAGTGACACACTATCCATCGCCGGTCGCCGCTGTCATGCCGGCCTGCGAAAAGCTGGATATGCTGATCGCAGAAGCAAATCACTAAGACAGGCTTTTTCGCCATATACATGGTGGTTGCGACCCAGTCAGGCTGTAGAACCCTACCACCCCGCTTCCGCCATTGCCTCGTTCGTTATTCAGCAATGTGCACCACGTGCAGGTGAGGTTGGCTCGAGTGTCTCAAGTGTTAGATGTTATTCGACACCCCAATAATAGCAGTGTTCAATCAATTCCAGGCGGAAGTGCAAAGTAGCCTCCACTATAATATTAATGATGGATTTCCACAAAGTAACGCCTTCTCAAATATTCTTCTATATAACTTTTGATTTTGAAAATTTTCTAACATTATTGGTATTGCTTTTTATTACTTCATTATTAGCACTTTTAACTTTTTTAACATTGGTGCTGTGTTTCCGATATTTATGTTCATATAGGAGCACCGGTGTACGGTACTGCTTCCCGCACCAACAGTCAAACGTTTTACCATAATCATAATGAGTATTTAATATATGTTTCACTAAATAATGTTTGGATTTATAACAATTCTTACAGGTATCGCATTGAAATTTCTCATTCTTATCATTGATGTTGTGGTACTTAGATTTGTGCTGACGTAAGTGTATCGGTGAACGGAACTGTTTCCCGCACCAACATTCAAACTGTCTCCCATAGTCATAATGCACCCGTTGGACGTGTAATACTAAAATGCGTTTACTTTTATAAAAGCGTCCACAAAGGACACATTTATATTTCATTTCATCTCCATTATTTACAGTATTATCTGGCTCATTAGCCTCTTGGGATAAATTAGATTTCGCTATTTTATTACTATATACATCACAGACATGTGCAAGCATGTTATAATAATTATTAAAATATTCATCGCAATATTGGCATTTGTATAGCTTATAATTTTTGTTATCCCCTGGTATAGGAGGTACAGTTTTGATATGTACATTATCGTGTTGTAATAAATCAAACCTGAAAATATTAAAACAATCAATGTTAGTATCCGCTCACAGGGTTGTAGTATTTAAGATGTCCAATTCTTGATAATTTAATATATGTCCACAGAAACTTAGATATGCTGGATCTAGTAAAAGACCAGCATAATTTAAATACTAGAAACAGCAACAAATTGATAATTCCTTGCTTCACGTTCATTAAGTCCAAAAACAGTTTTTTAGGTAATAGTGTTAGGTTTTATAACAAAGTCCCAAAACACATTACCAATTAGCCGGATAATGAGTTCAAGAACCATGTCAAGCGAGTTTTAATATCTAAACACTTTTTTTTTCTCGAACTGACTACGCTATTGACCCGACAGGGTCTTTACAGCTTCACCGGACTACTAAGGCGAGCGCTTAAGGCACTCAGTCGCTTTGGTTTTTAGGTAACATACACAAGGGCGCACGGCACCTCGGCTTGGGCTGTTATTAAGTCGCGTCTGACCTAGCTAACTATTCTAAGCTATTCATACATATATTCATTTGTCAACCATACTATCGAAACTGCATGATTCACAAATGCATACGTGTATATCGGAATGAAACGAACTAAACTAAACTATTCGATTCAGAATATCTAAAGGCTATTATTATAGGGTGGATCAAAAAGTAAACGATTGTGACATCTGGAAATGACGCCCGTCTCTGTGCATCCACTAATAAGGAATGTAACTATTTATGTTTTGTAAAAATATATAACATGAACAGATAAACCAAATCGAGTTTCTTGCCAGTTCTTCTCAATGACTTGGTTGTTTTCCGAACTTCTCAAGGCCTAAATTAAATAAAGGATATTTTGTTTTCATTTGAACCACATATTATATACTTGTCCCGGTCTGCTTCAAGCTACTGACGTTCCAATAGTGTGTACTAGATAAATACTATTACCACATAGTGACTGCACTGCAATTGAATTCAATGTAACACTAAGATAACTCCAATCCTCAAGACATAGTTCCTTTAGCTGTTGCCCTTATCATAACCATTTACAAATAGCACAGCCACACAAAGTATTAGCAAAGCTATGGATTAACTGAAGAGATAATTCCTTTGGTAACGGTTATATATTATATAGCTGTAAGGGTGTAAGGGGTGTCGAATAACATCTAACACTTGAGACACTCAAGCCAACCTCACCTACACGTGGTGCACCCTGCTGAATAGCGAACGAGGCAATGGCGAAAGCGGGGTGGTAGGGGCTTACAGCCTGACTGGGTCGCAACCACCATGTATATGGCGAAAAAGCCCGTCATAGTGATTCGCTTCTGCGGGTCGCGTTTCGGGATCAGCCTGTGTATATCCAGCATTTCGCAGGCCGGCATGACGACAGTGGCGACCGGCGATGGATAGTGTGTCACTCGGTGGTCGCCATTGTTTTTGGTTTGTACTGTGCTTACCATCAGGCACATGGCAGTCATTATGCCGTGCTACTATAAAAAAAAAAAAGCTGTGTTCGTAGGCGGTAGAGCTACGAAGAAAGCTACTAATGGTTTCAGCATGAATGGGTCGGCTCGACCGGGGTAGTACCACCCGACCCACAGAAACACCGACGTGAAGTAACAGTGCTTGCATTTTTGCGTTTCGTTCGGTCAGTCAGAGCGCCGGAGCTTCCCCTTTCTCTACCCGTCCCTCTATACACAGGCTGATAACGCAATTGCGATTCCCCTGGTGTTGCAAGTGTCTATGGACGGCGGTGATCACTTAACATCAGTTGACGCACCTGGCCGTTAGCGTCCTATAATATAAAATGTACTAACTCTCTAATTAACCATGTACATTTCTCTCGCACGTAACTCGAGCCGTCATTCAAATTACAATAACTTTTGATAGAGTGTACCGATTTTAATGAAGCAAAGACTACGTTATTCTTACTAATAGGCAAACATTTTGAAAACATATTCATGATTTGTACAATGTCAGTCAGCAGTATTATGAGTGAGTTTGTCGAAGGACTCACCTATTTTTAAATCTTCTTCCACACAACTGGCATTTAATTTCCTGAGGGGTTACCAGAACATCACAATGTTCGCTTGGGTCTACAACATGATTCAATATTCTATGGTCTACTAGTTTCCCCATTTTTAGTATAAACTGAGTATCCTTTGAGTTATAAACATCATCATTTGTAACTGAAGACAATCCCTCCTGTTGATTTTCCTGTACAATATCTTGTGCCCTCATAACTTTTGTAGATTCGTCATTCTAGAAACAGAAATAACAAAGTCATGCTATAATAACTTAACCCCTAAATTGTCCAAAACCTTAACCGTGTAATCGGCTGAGTGCCTTAAGCGCTCGCCCTAGTAGTTCGATGAAGCTGTTAAGACCATTCTTGGTCAATAGCATAGTCAGTTCGAAATAATAAAAAAAAACATTAACCGTGTTATTACAAAAAAGTTAAATACGTTTTAAATACATGGTTTAAAAAAGTTTCTTAATAAATGCACCGCGCTCACCCGAGGCAAGTTCGCGTTATCCTTTTTCGCAAGTCTAAACTAATGTAACCAAAGCGAGACAAAAGAGCAAGATGGCGAACATTCAGTGACCGCGGTGCGTTTAACACGAGACCTTTTTAAAGCCAGGGTTCAATACGTTGTTCACCAGACTAGGCCCCCCTCGGCAGCTGCTCAAGCCTAGGGCCGTTCCCCAAGTTAAATACGTATTGAATACTTGGTTTAAAAAGGTTTCGAATTAAATGCATCGCGCTCGCTGAATGTTCGCCATCTTGGTCTTTTGCCTCGCTTCGGTTACGTTGGGTTAGACTTGCGAAAAAGGATAACGCGAACTTGTCTCGAGCGAGTGCGGTGCATTTTATTATTTTATATTTAATTTTTTTGTAATAACACCCTAAGGATTTAAGTTCCATGCAAAGGAATGAAAATCTTATGATGCACTGCTCAACAGACTGTTGAGGAATGTCCGCAGCTTGAATAAAAAAAAAGTTTGAAAACATATATAATACTTAAACATAAATAAAAAATGTTGTAGGTGTTAGCAATAAGTAATAAAATACATTTCAATCACTTTTAGAAATGTCTGTCTGTTTGTTTGTTTAAACACGCATCACTGCTAAAGTACTGTGTTGATAAAACTTTCCCAAGTAAATCATAAAGTTTATCTTCGGGTAACATATAGTCTATGTTTCATTAAAATAGGTTTGGTAAGTGCCGACGATGTAGCGCGCCTACCCACTAGACGCCTGTTCACTCTACTCTTGAAGACTCCTATAAAGATGACTGGAAGACATACGCCGAGAATTAATTCCACTCTTTATCCATACGTCTAATAAATGTGGAAGCAAATCACTTCGTACCAATTACGGGAATATCAACCACGTAAGTGTGGAAATTTTGGAACAATACCAGATCTCGGAGAAAGACGAAATAGGCGTGTCAAGAGCCAACTCAGGTGCACAGATCTTAAGTAGCATTGACGGAATACCATCAGGGCCACTAGCTTTATTCCTATCTAAATTGCGAAGCACTTGTAATACGTCCTTGGTGCGAATCACAATTTTCTGCATTGTGGTATTACACGAGGGTATTAAAGGTGAGTATTAGTATATCTATACTAATAATAATATTATAAAGAGGTAGTTTGTGAATTTGTGAGTTTGTGACGTTGTAAGGGGTAATCTCAGGAACTACTGGTCCGATTTGGTAAATTCTTTCAGTGTTATATAGCTCATTTATCAGGGAAGGTTATAGGCTATATATCATCACGCTAAGACCCATAGGAGCGGAGCAGCAATGAACAATGTTGCAAAATCGGGGTATTTTTTTCCTTTTCAGAGCTTCCGCTGCGTTTTAGCGCAAAATAACCATTCCACGCTTACGTATTACCGCCCAACGAAGTGGGCACGGGTCGGCTAGTATAGTATATGTATGTCCGTAAAAACTTTGAAAATCTGCATTTTGTAAAAGACCGGCATGATCTAAATACTAGAAACTGTGACAAACTGGTCGTCCCATGTTTCAGACTTAGCAAAACCAGTAATAGTTTCTTAGGTAATAGTGTTAGGTTTTACAATAAAGTCCCAAAACATATTACCGATTTGCCGGACTGTAAATTTAAGCACCATGTCAAGCGGGTTTTAGTGTCGAAAGGCTACTATAGAGTGGATCAATACGTGAACGATGGTGACGTCTGGAATTGACTCCTCTCTGTGCAACCACTAAAAACGGTATTGTAACGTATAATGTATTGATATATATATATATGTTAAAAAGATGTACCCGATCGAGTTTCTCGCCGGTTCTTCTCGGTGACTGGGTTGTGTTCCGAACCGGTGGTAGTTTTGACGTTCATAAGCGCCTTATTAGGGCCTAAACTGAATAAAGTATTTTTGATTTGATTTGATTAAAAACAGGCTCCTAAAGATATTCCAAAAATAATTGAAATGTATTCCTAAACACATGCAACAATTTTTTTTCACGAAAAGTACAATCCCCATAGATTTAAGTTCTTATATTATATTTATTTAATAATGTTTAATGAAGTAACTAGGTAAATAATCACTACATGTCCGCTGGTATGTGTATAAATATATATGGTCATTGACGAGCTATACAATAGCAAGTGACGGAGGCGCCGAACCACCCGCAAAGATCATGCATCCACACAGCCTCTGCCTTCGCGCAGTCCGTTCGACCCTCTCCCTTGGTCGTAGGTGGAAAGGTTCTCACCTCGACACATTGAGCATCAAACATTTTTTATTTTAAAGCTACTCCCATATCTGCTTGTACCGGCACGAAGTTTTGTCTATGGCCACATTAAATACAAATGTGAGAAGACATTAGGAAACGTACCCAAACCACGTAACCCATAATTGACAACTCTTTAACCCCCTCCTACCTCAGTGACCATCCGTGGTATATGAGGAAACCTCTCTACCTGTCCAGTTTTCTCATGGTGATTATAAGATTAATTAATTAAGATTAAGGTAAATAAATATATGGTTCATATTTGTCTTTATTAATACAGTTCTTGCCACATGACGACACAAGTACGTGCATAATTATAGTTACCAGTGAAAATAGTATATTTACATAACATAACCCCATAACATTTGGCAACTACACTGTTCTACAAACTTTAAGTTTTCAATCAGCTCACATCTTGGTATTTGTACGTCAGTGTATGCCACCTGTGAGTTTTAAAAGCGTGAGATTGCCTTTAGAAGACATTAACTACGAAAACCTGAACAACTCCCTCCACCCTGTGACCATGTGTTGTACTTCAAAGAGTTTCTCCCTCCCTGAACAGGTCACGTGGTTTGGGCACGTACCCTTATCGTTATGCGATATAAACTGTCGGGCTGTGTCACAATAGAAGCAGCATGATATCTGGGCTGGCAGTTCTGACACACATCAAAGTGTTTCGCGGACACTAATGTCGAGTAATTTGAATGACATGGATGTGGCAACGAATAATCTGTGCCCATATCTGTTAACTTTAGCACTACAAGTAGTCCAAGCTTCGTTTCGTAAATATAGGATATCATAAGAAAGGACAATTTATTAACTAGTATAATATAAGTGCTTGTAGATGGCATTATTGGATTAAAAGTTATCAAAACAATGTGCTACATCCTGAACACTGTATCATCCTAAAAATAAGTGTATTTGCTTAGATCCTTACACTCGAACTACTATCATTAAAACAGAGTTATGATTGGATATGAGAAATGAAATGAAGAAAGTAATAACCACTCACTTCAAAAACCAATCTACTGCTTATATTGCGGACTGGCTGAGGACATTCATCTTTGAGAAATTCTATCTTCACTTCTTCCAACACATGGATTTTACTGTCATAGTAATTGACACAATCTGATGACTTTTCAGATTTATATGGCCACTGGAATAGAAATATTGGGGTGTAAGGGGTGATGAATAACATCTAAGACTTGAATAACGGATGAGGCAATAGCGAAAGCAGGGTGGTAGGGTTTTACAGCCAGACTGGGTCGCAATCACCATGTTTATGGCGAAAAAGCATGTCATAGTGATTCGCTTCTGCAGGTCGCATTTCGGGATCAGCTTGTGCATATCCAGCTTTTCGCAGGCCGGTGTGACAGCGGCAACCAGCAATAGATAGTGTGTCACTTGGTTTGGTCTATATAAAGTTATTGTAATTTTAATGATGAAGTGCCATTTGATGGTGGTAGAGCCACGCTGAAACTATTACTGATTTCAGCATGAATGGGTCGGCTCGTCCAGGGTAGTACCACCCTCTCATAGAAAACCAACATGAAGTAACAGTGCTTGCATTGTTGCGTTTCGTTCGGTCAGTGAGAGTGCCGGAGGCCCATCTCCCCTACCCTCTCCTCTCCCTACCCTAACCCTTCCCCCACTTGGCAACGCACTTGCAACTCCTCTGGTGTTGTTAGTGTCCATGGATGGTGGTGATCACTTAACATCAGGTGACCCATCTGTTCGTTTGCCACCTATGACATAAAAAAAAAGACTTAAGTACATTGTAATTAGATTTAATACATTCAGATGACTTTATTAGTCACTTTTTCCACACTGACGAAGTTACGGGCACAGCTAGGTTAAGTATAACCACAACATTAACATAACAGCAATATCAACCTAGCACTACCTTACTCCCCTTTGTGCTACTGTTCCAACCATTCAATCATTATTATACACACATCAATGCTGAACAATCACAAATAGTACGAACTCATGATAATTATAATAATGCAATCCTTATTAATAATAGCCTCTGCCCGCGACTTATTCCTTTTGCATTAGTTACTTTGGGCTAAAGCTAACATTCAACGGAAGCTCTCAATAGGAAAAGAATAGCGATTTTGAAACATTGTTCAATGCTCCACTCCTATTGGTCTTAGCGTGATTATAAATGAGCTATCTAACACTGACAGAATTTTTCAAATCGGACCAATAGTACCTGAGCTCGTTCAACCAAATAAACCCTCCAGTTTTATAATATTAGTGTAGATGAATACTCTTCTCTCGTACTGTACTCGAGCCGTCATTCAAATTACAATAACTTTTGTTAGAGTGGACCGATTTTAATGAATCAATGACTAATATATTCTCAAGGATATTGTTTATGATTTTCTTTGCGAGGTTTTATTATGATCCCAGTACTTTAACAGTGATGAACGTTCATAACATTTCTAAAAAAGATTGAAATATATTCTATTACCTATTCCTAGACAACTGCAAAATTTAAAAACAAAATGTCAATGATATTTTAATTTTGCAAATGATTCATGTAATTTTTAATAAACAATAAAACTATTATTATCAGCATATTCATTGTTAAGCTACAGTTCATTCACTAATAAGTTTAAATAAATCATTCATTCGCTGCCTTGCATTGAATGCAATTGCAAAAAAAACCGATCATGCTGCTGACCTTTGCAGTATTTTACCTTACTAATATACACATCAACAATATGACCCTTCTTCATAATGATTTGTTCTTGTTGGACTGCACATTACACTGTATTCTATACTGTATATTACACAATAATACATTAGACAAAATATACAATACCATATCGACATTAGAGATTGTTTCGTCCTCATCTAAATGTTGTACTGTTTCGTGTTTCATTATTGGTGTATACATCTGTAGATTCTGCTGTGACTCTTGAGATGTTATGTTCAATGCATTATAATTATGTGCTCGATATTTTGTGGTATCCATATTACTGTTGATTTCGTAACATCAATCACACGTTTTCGTAACGCTTTCGTTACGCATCGCCACCATACTCCCCAAATCAAGCATGCGTGTAAAGAAGTTTCACTTCAAAAATCAATATTTATTTCGGATTAGCATCCCTAGAAGCACAGACTACTAAAGAATACTACGCACAGACTACAAGAGTGTACTTTACATAACGTACTCTGTGGAGGATACTACGTATCCTATAAGTCAGAAATCGTAAACACAACAGACTAGGAATACTCACTTAAAATTGATGTATCGGATTTATTTTATATTCCACAAAGATGAATATTTGCTTTTTTTGCAAAGTTTATTTAAAGGCCATATGTCTTAAATAGGTAAAAAGAAAGTAAGTTTTTTCAGGTTCCTAGATTAAAGCTAGCCTTATCTGTCGGTTTTTTCTGTTACTGTTTCGAAGTTTTGTGGTATGTAATAAAATATTTCTTTTAATTTTTCATTGCATTTCACTTACAAATGTATGTAACACTCATAGAACATCACTATTTTTACACTAAAAGTTTAGCTATGTTACTCTGGTCTCAGATTCTACATTCTTTTATACAAAATTCAGGACCACAAACTTTGAGTGATTCAATGGAAAAGGGTAATATTATACTTTTGTGGAAAGTATTCGACAGTGAAAAAATATCGAGTTTTCTAGCGATATACACACATCAAAAAAGTCTAAGCAACATGCGTGATATTACAAATTTGTACCATTTATATTTATTAATTTCTAAGTATTTACTCAAACAAAGTGCGTAGGAAAGTAAACTTTTTTGTTATTGATGACATATTGGCTGGTTGTAAAAGAAACATTTGATTATATTTTGTTTTTTCATAAAATTCAAATGACTGCGAATTTGTTTGAATTTAAGTGCGTTTTAATTGCTACGTTTAGTCTTGATTTTATAATTTTACCAACCATTTAAATAAAGTTAGCGACAAAATTGAATTGTTAGATATTCTTTACGTCATGAAGCGACGTCATTTGATGGCAGATGAAATGCAAAGAGCTGTAGGGATGTTGCAAGCGGGAAGTAATCAATCTCAGGTATCTCGACATTTTGGCATTCATAGAAGTGTTATTTGTCGTCTTTGGCAGCGCTACAATAATACAGGAGAACGCGCTGAACAGCATCCAGGCCGTAAAAGGAGTACAACCACGCGGCAAGACCGGTACATACAACTGACTGCAAGACGCCAGCCGATGTTAACCGCTCGAGAGATAAGTTTGAGGCTACAAATTTCAAGTGGTGTTGATGTAAGTCCTCAAACTGTGCGAAATCGACTGCATGAGTACGGCCTACGAGCTCGACGCCCAATCAGGTGCCCACCGATACGTCACGGGAATCGCGCTCGTCGATATGAATGGTGTAGAGAACGCATAACATGGACCCAGGAACAATGGGATAAAATTATGTTTTCCGATGAGTCGCGATTCGGGTTTAAGCCTGATACAAGAAGGGTGCGAGTGTATCGTCGGCCCGGAAATACTGAAAGGCTCAGGTGCGTTCAGGAAGTTCATCCATACAGCGGCTCAACAGTTATGTTATGGGCGGGTATTATGAAGAACAGGCGAACTGAGCTCGTTTTTGTAAATGGAAACATGAATGCTGAAAATTACATTGAGGATATTCTCAGACCTTATGTCTACTCATTTGCACAACCTTTGGCTCCGATTTTAGGTTAATGCTTGACAATGCGCGTTCACATACAGCTCCGTGAACCAGTGAATACTTTGCAACTGAGAACATCCGGGTATTGCCCTGGCCTGCACAATCGCCAAATCTCAACCCCATCGAGCACGCATGGGACATGCTCCAGAGACCGGTTTTGAAGGACTTGGACGAAGCGACAACAACCAAACAGCTGAAGGATTTGCTACAATTCCATTGGGAGCGAATAACGCATGATGACATAAACAGTCTCATTAATTCAATGAATAATCGTTGCCGACAAGTTCTGCAAGCAGAGGAGACCATTCTTTGTATTAAATTGTTCTATTCTTTCACAATAAATACATTTTCTTTAGAAATTTCATTTTTTAAGAAAAAAGTTTAGTTTCTTATGTATCTTAGTTTCTACAGTATATTCTAATATTGTTCATTTCTGTTATTAAAAGAACTTATAAAGACAACAGCTGTTATTTTTACATCATAGAACCCTAAAGATATTATTTTAAAAATAAAATACAACGTTATAATGTGAAGAACCATCCTAAAATTTAAACTAGTACATATTGCTTAGACTTTTTTGATGAGTGTATAAATAAACATCGATGCTGGGATCCGATTGTTTACATTGAATATAAATATCGATATATAATTTAAGTGGGCACAGACTACTAATAGGATTTACGTATACAGACTAGAAAATAAACAAATCACGTGACAAAATCCATAGACAATTTAGTGTTGACAGATGAAATTGAGAAATGTCCCTGATCGAAACTACTGCATGAGCAAACGGAGTATCAGGTAACTGTTGTTAATGATATACATGCTATAACCACAACAGCAATGTTTTGAAACATACTGTGTTGCCTAGAGTAGAGTACTAAGATACTACGTATTTGTTAGCATTGCAGATTTTATGTAATCTGTGGATACTTAATTAAATAATTATTTTATTTATTATTGTTATTTGAGCACAACAAAACGATAGCACCGTATCTTAACAACAATCCAGCTAGAATATATCATATCCACATTGTTTCGATTCAACTAACAAATTTCCTAAGAATAATTACTCTGTGCATTTATTCTAGTCTTGAGCGAGTGCAGTTAATCATTTCTTATTGACTAACCTATATTCACTTCGGTAACATTTTATTTCATAAAGGTTTATGGGAAATAAAAATCGTCAAACTTACAAAATTTATTATGAATATGTTACACTTTGCATTAAATAAATTATTCTACAACGTATCGTAAAGTATACACCGAAGTTAAGGGGAGGTACTCAATTTTACGCATTTCCGATGGCATACATCTACAACATCATCTCCATATGAGGATGTTAGTATTTATTTATTTTATTTTTTCTTTAAGAGATGCCGCTTGAATTAGTTCTACCTACAATTTAACTCGATAGAGGTCGTCGTTGTCGCAAGCTAGACTTTTTAAATTTTCTCACCAGCCAAAATATGTAATCCTAAAATTTCATAATTTCATCTCTTCTATATATCTTTTTTTTTTGCAAAAATCTAGCAAACTATTACTGCTATTGTTGAATAGGTAATAATATAACAAGTTTCTTGCGATCATTCTAATTAAATATCGATATATAATTTAAGTGGGCACAGACTACTAATAGGATTTACGTATACAGACTAGAAAATAAACAAATCACGTGACAAAATCCATAGACAATTTAGTGTTGACAGATGAAATTGAGAAATGTCCCTGATCGAAACTACTGCATGAGCAAACGGAGTATCAGGTAACTGTTGTTAATGATATACATGCTATAACCACAACAGCAATGTTTTGAAACATACTGTGTTGCCTAGAGTAGAGTACTAAGATACTACGTATTTGTTAGCATTGCAGATTTTATGTAATCTGTGGATACTTAATTAAATAATTATTTTATTTATTATTGTTATTTGAGCACAACAAAACGATAGCACCGTATCTTAACAACAATCCAGCTAGAATATATCATATCCACATTGTTTCGATTCAACTAACAAATTTCCTAAGAATAATTACTCTGTGCATTTATTCTAGTCTTGAGCGAGTGCAGTTAA
This sequence comes from Antheraea pernyi, assembly GCA_015888305.1. Lineage (NCBI taxonomy): Eukaryota > Metazoa > Arthropoda > Insecta > Lepidoptera > Saturniidae > Antheraea > Antheraea pernyi. The sequence continues at coordinate 193,638 of MU158735.1, read as the reverse complement.
TCATTTCTTATTGACTAACCTATATTCACTTCGGTAACATTTTATTTCATAAAGGTTTATGGGAAATAAAAATCGTCAAACTTACAAAATTTATTATGAATATGTTACACTTTGCATTAAATAAATTATTCTACAACGTATCGTAAAGTATACACCGAAGTTAAGGGGAGGTACTCAATTTTACGCATTTCCGATGGCATACATCTACAACATCATCTCCATATGAGGATGTTAGTATTTATTTATTTTATTTTTTCTTTAAGAGATGCCGCTTGAATTAGTTCTACCTACAATTTAACTCGATAGAGGTCGTCGTTGTCGCAAGCTAGACTTTTTAAATTTTCTCACCAGCCAAAATATGTAATCCTAAAATTTCATAATTTCATCTCTTCTATATATCTTTTTTTTTTGCAAAAATCTAGCAAACTATTACTGCTATTGTTGAATAGGTAATAATATAACAAGTTTCTTGCGATCATTCTAATGAACTAACAAGATGGTGGCCGTCTTGTTTAAAAGTTTCTAGGGAGTTTTTGTGGCAAGCCAGAATTCATACTCCATGATTATATTGGTGTGAAACATCGATAGGCGCGGGTAAACCGGATTGTTGGTTTGGCGACACGTGGCGACGCAAAACACAAACACTTGCAACCCTATCTGTACAAACATAAGATTCAAATTGTTTTATCGGCCATTCGTTCTTCTAGAGTTACGCAGTGCGCGCCGACGACCTAGCGCCCTTTGATAAATGCCGCGCCTAGTTGAATCATTGTATTTTGTATTTAATATAGATGAATATATATTTAATAAAATAAATAAACAGTTATTATTTTATTTGTAACAAATTTGTATTGCTTTATCTTTTCATTATGCCATAGCTGATTCCTGTCGTAATCTATTTTTTAGGCATATAACTCTTAAACAAAACAATTTCGATGTTTCACATCTGCCAGGCGTCCCGTGACGGTTCAATTTTTTTTCCATCGACTTGAAACAATAATCAAACTATATTACGTAACACACCACCAACATTACAAAATATAGAGGCAAATAGGATGAGATTGGGAGTAACATATAAAATCCACTACATGACATTCCAATATCCCGTCAAAGACTCTTAAAATGTTCTTCTATACAACTTTTGATTTATTTATTTATAGTTAATAGACAAGCAGCATAATTGCTGATACGTCTATATCGCACTGTGTCGAATTTTTTTTGTCGGGTTTTGGACACTGCAGATGTTCACTTATTAAGGTGAGTTTATTTGTCTGGAGCCAGTTGTCGAGTGGTTTTTAAAACCATGGACAGAACTAGCGGATACTACTTCGTCAGGCAATCGGTTCCAGTTCAGAGCCACTCTGTTACTGAGGAAATTGTGTGCACTTGTTGTGTGTGAAAGTGATCGACTTATTTAGTTTGATTTCCTCTTGTAGATCTTGTTGTGTCTCTTAAAATATACATTTCACGTAAGTATGGCAGGTTGTATTTTTGAAAAGTTTCTGTCACGGGTCACATTGGATTTGTTTTTTCTTACTTCATTATTAGCACTTTTCACTTTTTTAACATTGGCCCCATGTTGCCGATACTTGTGTTCATATAAATGTCTCGGTGTACGAAACTGTTTCCCGCACCAACAGTTAAACGTCTTGCCATAATCATAATGAACACTTAATTTATGTTTTCCTAAATAATCTTTGGTTTTAAAAAAACTCTTACAGATATCACATTGGAATTTGTCATTCTTCGTATTCCCGATGTTATGGCGCTTAGATTTATGCTGACGTAAGTGTATCGGTGAACGGAACTGTTTCCCGCACCAACATTCAAACTGTCTCCCATAGTCATAATGCACCCGTTGGACATGTAATACTAAATTACGTTTACTTTTATAAAAGCTTCCACAAGGGACACATTTATATTTCATTTCATCCCCATTTTTTACAGTACTATATGGCTCATTATCCTCTTGGGATAAATTAGATTTCGCTATTTTATTACTATATACATCACAGACATGTGTGAGCATATTATCATAATTATTAAAATATTCATCACAATATTGGCATCTGTATAGCTCAGTACTTTCACTATCAATTTGTATAGGAGGTACAGTTTTTATATGTACATTATCGTGCTGTAATAAATCAAACCTGAAAATATTAAAATATAATAATCAATAAAAAAAAATCCCTCCATGGTGTAGTAAATAAGATGTATCATTAAAAGTATATCTTCCATGACTTCCTAATTGGTAAAAACCATGCATTATGTACTGGTCCTTGTCTGCTTGGTCTGGTGTTGAATAACATCATAAGACTTGAGACACCCAAGCCAACCTCACCTGCTCGTGCTGTGCTGAATAACGAACGAGGCAATGGCGAAAGCGGGGTGGTAGGGTTTTACAGCCTGACTGGGTCGCAACCACCATGTGTATGGCGAAAAAACCCGTCATAGTGATTCGCTTCTGCGGGTCGCGTTTCGGGATCAGCCTGTGCATATCCAGCTGTTCGCAGGCCGGCATGACAGAGATGACCGGCGGTGGATAGTGTGCGACTCGCTGGTCGCCATTGTTTTTGGATTGTACTGTGCTTACATTTGCATCAGGCATAGTGTAGACATTTTACCATGCTACAATAAAAAATAAATAAAAAAAAGTTGTAAAACTGCCAGACGAATACTATTATAACATAGTGACTGCACTACAATTGAATTCAATGTAACTTTAAGATAACTTCTATCGCTGTCATATACAAAGCTATGCCCAAGGATATGCTTTATAATCTTCTTGGCGTGGTTTTATTGTGAACCCAGTACTTTAGCAGTGCCGCATGTTCATACAAACAGACAATTCTAAAAATTATTGAAATGATTACTTATTTCTAGACACCTGCTACAATTTTTGTCACAAAAATCGAAAATATATATATAGATTGTCTTATGACAACAGAACAGAATTTTTCAACTAAAGAAAGTATATAATCAACATAAAAAAAGTTCATAATATGGCTGAACTTAATTTTGAATGAATTATAATAAAAACCACTTGTACTATTCATTAAACATATATGTGTACCAAGGAACCAATTATGATAATCAGCTATTATTGTATAAAGTAAACCCATGAATTCTGCATATGAAACGTAAGTGTAACACACACAGAGGCAGGGGCGTAGCTACCACCGTATCAATGGTACGGGGCGCCCGGCCTACAGAGGCCCCTTTTTTTTTTTTTAACGTGGGGAAATCCCTTATGGATACGCCACCCTCCCGGGAGAGGGTGGGTTATGTCCGAGTCGCACGGACTAAAACCCCACGGTGTACCGACAGACCGTTTTGTGGTGTGTAATCTTTACCCTTCATTTAAGCCTAAACTAATTCTTTCATACATGGCCTGCCTTGGAAGCGCCAAGGCACGCTATGCCACTGCACAGAGGATAATGTGTGTTCCTTGTATCCATTGCAACTTTTTCAGGCTAAATTGTGAAAACAATTCATGATTTGTACAAAGTCAGTGAGTTCGTTGAAGGACTCACCTATTTTTAAATCTTCTACCACACAACTGGCATTTAATTTCCTGAGGAGTTACCAGAACATCACAATGTTTGCTTGGGTCTACAATATGATTCAATATTCTATGGTCTACTAGTTTCCCCATTTTTAGTATAAACTGATCCTTTGTGTCATAAACGTCATCCTTTATAACTGATGACAATCCCTCCTGTTGATTTTCCTGTTCTATATCTAGTGCCATCATAGCTTTTGTAGATTCTTCATTCTAAAAACAAAAACAACAAATTCAAGAATCAATAACTTAAACCCTAAATTGTCCAAAACCTTAATGGTGTTATTACAAAAAAGTTAAATACGTATTGAATACTTGCTTTAAAAAGGTTTCGAATTAAACACCGCGCTCGTTGAGTGTTCTCCATCTTCTGCCTCGCTTCGGTTACGTTGGGTTAGACTTGCGAAAAAGCATAACGCGAACTTGACTCGAGCGAGTGCGGTGCATTTCATTATTTCATATTTAATTATTTTTTAATAACACCGTAAGGTTTAATTTCCATACAAAGGAATGAAAATCTTATGACGCATTACTCAATAGACTGTTGACGACTGTTAGCAAATTGAATTTAAAAAAAATGTACTAATAAGTTTGAAAAATAATAAGAAAAAAAAAAATCTAAAGCCTAAAAAGTATAGTTTTTACATTTTTGTGACCTGTGGAAGTATGGAAGGGTTGTCACCTCAACACATTAAGCATTAAGCTTTTTTCTTTTCAAAAGGCCTATTTATATACTTTCCTGCCAGTTAAAAATATATTTATTAGTATAATATAAATGCTTGTACTATATATATATAGTATTGTTGGATTAACAGTTACCAAAACAATGTGCTACATGCCTGAAACACCATGTCATCTTAAAAACACAATGTATTTGCCTATGTCCTTACACTCAAACTACTATCATTAAGACCGAGTTATGATTGTATAAGAGAAACAAAATAAAGAAAGGAAAAAAAGTAGTAACCACTCACTTCAAAAACCAATCTACTGCTTATACTGCGGACTGGCTGAGGACATTCATCATTAGGGAATTCATTCTTCACTTCTTCCAACACATGGAGTTTACTGTCATAGTAATTGACACAATCAGATGAATATTCTGTCTTATATGGGTACTGGAATAGAAATATTGAATTGACTTAATCAAAAAAACCTTTAATCTACTGTGCAGTAATGCTAATTAACATAGTATATGTATTCTGATACTTTACTCCCGCACACCAGACTAGACCCCCCTCGGCAACGGCTCAACCCTAGGTCCGTTCCCTCGGCATGGAGCCCTTGAGTATGCTGCTCGCGCTATACACTCACACAAAATCTTACGTCACTGCGACAACATTACACATATCACCTCCACACACGTGCACGCATACACGCTTACAAATGCAAGTGATAGGGTTTTATCTTTTTTCCCTTATCAAACTGAAATACTAGTTTAGAATATTATCCGATACGAAATTATGATATATATATAAGAGTATATATAAGAGTTGTTGCGGTATGTATGCTTGGTACACATATATGTTTCAACAACTCATATATGTATGAATAGTTAGCTTAGCTTAGGTTAGCTCAGATAGGTCGCGAATTGCATGTATCAGGCAACAGCCAAAGCCGAGGTGTGCGGTGCACCCTTGAGCTAGTTGTCAAAATAAAATCGGCTGAGTGCCTTAAGCGCTCGCCTTATTAGCCCGGTGAAGCTGTTAAGACCTTGCTGGGTCAGTAGCGTAGTCAGTTAAAAAAAAAACACTCTGATACTAGCTGTGCCCTGACTGTGCCGGTTTGGTCTATCAAAAGTTATTGTAATTTTAATGATGATGTGACTTAAGTATGTGAGAAAAGTACATTGTAATTAGATTTAATACGTTCAGATGACTTTATTAGTCACTGTTTTGTACATTAGGTTCCACAAGGACGAAGTTACAGGCACTGCTAGGCTAAGTATAACCACAACATTAACATAAGAGCAATATCTACGCGCTACCTTACTCCCCTTTGTGTTACTGTTCCAACCATTCAATCATTATTATACACACATCCATGCTGAACAATCACAAATAGTATGAACTCATGATAATTATAATAATGCAATCCTTATTAATAATTCACGCTCTTTATTAAACACTAGCTGGGCAGGGGGATGTTATCTCGCCCTGAATAAAATAAAAAACCCCTGAAGCTAGACGTATGCTGTCCGTAACTTTTTTGTAGGCATTATCAAGCTCTACAACTTTTCTCTAGAACTCAATCATATATATCTCATTATTAAGTTAGCGTTCCTAAGAAATGTTAACATTCAACCGTTTATTCTCCGACTTACTTTGCAAATCAGATTTCCACAAAAATCTTTTCATTTTTCGGGTTAATATATAGCCTATGACACTCACAGATAATGTGGCTTTCTATTTGTAAAAGAATTTTCATAATCGGTTCAGTCGATCCAGATATTACCCCCTACAACGTCACAAACGCACAACATCACAATCTTTACCTCTTTATAATATTAGTATAGATTTCCATAAGTTTGCGCTGGCCTCTGTGATACTGTCTCAAGACTAGTACAGACGTCAATGTGAGCTTAAATTGGCAACAACATTTTAATTTTGTAAATAATTCATGTAATTTTTATTTACAATCAAATAATTATTATTAATATATTCATTGTTAAACTACAGTTACTTCACAAATAAGTTTAAATAAATCATTCATTCACTGCCTTGCATTAAATGCTGTAGCATAAAAAACTGTTCATGCTGCTGACATTTGCAGTATTGTACCTTAATGACATACACATCCACAATATGGCCCTTCTTCATAGCGCCCTGTTCTTGTTGGACTGCACAATACATTAATACAATACTATATTACATCATAATAATTTAAACAATATATACAATACCGTATAGTCATTGGAGATTGGTTCTTCCTCATCAAAATGTTGTACTGATTCCTGTTTCATTATTGGTGTATACATCTGTAGATTCCACTGTGACTCTTGAGCTGTTATGTTCAATGCAACACAGTTACGTGCTCGATACTTTGCGCTATCCATATGGCTATTCATTTCCGTCATTTCTCCTTTTTTCCTTTGGCAATCAAACTTCTACATTATCACTGCCATTGTCATTTTATAGCGAGTTTGCGGGCCATCTCAGAATTCATGGTCCGTGGTAAAATAATTGCATCCACTTGTGCACAAGAATCGAACTATATTACGTTAAGTGCCACCAATATTACGAAATATAGAGCTAAATAACACAATATTACGAATAAAACATAAAAATCACTACATGAGAGATTGAGATCCCGTCAAAACCTCTATTACCAATAATCAATATAGGGCTGTTGATAAAATATCGATATTAAATAATATACTTTTTAACAATATATCGTTAGTTCAATATAAAACTTTGGATATCGGCGGTCGAACCACCACCACTAGACTACCACGACTTAAAAGACTTGGTAACTAGTGGACTGAAACATATTGGTACACATAATTATCTTATTTAGATAAAACGATTATTATGGCAATTCAGATCAATATGATTGAATAACGTTGGTGCTTCGATCAACAATAACTAGATAAATGGTCACGAACAAATCAAAGCTAAAAGCCGTCCGCGTAAATATATACTTATGTGTAGCTATGTGTTTACTAAGAAAAGGAGAAAAAAGTTTTACAACTGTTTTAAGTTCAACCTAATTATAACCATAACACCTTGTAATAAAGTCACAAATGTTCAGAATATTAACTAATACTTACGATAAAACGAGCAAAGTAATAAATTACTCCCCTCACAAATGAAAAGATAACAAAAACAACATTTAGTGTGAATTCAACCTTAACACGTAATGGATAAAGTACGTTTTCCCGTTATTATGCCTGTTTGTGTCTGGCAAAGCCAAACATTTGTATCACAGGTTTAGAATCGGAAATTTTGTTCAAAATTTGATATTATTAGTTAGTTTAAAGCTTAAAATATAACTTATTCAACACGTATTTAGCGAAAGTAAGATACTCCGGCCGTTAAATTGCTTTTTCGGGTATTATTTTTGCATCTTTTGACTACACTGCGGCATGTGAAACGGGCTTACATTGGCTGTGTTTCAAACAAACTAAACAAAATAAGGGCACACATTTCAAGTGAGTAAAGTAAATAAGAATTTACCGAGGCGTATTTTTCGCGCCGACCCATTACTTAGTTATTGTTGATCGAAGCGTTTATGCAAGTGGCCCTTAGAAGTGTAATGTAATATCATTTTTTTTACGATATATCGCTAGTTCGGTATTAAAATTTGGATATCAGTAGTCGATATTTTTCATTACATACATCAACATCTTCCCCTTATCCCAGCTAGGTAGTGTCGATACAACATTTTTTCCTTTACCGCTGTCGTCTGTCGGATGTCATCTCAGTATTCACACCTTTTATACACATATCATTTTTCACACGCGTGATCGATACCTTTTTCGGTCTTCCTCTTCTCCTATATCCGTCCACCTTCATACTTTTAACTTTAATAGTTATATGTTTTTCATATTTCCTTATGACATGGCCTTATCATGCTAACCTATTACTCTTCGACTTCTGTAACTGGCGATATTTTCAAACATACACCACGCATCTATCATAACATTCGCATCTTTACCGCATGCACTTTTCTCTCCTCTTTTTTTTCATAACCCAACACTCAGATGAATACAATACGACTGGTCTAATAATAGTTTTATACACCTTCCCTTGAGTTTCAAGGGCAAATCACAAGATACCCCCAAAACACCTTTCGCTATTTCATGCATCCTGTTTTCATACTATTCCTCATGTCATCGTCTACGCCAGCGTCGTTTTGGATCAATGAATCAAGGTGCCGCAATTTGGAGCAGGCTGGTAATGGTTATCGTAGTATTCAAACACCTGAACATATAAAGTAATGAGTATTTTTTAAAACTCTAACTGAAAAATATTGGTACACATACAATCTTATTTAGATAAGAGAATAATTGCGACAATTGAGAACAATATCATTTAATAACTTTTGTGCAAGTGGCCCTTTGAACTGTAATTCAAATAAAAAATGTAAAACGAGTATAAATTGTACAACAAACATACTGGATTAAAAACTAAATCATTATTATATATATCGTAATATCGATATATCAAACACCGATATTGCTAATTTTTTTTTAATATCAACATCTCTTCAAACAAGGAGATTTCTGACCACAAGACCACGTCTGTAACGTAGTGGATTTTATATTTTATGCATAATCTTGTGTTATTTAGTTTTATATTTTGTAAAATTGGTAGTGTTTTACGTGACACAGTTTGGTTATTGTGCATAAGTGAAGTGAATGGAAAATAATACCACGGATCATGAATTTTCAGAAGCCATAAAAACTCCCTGGAAAATTCTAACAGAACACCCACCATCTTGTTGGAACATTGAAATTGAAATTATTAGTACCCTTTGAATTATTCCCACGACACTTTTTGTGTAAAATATGTTGTAACGTCCATTGAAACAAAACATTGACATTTGCTTCTACGTAACCAAAACAAGAAAAAGTAGACCAAAGTTTTGAACATTGCTGTGTTGCCATGATGAATCTTATGTACTCTGTGGAGGCCCGACATTTATACCACCGTATAATTTATAAACGCAGTATTTACTAATCTTTTTGTAACGAGTTGCAGGTAACTAAAAATTAAATTTCAAATTTGAACACATTTGTATGAAACCGTCAACATGTTCTTTACTGCGTTTAAGAATTGCACGGCGGTATAGTCATTTTGTTTTTATATTCGTGCACAACAAAATTAATGCACCGTATTTACCGTTATGTAGACCACAATCTAGATAACATACATCACATCACAAATTCATATCACTTAACTAACTTAATGTCTTATATCGTATAGGTTTGTAGGAAAATAAAATCTTAATTTCAATTATAACATTTAATTTAAAATACGTTATATTTCACATTACGGTAAGTATACTTAAACATACTCGTAGTCCGGTGAAGTTGTTAAGGCCTTGCTAGGCCAAAAGAGTAGCCAGTTCAAAAAAAAAACATACTGTAGATTAAACACCGAAATTAAGTACCTGTAATTAGCGGCTATTTACTTTCAATGTTGCCACATATTAAATTTGAAATTTCTCAGTTTTATCATATATACTACACAATGTGTTAATAATTTTTATTAAAGCGAGCAACACACACCGACACTTGTAGTGTTTACCGTATAATCCATTTGAGATACCGCAAATAATTCAATCGACGACTTACGTGTAAGACAAGTAGGTGATACAGCCACACTGAAGCTATTACTAGTTTCAGCATGAATGTGTCGGCTCGTCTGCGGTACTACCCACACTATTTTCACTTCTCAGAATCGGATTTGTATAGAAAAGGCTCGTCTATTTTTGGTTATCAATCCACTCCCTAGATGGCACTGTTATACAATTTTTTTGGCAAGTTTGATAACAAAAGATGGTGGATGACAATTCATTTTGACATTTCAAACTGACAATTTTCAACTATTTGTTTTCATTCTCTTTGTTTACGTATTTGTTACGAGAGTGTGCTCCCTTAAATTTTCTCGTCTCCCACAAATAATTTTATCTATGTCCAGATCTACTTATAACATTGACTCCTGCATATACATACTTGGATTTAGATATGCCTTACGATGAATATATTCATTACAAATAAAAATTATCAAAAACTTGTATACGATTTACGCAGTACCGCTGTATGCATACATACATAGCAATAAATGTACAATTATAACCAACAATGTTAGTTCGGAAGTCATATTATAGAGGCGCTGATTGGAAAGAACGAGTGTGACCTCTATTTATATAACGTACTCTGTGGTACTACCACCCGACACACAGAAACACCCACCTCAACTAAAAGTGCACGCATTGTTGCGTTCCGTTCGGTCAGTGAGAGCGCCAGAGGCCCACCTCCCTTCCCCTCCCCTCTCTCCCAAACACAGGCTGGCAACGCACTTGCGACTCCCCTGGTGTTACTAGTGTCTATGGACGGTGGTGATCACTTAACGTCAGGTGAACCACCTGTTCGTTTGCCTCATAGTACAAAAAAAATAGCAACCAGTCCTTGCTACCTGCATATACAATATCGCTGTACTCGTTACGCTATATTGATCTCTTCTACCACTGACTGGTCCCAATGCATTCTTTTCATATGCTTGGTTAAATACCTTTGCACTTTAAAAATCAACCCACAATATTCACATTTATACCTATTGTCGTTTTCACTGTTATGCTTACAATTGTACTCCCTCTCGTGTACTCTTAAACGTTCCGGTGTACTGAAATGTTTCCCGCACCAACACTCATGTACATTCTTTATATGTTCCGCTAAATATGTTCTTCTACTCAAAATTTTATGACAAATATGACATTGGAATTGGTGGCCGTCATTACTTCCATTTTCAACTTTAGCATCCATATGCCGCGTCTTATGCTTATGTAGGTACATTGGTGTGGAGAACTGTTTCCCGCACCAACATTCAAATGATTTCCCATAATCATAATGAATACTTTTAATATGTTTTATTAAATAGTCTTTTAATTTAAAATTTTTATGACAAAAGTCACATTCGAATTGTGTCTGTAATGATGAATCATTTTCAACTCTGACGCCGTGTACCCGAATCTTATGTCTATGTAGCTGTATTGATTTAGAGAACTGTTTTCCGCACCAACATTCAAATAATTTACCATAATCATTATGAATATTTATATGTACTATTAAATACATTTTATGTTTGAAAATTTTCTGACAAATATCACATTGGAATCTGTCATTCTTCTTACTTTTGATGTTATGGAGCCTAGACTTATGTTCACGTAAGTGAACCGGTGAACGGAACTGTTTCCCGCACCTACATTCAAATATCTTCCCATAATCAGAATGAATCCTTTTAATATGTAATAATAGACTATTTTTAGTTTTGTAAATGCGTTTACACAAGTAGCATTTGCTTGTATATTTCATTTCAATGCCATTCTTCCGAGTACAATATGGATTTCTATCCACATTGCAGAGATGTGCCATGACAGTATCATAATTATTAAAATATTTATTACAACAACGGCACTTGCATAACTCATTCCTTTCTTTATCTATTGCTTTCCGATACATTACAATTTTTATATGTTCATTGTTGTGTTGTAATAAATCAAACCTGAAAATTTAAAAATGTAATTATCAATGATAACATTCGCCCCTATGGTGTAGTAATTAAGACGTTTAATTAAGGGTACCCCACCGACTTTAACATGAAAACAATTAAGCAAGAAATCATGGACATAATAAATGTCTACAATACAAAAATCATACACCACCCTAATAAACTTGTCAAGAATCTAACGGAAACAACCATGCTACGAAGGCTTAAACGAAAAAGCCGCACGATCTTATATAGAATAATAACAGAGAAGCGAACACGTCAATGGATAATAAATGAAATACTAACCTATTGCTAAACGTCATAAGATAGATTGCAATATAACATATATACAGGCTGAAAGTTTAGACAGTAGCAATATTTATGCAGGATAGTCTACACTCGATTCTCGTCCTAAACAATTAAAAAAATAGGTGTTTAATATTTGATCTAATTATCTAGAAAAATACAAAATTATACGCAATCCTCTATGTTAAAGCACAGTGTCTATGACCGTCGGGTGAAGTGAAAGTGGGAACGACACGAACGAAACAAAAGGATTTATTTTCCGTTTTATTATCGAAGGTTATTAACTCCGGGTCGCCCCTTGCAGCTTTCGGCACCAGTCATTGCACCTAGGTTTATTACGTTTATGTTTATACTTTTGAAAGTCTTAGAACAAACTTTCACTTAGGTTCTCTTTGTTCTTTATTAACAATTGTTTTGATATTACTATTTTATATGTTAAATGTGATCATGAATAGAATATTCTAAGCAACTAACCTAACACCTGGTATAAATAAAAATATAAGAAGATTAAGAGTATATCTTCAATAATTTGCTATTAGGGATGACCACATACTATGCTCATGCCCTGGTATATTTCAAGCTTTGTAATAGTGTGAGTAGGATAAATACTAGTACAACAAGGCGATTGCACTATACCTAAAGTTAATCGTAACACTAGAACAACTTGTATCGTTGGGATATACAGTACCACTAACTGTTGCACACATTTCGAAATATCGTTGCAATGTATTCTATTAATTATTTCTAGACATCTGCAACATTTTTTTTTACTGAATTCTAATTCTAAAAAGTACACACATTAGTTTGATATTATAAATATAATATATTATATCTATAGATTAATGATTTGTACAATCTAACTCAATATATGAGAGTTACTATGAGATATATGAGAGGTAATACAATATATGAGAGAGTTTATTGAAGGACTCACCTATTCTTAAATGTTCTACCACACAAATTGCATGGAATTGTTTGAGGAGTTACTAGAGCATTATAATGGTTGCTGACGACTCCAGCATTGTCCGATACTCTATGCTCTTCTGGTCTTTCTATTTTTACCATAAATTGATTCTTTATATCATTAATGCCATCCTTTACAATTGACGAAAATCTTTCCATTTGGTTTTCCTGTTCCACATGTTGAGTCCTCGTAATTTTCGAAAATTCTTCATTCTGGAAGCAAAAACAATGCCTACAGTTAATACATTAATTGTGCCCGTGAATTGTTCCCAATAGTGGTATGTTTATGGTAATTTATACTAATATTATATTAGTATGGTCTGATTGGTGAAAATTCTTTCTTACAATACCAGCCGGAATGTTTCTTTGGAAATCGTCTGCATGCTCCCTACACAATAAATGAGATGCAGACCAGAAAGACATCTGATTATTTGGAGCGAAGCTATTAAATTTATTTATAAGGGGCCCACCACCTGTATTACATACTAACTTAGTTAGGATCCTACTAATCCCAGTGATGAATTCTCTTTCTGTGTTATTTTAGACATATGTTGGTGATTGAAATCCATTTCAAATCTTTTGTTGTTTTATTATCCTTGGATTTAATAAAAATCAACATGACACTGGCAGATTTGTGGAATTTTCCATATGGACCAAAGGCTAAAAAAAAAATTACTACTCACCTCAAAAACTAATCTACTGCACTCTGGTTGAGGACATTCTTCTTGTGGGAATTCTTTCTTCACTTCATCCAACACATAAAATTTACTGTCATAGTAATTCGCACACTCTGATGGCTGTAATGGCTTACATGGACTCTGGAATAGAAGGATTGTATTAAACAGTATCAAATGAAACTATAATGTACTATGCAGTAATGTCAATTATTTTGTCAATTTATTCTAATAATAGCAATGCCTGCAACTTTGTTTACATGGGACCTTATGTACAAAACAATGTTGTAGGTGGTAGAGTCATTCTGTAGCTATTAGTAGTTTCAGTATGAATGGGTCGGCTCACCCGGGGTAGTACCACCCTCTCACAGAAAACCGATGTGAAGTAACAGTACTGGCATTGTTGCGTATCGTTCGGTCAGTGAGAGTGCTTATGCCCACCTCCCTTCTCCCTTTCCCTATCCCCATCATCATACACAGGCTGGCAACGCACTTGTGACTCCTCTGGTGTTGCTAGTGTCTATGGACGGTGGTGATCACTTAACATCAGGTGACCCAACAGTTCGTTTGCCGGCTATTGAAAAAAAAAGAGAAGCTTTGAGTATGACGGTTGATGGATATAAGAGTAGAGGAAGACCGAAAAAAGGATGGATGGATTGTGTGAAAAATGATATGTGTGTAAAAGGTGTGATGACTGAGATGACATCTGGTAGGCGAGCGTGGAAAAGGAAAACATGTTGTGCCGACCCTACTTAGGTGGGATAAGGGTAAAGAGATGATGAGATATAGATTAGAATATATATTCACAGGAATACCAAAAACCCAGCAGAGGTGGCTAACCTTTTTCAAAGCAAGTGCGCAATATTTTTACAGAAGGGTGGGTGCATGTTTGTTATTTTTAGTTAGAAATCAAACCTACATCACAAATTTGAAGAAAAGGTATTTTTTCCTTAGTATTTTGGGAATCTCACAGTGAGCATTACAGGTCAACCGTGAGGGTACTTGTGCCCATTGGTTTGGCCACCACTGATATAAAACAAACATAATACCATAAACTTATTACAGAGTATACAGACGTACAGTTTGTATGTACAAAAATATCAACACCAATGGTGCAAAAAATATTTTTTTACTTTGTATTTTTGATCTTTTAGTCTTCATACGGAAGCCGAGGGGTTAACAACACAATATTGGATATTGGCATTCACATTAGTTCTCATTGGTGTCGAGCATATTAGATTAATACTGTATTTTACAAATAAATACTGAAAACAAAATATACAATACCATATAGTCATTGGGAAGTGTTTCTTCTTCAGCAATGCATTGTGGTGTTTTTTCCTGATCTAAACCCTGTACTGCCTCTTGTTTTATTATCGGTATACACCTCTGTAAATTTAACTGCGACTTTTGAGCAGTTATGTGCGATGCATCACAGCTACGAACTCGATGATTTGTGATGGCCATATTCCTATTTGTTTCTGTCATCTCTATCATTTCCACTGATTATTGACTGATAAATTGGATTTATAACCATTACTACTTGATTTTAACGTTATTTTTAAACACAATGATCTCATAAATGTTAATATTATAATGACAGAATCGGAGGACAAAATTGGAAGTTCATGTTTCATTGCAGTTATCCTTTATAAAATGAAACTTGTAATCAGCTTTTGTGGTTATAATAGTTTCGCATCATTTTCTCGACAACAATTGTTTGACTCGTCAAGAGAATTGTAAGTTATAATCGAAAAGCGAATTTTTATTAACTTAAATCTTCCAATTTGTACCAATCCATTATCAATCTACCCCGTTGAAGCCTAGAGTTATTATAAAATTAATTCATTCTCTGAATTAGTTTTTAGTATTTGTTATGAGATTTATTTAGAATTAAACCATTATCCTATTGCAAACAGTATTTTATCACCACAAACAAATATAATGAGATGATAATATTATGAAGACCCTATGTTTGCAATTGTAAACATACAAGTCACGTGATCAAATCCATAGATTTTATCTACATTTTGTTAGTGTTGTAGGAGTCTTATTTGTCTCTGGATAGTAGTAGTGCATGATTATTAGCAATTTTTTTTCTCGAAATGGTTACTCTATTGACCTGGCAAGGTCTTTATAGCTTCACCGGCCTACAAAGGCGAGCGCTTAAGGCACTCAGCCGATGATTATTAGCAAGCTGAGCGTAGTATTTTTATTCAAACCGTCGCGTCGTCGTATCGAATAGAATCAATGTATCGATCGTACGATGTAATTATCATATACACTATTAAATCTCTTAACATCAACTAAGCGTCGATCTGTAGCATAATCGTGTATTTCGCCATCTATAGCATTCGCGACCCACTCGCTTCCAAAAATACATGAAGGAATGCAAATAACATACCGATTATTTTAAATGTCTTGTGAATAGTTTAATAAAAATACTGTATCGTTTACAAAACATCGACGTTAGGACTCTGGCATCATCGATACACCGGTCTTTATGAAATGGTACCGTCATGAGTTGTGCTTCATTGTTCATTTATCGATCATTGTCAGTTAGATTGATATATACTAAGCAACATAAAGAAGACAATGAAATGAAAGACGCCAGACAAAACAAAAGCACTATTAGAATTTTACAGGTTTATGGGGTACTTTGTAACTTCTAGACAAGCAAAGGCGATCAACGGTTGATTTTATAAGTTATCTTGTTCCAAATGTATATATTTATATTGTGTTTTTTTTTTAATATCAAGGTAAACCTCTCCTGTTTCGGACGAACTTGCTAAACACAACACTAATGTTTAGATTTTTTTTAATTTATTAAGGGCACTGGACACAAGTCTTTTAAGTCTAAGTTTCTATACTAATAATATTATAAAGAGGTAAAGTTTGTTACATTGAATGGGGTAATCTCTGGATCTACTAAACCGATTTTCTTGTACCAATAGAAAGCCACATTATGTGTGAGCTCTATATTAACCCGAAAAATGACAAGACTTTTTTGTGGTAGTCGGATTTGTAAAGTAAGTCTGAGAAAAAATGGTCGAACGAAAATATTTCTTACGAACGCTGTCTTAACGATGAGAGATATATGATTAAGTTCTAGAGATAAGTTGTAGTGATTAATAATGACTACAAAAAAGTCAACGACTTTTATATTTAAGTCAGAAAAAGTAGTTTTTGAAGTGAAACTTCTTTAGGCGCATGAGGGTAAAATTTTTACAAATGTAACGTTACGCAGGTATGCAAAGGAAGTGACGACATTTGCATAAACGCAGATTTTTCATTTATTTTTCAAAACTCGGAAATCTAAAGTTTTATATTTGTATAAATATAAACAAGACTTATAAATTAGTTCGCCAAATAAGTTTCACTTCTGACATGTGTACTTTGTACGCACGCACTTTATTTTATAAATGTTTACCGCCCAACGAAGTGGGCATAGGACAGCTGGTTTTAAATAAAGTTACATCTTTAACTGTACGTTTTGAATGTATACTATATTACCATATGTAATATCCTCTTAGTTGTGATGTTGCAGTTGCAATTTTTAACACTTTGAGGAAGTCTGATAGGTATTAGCTATTTTGTTATTCAAGTACAACAAAATGATTGCACTGCATCTTGCGCATAAACTTGATAACTTATATCGTATTAGCCGACCCGTGTCCACTTCGTTGGGCGGTAATACGTAAGCGTGGAATGGTTATTTTGCGGTAAAACGCAGCGGAAGCTCTGAAAAGGAAAAAAATACCCCGATTTTGAAACATGCTTCATTGCTTCTCCGCTCCTATGGGTCTTAGCGTGATTATATATAGCCTATAACCTTCCCTGATAAATGAGCTATATAACACTGAATTTTCCAAATCGGACCAGTAGTTCCCGAGATTACCCCTTACAACGTCACAAACTCTACCTCTTTATATTAGTATAGATAACAAATTCAAATTTTCTAAGAATAATGATGCTGCGAAACGGTCGCGTTGAGAGAGTGCAGTCCGTCATTTCTTATTTAAAACTTATATGTTCATATTTTATATGGTATAGGTTTGTGGGAAAAATAAAATCTTCGTTGTACTTATAATAAATATTTATTATATAATATATATTACACTACACAATAGAGTAATTTTACTTAAGAATATCGTAAAGATTACACCCAAGCTAACTATCGGTACCTAAATACCAGATTTTTACTCTGTTATTTTTTTAGTTTCAATGTTGCCACAAATTTAATTTACTATTTCTCGTTTTTATCATGTGCATTATATACAATGTGATTACAATTTCTATAGAGAAGATAATTACACATATATCAATATCTATAGTACGTAATTTATGGGAGGGCTTTAAAATTCCGGTCCGCGATCGTTTTATGTGACGAAAAGTGGTGCGGATGAACACTGTGTCGGATAGTGTTTTTTTTTATTCATAGGAGGCAAACGACCAGGTGGTTTATCTGATATTAAGTGATCACTACCGTCCATAGACTAATTTTAATCTTGGTAGAGCCACGCTGAAACTATTACTGGTTTCAGCATGAATGGGTCCGCTCGTCCGGGGTCGTACCACCCTCTCATAGAAAACCGACGTGAAGTAACAGTGCTTGCATTGTTGCGTTTCGTTCGGTCAGTGAGAGCGCCGGAGGCCCACCTCCCCTCCCCTAACCCTTCCCCCCAAAGAGTGGCAACGCACTTGCAACTCCTCTGGTGTTGTTAGTGTCCATGGACAGTGGTGATCACGTAACATCAGGTGACCCATCTGTTCGTTTACCATCTATGACATAAAAAAAACCAGGGATTTGCAAGTGCGTTGCCAACCTGTCTTGGGGAAGAGAGGGAGTAAGGGAAAAGGGAGGGGAGGGGAGGTGGGCCTCCGGCGGTCTCATTGACCAAACGAAACGCAATAATGCAAGCACTGTTACTTCACGTCAGTTTTCTGTGAGAAGTTGTTGCTACGCCGTTCGAGCCGACCCATTCATGCTGAAACCATTAATGGCTTCAGCATAGCTCTACCACCTTCTAAACCCTTCTGGCCCACTAATGCCCCTGAAACTCAAGGGGAAGGTGTAAAAGACTGCTATAAGACCAGTCATGCTGTATGCACATAAGTGTTGGGCTATAAAAGAGACGGTTGAGAGAAAACTACATGTGGCAGAGGTGATAATGTTAACGTAGATGTGTGGTGTAACTAGAATCAATAAGGTAGTTAGTATATCAGAGGAAGTTTGAGAATAACACCAATGACCTCTGTAGAGTTAATACTCTAGGTTAGCATGGTACAGGCATGTTATGAGGAGAGATGAAAACCATGTAACCAGAAAAGTTCTGAATAAGGTGGTGGATGGATATAGGAGTAGAGGAAGACCGAAAAAGGTATAGATGGACTGTGTGAAAAATTATATATGTGTAAAAGGTGAGAATATTGGGATGGCATCTAATAGACGAGAGTGGAAAAGGAGGGGGGTCTTTGACATGCTTATTTTTGATGAGGGATAGGTCTGATATCTGAGGCGCGAGGTGTTATCCACTGGCCTACCATCTCCAATAGTAGTGAACTACTATAAGTTAATCCATCAATTTAAATATATAATAATTCAGTGTCATGATGTTTGTCCATGATGAACTTCGAAATTACTACACTAGGTGGTAGAGGCACGCTGAAGCTACTACTGGTTTCAGCATGAATGGGTCGGCTCGCCCGCGGTACTACCACCCTCTCATAGAAAACCGACGTGAAGTAACAGTGCTTGCATTGTTACGTTTCGTTCGGTCAGTGATAGCGCCAGAGGCCCACCTCCCTTCTCCTCGCTCCTCTTCCACTCCCTCCCCTAACCCTTCCCCCCAAATGGTGGCAAACGCACTTGCCACTCCTCTGGTGTTGTTGGTGGTGATCACTTAACATCAGGTTACCAACCTATTCGTTTGCCACCTATTACATAAAAAAAAAACACTAGCAACACTAGGGGAGTCGCAAGTCCGTTGCCGCCCGGTGTTTGGGGGGAGCGGTACGGGTGTAGAGGAGAGGAGTGTAGTACGTGGGACGGGAGGAGTGTGGAAAGGGCAGGGGGAATGGGAAGTGGGCTTCCGACACTCTCATTGACCGAACGAGACGCTATTACTTCACATCGGTTGGTTGAAAACGGCGGTTCCCGTAACCGATCACCGAAGTTAAGCAACGTCGAGCGCTGTCAGCACTTGATACCACGATGACGACCCTTATGTTTATATAAGTATGTCGGCATAGAGAATTATTTCCCGCACCAACATTCAAATATTTTCCCGGGATTATCATGAATTCTTTTTATATGTGTTTTACTTTTTGCATTAAATATTTTTTTACAAATATCACATTGGACTTGTCCTTGTACCTGTACTGGTAATGCTTGTTTTATTGCTTTTTTTTCACCTTGGCGTGTCGATGACGAGCCATATGTTTAGATAAGTATATCGGTGTGGAGAACTGTTTCCCGCACCAACATTCAAATGTTTTACCATAATCATAATGAATATTTTTTAAGTGTACTTTCAAATACATTTTTCTTTTGAAAACTTTCTGACAAATATCACATTGGAATTGTGCTCTTGTTGCTGCATTAATTCCATTTTTAATTATGCCGCCATGTTGTCGAATCCTATGCCCGTATAGGTGTGTTGGTGTGGGGAATTGTTTCCCGCACATACATTCAAATATTTTACCTTTATCATAGTGAACAGTCATTATGTGTGCTCTTATAGATGCTTTCGTTTTGAACAT
This sequence comes from Antheraea pernyi, assembly GCA_015888305.1. Classification (NCBI taxonomy): domain Eukaryota; kingdom Metazoa; phylum Arthropoda; class Insecta; order Lepidoptera; family Saturniidae; genus Antheraea; species Antheraea pernyi. Next base: position 173,155 of record MU158735.1, on the reverse strand, counting down.
TTTCTTACAAAAATCACATTGGAATTGTATTTTTATTGGTGAATTAATTGCATTACTACCATTGGGCCCATGTTGCCTTTTCTTATGCGAACATAGATTTATTTAGGGAATCGTTGCCCGCACCAACATACGAACAATTTACTATTATCATAATGACTACTTTTCATATGTAAGTTTAAATATTTCTGTTTTTTAAACGACTTGTGACATATATCACATTCGAATTTGGTTTTTAATGATCGCTTACTAGCATTTCTAACTTTAGATCTAATATGGTAACTCTTATGTGTGGATAAGTGCATCGGCGTAGAGAACTGTTTCCCGCATCGACATTCAAATGTTTTACCATAATCATAATGATGATATTTTATATGTTTTGCTAATTTACCTTTGACTTTGAAAATTTTCAGGCAGTAGTCACATTGGAATCCATTGTTGCCCCCATTCGTAATACTTGAACAGTGGTGCTTAATGTTATGTACATTTAATTGTATCGGTGATGTGAACTGTTCCCCACACCGACATGGAAATACTCTCCCATAGCCACCGTGAATCCTCTCCATGTGTATTCGTAAAAATCCTTGTTTTTTATAAATGCGATCACATGACTCACATTTATATGTCAGTTCCTCATTATTACTTTCAGTACATGGCTTTACATCCTCTTGACGTAGAATACATTTCGGTTTTATAGTGTTGTGTGCATCACGAACATGTTCGAGCATATTGTCATAGCTATTAAAACGTTCATCGCAACACTGGCACTTATTTAACTCATTCATTTCATTATCCACTTCTATAGGAGCGGCAGCTTTTAAATGTTCGTTATTGTGTTGAAATAATATTATATTGCTGTGTGCATCGCGGACGTGTTCAAGCATATTATCAAAGTTATTAAAAAATTCATTGCAACACTGGCAGTAATGTAACTCATTCATTTCATTATCCACTTTTATAGTAGGTGGAGCTTTAATATGTTCATTATTGTGTTGTAATAAATTATTACTGAAAATTTAAAAATATATATCAATGATAATATCAGCTAAGGAAAAGGACGAATGCAAAGTGAATGAAATGGCAAAAGGTATCTGGTGTAGTTTGTTTTTTTTTTATATCATAGGCGGCAATCGGACACGTGATTTTTTTTTAAATGTGGGATATTCGATTGCTATTCCTTATTAGAACACCTCTATCGTGGGCAGAGACATTGTTATGGCAGTAGTATAATCAGGTATGATGTTAAGTAATTACCACAGTCCATAGACACTTGCAACATCAGGGGAGTCGCAAGTTCGTTGCTAAACTGTCTTGGGGTGAGAGGGAGTAATGGAAAAGGGAGGGGGAGGGGAAACGCAATAATGCAAGCACTGTTACTTCACGTCGGTTTTCTGTGAGAAGTTGTAGCTACGCCGTTCGAGCCGACCCATTCATGCTGAAACCATTAATAACTTCAGCGTAGCTCTACCACCTTCTAAACCCTTCTGGCCCACTAACGCCCTTGAAACTCAAGGGGAAGGTGTAAAAAACTATTATAAGACCAGTCATGGTGTATGCACGTAAGAGCTGGGCTATGAAAGAGACGGTTGAGAGAAAACTACATGTGGCAGAGATGATAATGTTAATGTAGATGTGTGGTGTAACTAGAATCAATAAGGTAGTTAGTATATCAGAGGAAGTTTGAGAATAGCACCAATGACCTCTGTAGAGTATTAGGTTAGCATGGTACAGGCATGTTATGAGGAGAGATGAAAACCATGTAACCAGAAAAGTTCTGAATAAGATGGTGGATGGATATAGGAGTAGAGGAAGACCGAAAAAGGTATAGATGAACTGTGTGAAAAATTATATATGTGTAAAAGGTGTGAATATTGGGATGACATCTAATAGAGGAGAGTGGAAAAGGTGGGGGGTCTTTGACATGCTTATTTTTGATGAGGGATAGGTTTGATATCTGAAGCGCGAGGTGTTATCCACTGGCCTACCGTCTCCAATAGTAGCAAACTACTATAAGTTAATTCACCAATTTAAATATATAAAAATCCAGTGTCCTGATATTTGTCTATGATGAACTCCAAAACTACTACACTTGGTGGTAGAGGCACGCAGAAGCTACTACTGGTTTCAGCATGAATGGGTCGGCTTGTCTGGGGTAGTACCACCCTCTCATAGAAACACCGACTGAGTGAAGTAACAGTGCTTGATTAGTTGCGTTTCGTTCGGTCAGTGAGAGCGCCGGGAGCCCACCTCCCCACTCCTTCCTCCTTCCTTTACTACCCCTCTCCCCCAAGACAGGTTGGCAACTCACTTGCGACTCCCCTGGTGTTGATAAAAAAAAAACATAAACAGCTGGGTTACCTGATGTTAAGTGGCCACCACCGTCCATAGACACTTGCAACACCAGGGGAGCCGCAAGTGCGTTGCCAACCTGTCTTGAGGGAGAGGGGGCGTAAAGAAAGGGGGAAGAAGAGGGGAGGTGGGCCTCCGGCGCTCTCACTGACCGAACGAAACGCAACAATGCAAGCACTATTACTTCACGTCGGTATTTCTTGTGAGAAGGTGGTACTACCCCGGTTGAGTCGACCCATTCATGCTGAAACTATTAATAGTTGCAGCGTAGCTCTACCACCGTTAAAAGGTGGTACCACAGGTCGTTTGCCTGCTATGACATAAAAAAATACCTACTCAACCGATCTTCATGAAAGTTGGCATTTATATATAATTTGGTCCAACTTGAGAGATAGGATCATTTATATTTTGATTAATGACTTCAATATTTAAAAAAAATAAAATGAAATGATTGTCAATGTTGAATATTGTTATTAATTGTAAGTTTCATCAGTTTCGAATAGATGGCGCTCTAAATTAGTTTGTGGACAGAAAACTGTAGGACCGACTATTATAGATAACTCATAGATGGCGCCATAGAGTGGATCAACATGTAAATGATGGTGATGGTCTGGAAATAACGCCCCTCTGTATGCATTCACCAAAAACAGATATAACTATGTATGTTTGTAAATACATATCATGAAAAGAAGAACCAGATCGAGTTTCTTGCCAGTTCTCTTGATGACTGGGTTGTTGTCCGTACCGGTGGTAGCTGTGATATTCATAAGCAACTTCTCAGGGTCTAAATTGAATAAACTATTTTATATTTTGTATACATAAAAGATATTTCTATTCAAAAATGATAAATTAAGTGCTACACACACAGACCTTAGCGTGTGTTTCTTGTATTAATGGCGATGTTTCTGTTGCTAGAGCCATGGTGGTAGAGCCACGCTGAAACTATTACTGGTTTCAGCACGAATGGGTCGGCTCGTCCGGGGTACTACCACCCTCTCATAGAAAACCGACGTGAAGTAACAGTGCTTGCATTGTTGTGTTTCGTTCGGACAGTGAGAGCGCCGGAGGCCCACCTCCCCTCCTCTCTCTTCTCTCCTTTCCCTCTACCTCCCCTAACCCTTCCCCCCAAAAGGTGGCAACGCACTTGCGACTCCTCTGGTGTTGTTAGTGTCCATGGATGGTGGTGATCACTTAACATCAGGTGACCCACTTGTTCGTTTGTCCCCTATGACATAAAAAAAAAAAAAAATAGATTTCAAAGATAAATTCATGATTTGTACAATGTCAGACAATATATAAGAGAGTATGTTGAAGGACTCACCTATTTTGTGATATTGTACCACACAATTCGAACTGAATTGCTTGAGGAGTTGTCAGAACCTCATAATGATTGCTGGTGTCTGCAACATTATCCGATACTCTATGTTCTTCTAGTATCTCCAATTTAACTATAAATTGATTGTTTATATCGTCAACTTCTTGCTTTATAATTGATGATAATTCCTCCTTTTTAATTTCCTGTTCTATACCTTTTGTCCCCACAACCTTTGAAGATTCCTCATTCTAAAAACAAAAATTTCAACCTTCAATCATTTAAATTGTTACAACAATTGTGTCTGTGAATTTTAGTATGGTTATGATAATTTGTATACTCCTATAAAAGTAATCTATCATCTTCCATACATTTAATAAGAATGTAAATGTAACCCTGTACTTCTACGATATTTGTGATTTTTTTTTTATAAAAAATAAACTACATTTCAATGATTTTTAGAAATATTTGTTTCTGTCTGTCTATCTGTTTGTAGAAATCACTGCTACGACATCACTGCTAAGATATTACATCATGAGAAACCCTCTTCAAGGAAATTATAAAGAATATTTTCGAGTAACATTATCTTTTGTTTCATTAAAATGGATTCCGTCTATAAAAAGTTATTGTACTTTTAATGACGACGCGACTTAAGTATGAGAGAAAAGCAGTTGCAGACTTGATTAGTCACTGTTTTATAAGGTGCCAGGCCGACAAAATGACAGGCATAGTTGGTGTAAATAAAAAAAAGAGCGTGCGTACAAAGCACACATGTCAGAAGTGAAACTTCTTTGGCGAACTGATTTATAAGTCTTGTTTATATTTATACAAATGTAAAACTTTAGAAAAATAGAAAAAAAAAACAAAAAAAAAAGAAATAGAAAAAAAAAATTTATGAAAAATCTGCGTTTACTGCAAATGACGTCACTTCTGTTGCATACCTGCGTGACGTTATATCTGTAAAAATTTTACCCTCATGCGCCTAAAGAAGTTTCACTTCAAAAAGACTTCCGAATGGATATAAGAAAGGAAATGAACAACCTGATATATAAATGTACAGAGAAGGGCCACCAAGATGGTATACGCAATACGTAATTTACCGTATGAACAGCGCCTCAAAAACCTTGGCCTTACCACATTAGAACAGCGCAGGCAAAGGGCCAGGTTAATCGAAACATATACAATCTTCACTGGTTATTACAATGTGCCCAGCCTTAAAGATATTTACTATTTCAATGACAATTAACATTTACGTGGTAATCCCTTAAAACTTTGTGAAATGTTAGCAAAAAGAAACCCAGTCAAGCACTTCTTGCCTAACAGAGTGGTCACAGCATGGAATAAACACCCATAGAAAGTTGTGATGGCTCCCACTATAAACACTTTTAAGAATAGTTTGGACCACGAAGATATCTCCGAGTTATTTAATACACATGCATCAGCTTATAAGCTGCTAGTGTGTTGTACAAAAGAATAATAAAAATAATAATAACCATTACTCACTTCAAACCCCAACTTACTGCTTATACTGAGGACTGGCTGAGGACACTCATCCTCAGGGAATTCATTCTTCACTTCTTCCAACACATAGTCTGTACTGTCATAGTAATTTACGTAATCTGATGACTGTAATGTATTATATGGATACTGGAACAGAAAGAGTGAAGTGAATTAAACGTATTAAGCGATATGAAAATATATAAGAGTTGTTGAGTTATGTATGCTTGGTACACATATATGTTTCAACAAACCATATATGTATGAATAGTTAGCTTAGGTTAGCTCACATAGGTCGCGAATTGCATGTATCAGGCAACAGCCAAAGCCGAGGTGTGCCGTGCACCCTTGAGCTAGTTGTCAAAATAAAATCGACTGAGTGCCTTAAGCGCTCGCCTTAGTAGTCCGGTGAAGCTGTTAAGACCTTGTTTGGTCAATAGCGTAGTCAGTTAGAAGAACAAAAAAAAGAATAAAACAGATTCAAATAACCATATACCATGCAATAAAAAATCATGGTGGTCTAGTGGTTTGACCGATGGAATATCATTTGAATGTTCGCAGGCTCGAACCCCGGTATGTATTAGCAGAATTAATGAAGTTTACTAATTTAAATTGGTAACACTATCGCCTGAAGGTGAAGGTAAACATTATGAGGAAACCCGAACCTCAGACATATTTTTATATTACTGTTCGAGTTACACAACCGAATGGCTCCTTAGGTATTCTGTTTGATTTGTGCACTGTGTGCACTTCTGCATTTTATTATTAAGGCAATATATTTGTATTAGTTTAGTTCGCAATAAACCATGAGGGACTCAACACCGCTGTTCGCTATTTACCATTAGTGGCTGATTATTAATAACCATTTAATAACCATTTTACCAAATAAACTTTTTACCAAAATAAAATTATCTCTTTCTTCAATTATGTGGGAATACAGAACTGTGGAATTCTCAGAGTTTGATATTGTCGATATGTGGTGGACTAGTGTGGTAAATATGCCTATACCTTCTTTTGGGAAGAGGCCTATGGCCCGGCAGTGGGTCTCCTACAGGCTGATTTATTTATAGGTGATAGACAAGCAGAATAATTGCTATTACGTCTATATCACAATGTGTCGAAATTTTTTGTCAGGTTTTGATCCCTGCAGATGTTCACTTATTAAAGTGAGTTTATTAGTCCCGAGCCAGTTGTCGAGTCGGTTTTTAAAACCATACTATTTCGTCAGGCAATGGGTTCCAGTTTAGTACCACTCTATTACAGAGGAAATTGTGTGTTTTAGTTTGAATTCCTCTTGTAGATCTTGTTGTGTCTCTTAAAAATGATGAGGATGATATAATGGTAATTAATTTGGTATAATATTATTCTTATAAACTTTCTGATATAAGTACATACATCTTGTTTGTTATCATCAATAATTTTGCTTCGGTTAGGTTGGATTTACCACTGCCGGGGAGTAGATGCAGTGCCAGTCGGCAGCTCCTGCTCCCCGGCCAATGGGTTTGAGAAGGCACCATGGGGTTTTAGACCGTGCAAGTCGGACATACCCCACCCGCAGCTGTCCGGCTCGGGTGGGAATCCGTAGGGATTTCCCCGTGTAAAAAAAGGTTGGATTTACCAAATAAAATAATGCTGGCCGGCCGCGCATTTAATACGAAAGTACCCTACTCTTCCTAAATGAAAAAAAATGATGGGTGCTTCGAAGTTCATTAGAAAGAGTTTACACTATATTGTAAATAGAGAAACCACATCGAGTTTCTTGCCGGTGCTTCTCGGATAGTGCTTTTTTAGGGCCTAAATTGAATAGTGTTTTTGATTTTATAAGAATTGATATAATGGGACCAGGCGAGGGTAAGGAGAGTTTTCATGCAGGTGGGGTGAGGAATTTCCGAGGGGACGATATCGATTGTAAACAAACATACCATATAATTATTGCAGGGTGTTCCTTCCTCATCGATGACCTGCGATGTTACTTCCTCATTTAGACACTGTACTGTTTCCTGTCTCTCCATTGTTGTTGTGGTATGTTCAATGCATTCCTATATGATTAAATTGTCTCTAAAATTTGGACTGATTAATTTAAAATGCTTATCCATGATAATGGACGGATTTTTGAAATTATGGATTATTTAAATAAATTTATATTATACTATAATGGCAAAATCGGAGGACAAAATAACAAGTATATGTTTTATTTCTGTTATAAAATAAACCCTAGAGATTTTTTTAAATGTCTATATTATCTATTAGGGATGTGAAAAAATGATCGAATAAAATCAATTTTATTATCAATAATAATCGATATTAATCGATGTTTGCTAAAAAAAGCTATTCTTTTCTATTATATAAAAATCTACACGCTTTTCATATGCCAATCATAATACTAAGATATTCACATTAACAAATTATTAGATTATCGATCAAATAAAATGATATGAATGAAAAAATTATAAATTTAAAACTAAAAATCACAGCGAATATTCCTTTGAACTTGCAAGGTAAGGAATAAGGAAACCAAATACCATTATTGATACAAATTTTCAGTACCATTAAATATTTTATTATAAATTTAATAATGAACATCCCAACAAAATGACAACCCTATTGCCGCAAAAAACAAAATATATATCAATTTAAAAAAAAATACAGAACTGCCCAGAATTATTTTACATTTAGGTTTACTTTCAGTAGTGGATGACAATAGGCTGATGTGACGATGATTTAACATTTTAGTAGTTTTAAAATATTTGAAACGATAATTAAAACACTAAACGACTACGTTATGGTCCCAAAAATTCAAATGTATAACAAATCTTTCTTAATCTTTAATTCTCGTTTTTAAGTATCTTACCTTAACACTAGTCAAATGTAAAATTGAATTGATTAACTGAAATCGTTCATCCCCATTTTTTTCTTTCGGTATGGCCTCATCCTATGTAGGCAATTTCGCCAATGTCAAGTGTGACAGATACAAGTTTTAAGCTTAATGCCAAAAATTCAGTGAAACACTTAAAATCAGGGACAACTCAATATGTGAATGTGGGCTAGACGAAGACACTCTAGAACACATCTTCTTCAATTGTTCTAATCTTAGTATATTCCTTGTATGATATTTTGCCTGACAGTATACCTCGTCCTTCTGATTTTAAATCTTTGCTTTTACATGTGTTTTCTCCGTTTGTCAATACTTTGGCAAATTTTATAACTAGTAACAAAATTATACTTTAACATTACTAACACTAATTATTATGTAAATTTATATTTATTTATTTAAGCATGATATCTATTGTATTTGTCTTTGGATATATTACACTGGCCTACTCTGGAAGAGCAAAATTATACAATTAATATTTAATACTACCTATAAAGTGAATCTCCCATGACTAACTTGACACTGGCAGAATTCGTATCTACGAAGCACCATTTAAAAAAAATTGAAGTCGAAGTTCAGTGTAACAACTTAGAATAATCTAAAATAACAACATGTTAACATATTTAAATCACCAAAGGGGGATAGGTACTGTGTTGTGAGTGCCACAGAGATTATATACAATAATATATTGGGCATCATATAGTGCGTGAAACGAATCTCAGTCGTTAAATTAATAGGTATGTAACGCAGAGTATATGGTAACCAAATAATTATATGAGAGCGCGACGCATAGATAAGATACTATATACTGAGAGCGCAACGTATTTACGGTGAGCCAGTTACTGCGCGCTGACCCACACTAAAGGTTGTAGATACGGGGAACAATGAGATTCAAATAACGCAAGCTAACAATTGCTCTTTTTAATTCAATAACCCAATGGTGAGGACCTTCTTTAGTCAGCAGTGGCAGTTACTCAATTGGGGGTACACTCATACACTACACACCACCCTCAACCCCAAATTTTGTTATAGCAACACCGTTTTTGGTTGGCGGGAATTCCAGAATATCAATGACGTCGTTGGTCGTTGTTTTCTAGGGACGAGCTTGGAGAGACAGACTTTAATAAATTCCTTCTAATTTTGCTTGCTTCACATGTTTCTTTTTTAAATTTCTTTATAAACGATGAAGAAAGCAATTATATTTGGATTTGATTCAGTGCCTGTTGTTGTTATTTAATCTTTTGAAAAATTACACGGTACACTTTTATTTGATCCGTATTTTTACCCTTGTAACTCCGTATATGTCGATGTGGTACCTATAATACCTATCTGTACTAATATATAAAGCTGAAGAGTTTGTTCGTTTGGTTGAACGCACAGACTACTAAGAGGATACTACGTATGTTGAACGCGATGATCTCAGGAACCACAGGTCCGATTTGAAAAATTATTTCGGTGTTAGATAGCTCATTTATCGAGGAAGGCTATAGGCTATATATCATCATGCTAACACCAATAAAAGCGGAGCCCCAATGAAGAATGTTTCAAAATCGGGCTGTTTTTTTTTCTTTTTAGCTGCATGTTAACGTTAGTGTTCTTTACTTACTTATATTTCTAATTTTTTATTTGTTCTCTCGTATTATAAAAATAAAGTTTGTGTATGTACAATTTAAATAACAACTTTTTGATGAATGGATATGGCTACGTGATTAAAAAAAATCTTTATACTTTGTCTATATTTTTATATTAGTATATGTTCTCTGTTTGTTTGTTTGTTGCGGGTAATCTCCAAAAGGGCTGGACCTATTTTAACGGGAATTTTACTTTTTACTGCCAGATAGCCGAAATTATAGCGGTTGACATATTCTATTTTATTTGTCCGCGGTTTCGTCCGCATGGCTATTTCCAAAATGGTTGGACCGATTTTCACGGGGTATTCACTGGTACATAGCAGACCTCATAAAAAGTAATTTAGGTTTTGTATTTGCCTTCGGCTGCAGTGGAATATCCATAATGCTTGAACTGATTTTCACGGGACTTTCACTGGCAGATAACTCACCTTATAAGAAGTAACTTAGACTATTTTATTTTGTTACTCAAGACTTCGTCCGCAATATTCTACTATATCCTAATTGGTTGGACCGACTTTCACGGGGCTTTTACGGGCAGATATCTAGCGGGCTCGGAAGACGTTGTCGCGCCCGGATAATAAAATGAAAACTTCGCAGCCGGCTCGCGATGTCTTTGTTTCGCAAGTGTAATTTTTTTTTTTAACGTGGAGGAAAAATCCTCATGGACTGCCAGGCTCTCAGGGGAGACCCTGGACTGAGCCGACCACCACCTACGTGCTACTCACGCAGGGGTGGTGCCTTTCGGCGACTTTAACCGGCTAAAAACTCCACGACAACCTACGCCGCACTATGGGGGTGCCGCGGGGGAGCATACAGGCAAGCTCCGCGACACCCCCGGCGGCAGGCGTTTCCCACGCCGCACCCAGCTGAGGCAGCCCGGTTGCAAGACTGCCTCCCAGCCCGCCGAACCCGTGCCATGGGAGTCCAGGCCCCCTGTCCCTTTCTCCCTGGGTTCGGCTGGCAGCGGAAAAGCTAGGCCTCTCCACCGCCACCCCACCATTGATTTTTAACGAGGTTTACTCCTCCCCCATCGTGGCCCCCCTAGAGACTCCCTCGTCCTAAAACTACCCCCCTTCCCCCCCTTCGATACTATCCTACCTATCCTAATCATACCCTAACCCTAGCCTACCTTGGTCATGACAAATTATACCTAAACCTTCTCAATGAATCATTATTCTGTCTACTGGTGAAAATTACATGAAAATGGTTGTTTTTGACTTTAGAACAGATAAACTGACAGAGGTCTTTCTTTTTAACCGACTTCGAAAAAGGAGGAGGTTACTATGTTCGGTTGTATGTATTTTTTTATGTATGTTTACCGATATTTTCGTCAATTGTGAACCGATTTTAATGGTTCTTTTTTATTTGAATTGGTACACTATGTAGTGATTAATTGTTACCTGTGCATTTTTCCCTGTGAAATTGATCAAAAATATGTTACATCCGGGTGAGACGTGTGCCTTACTGGACTCCAAGAATAAATATACATAATTGAAAGTCATATATTTGTATGTAATATGATTTATATCATCTTTTTGGTCAATTTGGCGGTTATATTGATTTATTTACCACGTTTGCTTCTACATAACTCAGCAACGTATAAGAATTTTTTTTTCTCTAACTGACTACGCTATTGACCTAGCAAGGTCTTAACAGCTTCACCGGACTACTAAGGCGAGCGCTTAAGGCACTCAGCCGATTTTATTTGGGGAACCAGCTCAAGGGTGCATGGCACACCTTGGCTTGGCTGGTGGATTGGTTTTTTTTTTTCCCGTATCGAACTGTAATAGTTTAGAATCTTTTCCGATACAAAATACACATAAGAGTTGTTGAGATATGTATGCTTGGTACACATATATGTTTCAACAACTCATATATGTATGAATAGTTTAGCTTAACTTAGGTTAGCTCAGATAGGTCGCGAATTGCATGAAACAGGCAACAGCCAAGCCAAGGTGTGCCATGCACCCTTGAGCTGGTTGCCCAAATAAAATCGGCTTTTGGAGAGACAGGCTGGTACTGATCGTTCGCTGCCGTTATTTCATCGGGAGGATCGGTAAAAATGTGTCGCGGTCGTCTTTTGTAACGCGCGGCGTTGGGTACGGTTTCGTATGTTGCGGCGGATACCACTAACGGACTGGGATGATTCACGGCTTTTTCGAAATAACTACTAGTGAGTGATTTTATGTACGCCCAGATAGAAGGTCATGGGGCACCGGTCACTTTACGTAGAACGCGGTTTTGAAGAACTTGTAACTTATTTAGAATGGGTTTCGGTGCATGTGCAAAAACAGGACAACTATATGTCATGACCGGGCGAATACACGTTTTGTACAAGGTGAGCTTGTGTCTGAGGGAACGTATAAGAATAACTTAAGTGTTTTGACAATACGGGCATATTATATCTACATAATAAAATATTTAAGATATATTGTTCGATAATGTATAGCTCATAATTTGCATTACTTTCTTATATGGTGTTAGTGAGCACTGAGTTAGGTATATAGTAGGTTGAAGTTCCACGTATATTGCTGATGATAAATACCATCCTATTAGATATACTATTAGTATTCATATATCTAATGTACACGTTACAGTTGGCGTGCGTGTCGTAGTTACAAATGTTTTTGAAAAAGCTTTTCTGTAATGTACACACTCACTCACAATTTTACATTTCTTTAATACATTTTTTTTAAAGCGTGTGAGGAGCCGCGGTTAACAGCTAGTTATACATATGGAGACACCGTCAGCTGTGAGGCCACCAAGAGGTCACGTGACTTGTTTTCAATTTTTGTTTTGCTTACAATTTTAGACAAGAGATAAAATCTCGTTTAATCCCACAGACTATTATTCATACACGTATTTAATCCTGACGTCATTTTCGTGGTAATAAGACGCTGTTTGCAATAATATTTTTTCGATACTTTTGTGAGGTAGGTGGTTCAAAACTTAGTTTTCAATAACACTCATACCAAATAATGATAGAGTATTGGGACAAAAAGAAAATTTATTTAAATTTTATACTCTAGATTTTGAATAGTTTGATTGAATTTGAACGGTGTTTTTGGTAGATGGTAGAGCCACGCTGAAGCTATTACTGGTTTTAACATGAATGGGCCCGCTCGCTCGGGGTAGTTCCAATCTCTCACAGAAAACCGACGTGAAGTATCAGTGCTTGCATTGTTGCGTTTCGTTCGGTCAGTGAGAGCGCCGGAGGCCCACCTCCTTTCCCTTCCCCTTTTTCCTTTCCCTACCCCTCCCTCGTACACGGGCTGTCAATGCACTTGCGACTCCCCTGGTGTTGCTAGTGTCTATGGACGGTGGTGATCACTTAACATCAGGTGACCCACCTGTTTGTTTTTTTTATTTTAAAACTTAAAATTACATTAAATTGTAATACAATCCTTCTTGTAAATAACAATTCCATCTTTATGATTTAATAACGGTAAGCGTCCATTGGCTGCAGTGCCCGCTTACCATCAAGCGGCCCGCATGCTCGTTGACCATTATCGTGGTATAAAAAATTCCAAACATCTAGATAGTAAAGCAATCTGTGGAGCATTATAGTACGAGATCCGGCTGCGAAATCTATATGTTCATCACGTAGATACTCAAACTCAAATTTCTACATTCATTTTTGAATAGGACAATTAAATTTGTTACAGGTTGCCAGTGAAAAAGTGCTCGCAAATATTTTTAATAAAAAAAATGGTTATTAATTTTCCGAGAAAAATTCCGTTCATGTTGTTTTTAAATAAAATTTCGTTCCTATTACAGCAATGTATGTAGAAAATTCCGCAACTACTGATCAGCAAGGTGTAAGCATGTAATACTTTGTTGTATTTATACGTTCATGACGTATATTCATGTTAGATAGGGTTCTCATTTATTTCATTTTTCACTTTTCCAAAATGCAACTTTACATTTATGAACGTAATAGTACGTTAAAGTCGAATAAATAAATAATAATATCAACAAAGTTGTGTATAACGAGCTCCAAACAGTGGTTCACTATATATCACCCTCAAATTGAAAATCTATCGACAAGCATCCATAGACGCATTTTGAAAGCTACACCTGACACCTGAATCTTTACACGATATCATGGGTAGGTGGTATTTCTGGGTGATATTGAATTAAATGTAGTCTGTACATTATAAAGAATAGTGATACATCCAGTATTATCATTTGGAAAAGTAATGGATACACAATAAAATCAAATGATGAATCGAAAACAAAGAAGTTTTTAGTAATAATTTATTACAATTTAATTAATTAACTTTTGAAAATGAATTCATTTTTGTTCAAAAAACATTTCATTCATTGTACATTTAATTCAATATCACCTACCCATGATATCGTGTATCATGATTATTTCAAAATAATAAAACACATAATTTGTTATTTTAAGTTACACTGAATATTTGGCAATTAAGTTTAAAACGTGTATTTGTGACACTTGACATTGGCGAAAATGCCTACACAGACAGAGGCCATACCGAAGAAAAAAGACTTTATTATTTCGCCTGCGGGACTACAGGGATATTGTATCACGTAAATCGAAGTATATTGATTATAATTAGTAAAGTTGGTATCTTTCGGGGTAACAAATAGAGGTCGCTACTGGTACATAATTACGATGTTTTGTTATATGAGATTATTTTAACAGCAACCACATAGCCTTTTAAAATCCGGTAAGTTTGTGGTTAAACGCTAATACCTATAAAATATTTTTAAAAAACGATACTGAAATTTAGCATACACTCTCTCAGGGGTACAGAAAAGGAAAGAATACATTTAATCTAGCAAAACTATATTGTTAATCTATTTATAAATATATTGTTATACTATATAACTATATAGCTTATTTATCGAAAAAGGCTATATATCATTACGCTGAGACCATTGGGAGCGGAGCACCAATGAAGAATGTTTCAAAATAGCTTTTTTTCCTTTTGAGAACTTCCGCTGCGTATTAGGGTTAACTCAATGTAACTATTCCACGCAGACGAAGTCGCAGGCAGAAGCTAGTCTATACTAATATTATACAGCCGGAAGGTTTGTTTGATTCTTTGGTCCTACGCGCTAATCTCAGGAACGATTGGTCCGATTTGAATTCTTTCAGTGTAGGATAGCTTATTTATAGAGGAAAGCTATAGGCTATATATCATCGCCAAGCCCAATAAGAGCGGAGCACCAATGAAGAATGCTTCAAAATTGTTTCTTTTTTAAGTGAATCTTCTTTTGGCGCATGAGGGTAAAATTTTTACAGATATAACATCACGCAGGTATGCAACGGAAGTGACGTCATTTGCATTAGAGTTTTAGTTTTAGATTTGTTAGTTTCACTTCTAACATGTGTACTTTGTACGCACGCATTTTTTTTTCATTTAGAGTGCTTCCGGTGCGAGTTGGTGTTGGCCCAAAGTGACTATTTCCCGCGGACGAAGCGCCATACGGTCGGTCACTAGCATGTTATTACGCGAAATTATAATTTTATCTCCTGCCAAAAATAACACTCAACGTGCCTAAAGTTTTCACTTGAAAAACAGTTTTTTGACTGTCCTGTAAAAAAATTAAAAAAAATTACAAAAAAAATAAACCGCTGAATTATTAAATTAACCAAATTTAATAAAAAATATTGATAATTGCGCTACCTAATAATATATTTGAAGTCAATGCCAACCTAAATTCATATCATCTACAATTCTACATACAAAGTTTTGGTCCACTCTCGTGTCCCATCTCGTACATGTTTTATTACCTGCAACGAATTTGAAATGTAGGTTGGCATCGACTTTAAATATATTATTAGGTAGCGCAAATATCAATATTTTTTTATTCAAATTGACTTGCGTGATGTTTTTTGTTTTGCGACAATTGGCGTATTTTTATTATATTCAATAACATCGGCCAGGATTCATTGGACGTAATTTCGTGGGAAAATAAAATCATCAATTTACTTATAACGTTTATTTTTAATACGTTACACTTGACATTAAAATAAATACAGATGTCGTATATACCACAGAGTACATTATATGTGTTTACGAAATTAATTATGTACCAATTATAAGCGATGTTTTAATCTGTTCCTTTTCTAAATTTCAGTGTTGCCATAACTTAATCTAATCTCATGTTAATCAGATTTTTTTAATACTTATTGAAGTGATAAAAATATGTTTAATTTATCAGTCCTTATAGCGCGTACAATCTATATTATGAAGACACAAGTCATGTGTTTTGGAAATAATTACGTGTTGAAAACACTACATCACATACAATGAGAATGTAAATTATATTACTTATTATACTCTTTGATGTAAATCAAAGAGATGTAAATTTAACGTGAACTTTTTATATTTTTGTAAAAAAAAAATGTTGCGGGTGTCTTGGAATATGTAATAAAATACATTTCAATAATTTTTAACAGTCTGTTTGTATGGACACGGATCACTGCTAAAGTACTATAGTACTAAGCTAAGTATAAAAGCTCACTAAGAAAATTATAAAACATAACCTTGACGAACATTTTGTCTTGGTTTCATTAAAATCGGTTCACTCTATCAAAAGTTATTGTAATTTTAATGACGAAGCGGCTTTTTTTGGCCTGATGGTAAGCACAGTACAGTCCAAAAACAACGGCGACCAACGAATGACACACTATCCATCGCTGGTCGCCGCTGTCATGCCGGCCTGCGAACAGCTGGATATGCACAGGCTGATCCCGAAACGCGACCCGCAGAAGCGAATCACTATGACGGGCTTTTTCGCCATATACATGGTGGTTGCTACCCAGTCGGGCTGTAAAACCCTACCACCCCGCTTTCGCCATTGCCTCCTTCGTTGTTCAGCAAGGTGCATCAATATATGAGAGTTTGTTAAAGATACACTTTTTTTAAATACTCCATCCACCATACCTTTTGGGCTGAATATCTTGAGTTGTCTGGACTTTATAATGTACATTTATATTTCCGAGTGATACACTATCCGTCGCCGCTGTCATGCCGGCCTGCGAACATGGATATGCACAGGCTGATCCCGAAACGCGACCCGCAGAAGCGAATCACTATGACGGGCTTTTTCGCCATGTACATGGTGGTTGCGACCCAGTCAGGTAAAACCCTACCACCCCGCTATCACCATTACCTCGTTCGTTATTCAGCAGGGTGCACCACGTGCAGGTGAGGTTGGCTTGGGGGTCTCAAGTCTTAGATGTTATTTGACACCCCTTGGTAGTTATTATATTAGGTAGGCTAACGCGAGAGGGCAGCTCCTAGCTTTCCCTTCCCCGCCCCCCTACCGCCACGATCCTTTTCCTTATATAGATTACCGCATGCTTGGCACGCCAGTCGCTCCGCAACAACTCTGGTGCGAGTAGCTCCGCATCGCCCAGTGCCTCCGCAAGAATTCTGGTGCGTGTACGCATCGCATAGAATAACCGCTATTGTGACGAACCAAACGCAAAATCGACTCGCGAGTGAAATGTCTTCACATTTTATGTGACCCGCCAACTGATTGGATACGACCACAAACCTGTCGAAGCC
Source organism: Antheraea pernyi (assembly GCA_015888305.1). Taxonomy (NCBI): domain Eukaryota; kingdom Metazoa; phylum Arthropoda; class Insecta; order Lepidoptera; family Saturniidae; genus Antheraea; species Antheraea pernyi. The sequence goes on along the minus strand of MU158735.1, from coordinate 155,950 downwards.
AGCGGCTGCGCTGCCAAGTAAGCGAGTATATTTATATTCCTAGCTCAATCGATTACCTACTCTTGGAGCCTCCGATTGAGCGTTTTTCCCGTGATACCGTTGCCCTCGCAAACCGCAGAAATACAGTCCACTTTATTTCCTTAAAACATCCCGCAATCAATGGAGGTGAAAGGAACCAAGATTCCCTTCACCCCTTACACCCCAAAAGTACTTAAGTACGAGAGGAAGGCAGATAAATAAATAGACAATACATTCAGATGACTTTATTAGTTACTTATCATTAATATGATTTATATTATATATGCATCCTTTTCACATGATGAGCTAAATATCGCTTCACTTTGAAAACCGCCTCGCAATATTCACATCTATACACATTCTTGTTATCACTAGTACTCGTACATTTGTGTTGTTCCCTTTCGTGTACTTTTAAACGCTTCGGCGAACGAAACTGTTTCCCGCACCGACATTCGAATATACCGCCATAATCATAATGAATATTTCTTATATGTGATATTAGATACTTTCTTGTTTTTAAAAATTTCTTACAAATATCACATTGGAAGTCGGTTTTTAATACTAAAAGATTCGTTTTTTTAACATTCGTCCCATGTTGACGACTCTTATGTGTGTATAGGTGTCTCGGTGTACGGAACTGTTTCCCGCACAAACATTCAAATTTTTTACCATAATCATAATGCATACTCTTTATATGTATTATTAAGCCACGTTTCTTTTTGAATATTTTCTTGCAAATATCACATTGGAATTCTGTTTTTAATGCTGTCTCATTTATAATTTTAACTTTAGTGTTATGTTGCCTGTGCTTATGTTTGTAAAGATATATCGGTGCACGAAACTGTTTCCCGCACCAACATAAAAATATTTTCCCATAATCGTAATGAATACATTTTATATGTTTCACTAAGTAGTCTTTGGTTTTATAAATTTTACGGCAGAGGTCGCATTGGAACTTGTCCTTCTTTTTAGGCTCCGTTCTGAAGCCGTGCCGCTTATACTTATGCTGGTATAAGTGTATCGGTGAACGGAACTGTTCCCCGCACCAACATTTGAATAATGTCCCATAATCGTAATGAATCTTTTTTATATGTGACACTAAAGCACCTTTACTTTTATAAATGCGCTCACACAAGTCACATTTGTGAGTCATTTCCTTGCCATTCTTTCCAGTTTTACTTGGCTTTGTATTCTCATGGCATAAATCAACTTTGGGTATATTATCGCTGTGTGCATCGCGAATGTGTGCAAGCATATCATGGTTATTAAAATATTCATCGCAACACTGGCACTTGTGTAACTCTGTTGTCTCATCACCCACTAATGTAGGTGGTTCAACTTTTATATGTTGATTATTGTGTGTTAATAAATTAGAACTGAAAAGGTACAAATATTTAATAATTAATAACACCTGTTTCCATGTTGTAATTAACCCTTAAATGCATGCAATTTTTTTTTTATTGTAGCACGGCAAAATGACTGCACTATGCCTGATGGTAAGCACAGTGCCAAGCCAAAAACAATGGCGACCACCGAGTGATACACTATCCGTCGCCGGTCGCCGCTGTCATGCCGCCCTGCGAAAAGCTGGATATGCACAGGCTGATCCCGAAACACGACCCGCAAAAGCGAATCACTATGACGGGCTTTTTCGCCATATACATGATGGTTGCGACCCAGTCAGACTGTAAAACCCTACCCCCCCGCTATCGCCGTTGCCTCGTTCGTTATTCAGCAGGGTGCACCACGTTCAGGTGAGGTTGGCTTGGATGTCTCAATTCTTAGATGTTATTTGACACCCCTTACACCCCCAGTGGATAAATTGATTCATGAGGAAGGTTTTAGTATATAATTTATCAAGCATTTTTATATAATCATGGCGGGGCAACGTCTGCCGGGCCAGCTAGTATACATATAATAAGAATGTTGCAGGTATCGAGGTTAAATAAAAAAAAATACATTTCACTCATTTTTACTACAGACAGCTATTTGAACACGCATCACTGCTAAAGTAGTGCGTTCATGATAAAACCTACAAGAAAATCGTAAAGCGTATTCTCGCGTAACATTTCATTAAAATCGGTTCACTCGATCAAATGTTATTGTAATTTTAATGACGACGCGACTTAAGTACGAGAGACAAGTAGATAAGTAAATGGACTTAATACGTTCAGATGACTTTATTTAGTCAATGTTTTTTTTACATTAGGTTCCACGTGGACGGAGTCGCGGTAAGTTTATTTTTAATATTAAAATCAGGCAAACGAAAAGGGTGGGAGATCTGATATTAAGTGATCACCACCGTCGATAGACACTAGCAACACCAGTGGAGTCGCAAGTGCGTTACCAGCCTGTTTATGGGGGAGGGGTAGGGAAAGGAGAAAGGAGTTGGTCCTCCGGCGCTGTCACTGACCGAACGAAACGCAACAATGCAAGCACTGTTACTTCACGTCGATGTTATGTGAGAGGATGATACTACCCCGGACTAGCTGAAACCAGTAATAGCTACAGCGTCGCTCTACCACCTTCAAAGTACATGATAGTTTGTTGAAAACTCACTTATTTTTTAATATTCCATCACACATTATGGGTTGAATTACTTGAGGAGTTATCGGGACTTCATAAATTATACTCCTGTCCCCAGCATTATGCAATACTGGTTGTTCTTCTGACATCTCAGTTTTGACTATAAACTCGTTCTTTTTATCGCTGTCTTCTCTTTTAATAAATGAGAGTGTCTTGTCCGAATTCTCCTGTTTTATTTCTTGTCTCTGTAAAACTTTTGATAGTTCCTCATTCTGGAAAGATAAGAAAAAACTTATGTAGGTACTAGGTAACTTAAGGTAATTGCTAAATTATTTTCTTTACCATCGGAGGCAAACGGACAGGTGGGTCATCTCATGTTAAGTGATTAGCACCGTCCATAGACACTTGTAACACCAGGGTAATCGCAAGTGCGCTGCAGCCTGTGTTGGAGGGGGAGAATAATTGAAGGGGAAGGGGAAGGCAGGTGGGCCTCCGGTGCTCTCACTGACCGAACGAAACGCAACAATACAAGCACTGTTAATTCACGTCGGTTTTCTGTGAGAGGGTGGCGAGCCGACCCATTCTTGCTGAAACCAGTAATAGCTTCTGTGTGGTTCTACCACCTATAAATTTGTATGGAAATACCACCTATAAATAGTATTATTTAATAGCTAATAATAAATAATTTTGGTGGAACCCTGATAACTATTCTACGGGCACCCCAGTTTGGGAATACCTGGTTTAGACCACACTACTGAAGTAAAACTTCTTGAGCTCCATCTATATGTGTATATATATATATATATATATATATATGTTTATGTATGTATAATATATACATGTATATACGTATTATATAATAATAGCTGTGCCCGAAGAGCCATACCAGTTTTTTTTTAAATTATATTAAAGAAACATATGATTGTGAGACCATCTACAATTATAAAAATGCACTTTAAAAATAATTGTAAGTACGACATGCACGCCACTTACAGTAACATGTAACATATACATTAGATATATAAATACTAACAGTGTGTGAAATGAGGTTTATCATCAGTAACATATTTGGAACCTTAACCCACCATATAACTACTTCAGTGCTCACTTACACTGTATAAGGAACTAATGAAACAATGACTTAAAGATGTTATTATAATGATATAATATGCCCATACTGTCAATAAGAAATAGGCTTATGATTATTTTTCTTATTAGAATGACCCCTTCTATTTTCAAAATTACTGTTAATAATTATAATGTTGACTTGAAAAGAATGAAAGAGCTGACGTCTTGAAATCTTGCATAAATATACATCAAGATATGAAACTTTATATCTTAAAAGTGGTAGAGGCAAGCTGAAGCTATTATTGGTTTCAGCATGAATGGGTTGAATCGTCCGGGGTAGTACCACCCTCTCACAGAAAACCCATGTGAAGTAACAGTGCTTTTATTGTTGCGTTTCGTTCGGTCATTGAGAGCGCTGGAGGACCACCTCCCTTGCCCTCTCCTCTCCCCCCTCACTCTCTTTCCCCTAAACACAGGGTGGCAACGCACTTTCGACTCCTCCAGTGTTGTTAGTGTCTATGGACGGTGGTGATCACGTGGATATCACCACAAGTTCGTTTGACAGTTATGACATAAAAAAAGCAGTTTTTAATATTTAAACAGTGCTCATTGAACTCTATACGATATTCTTATATGTTAATATGGTTATTGTGTGATGTAGACGAAAGCGCGACAATTAAATAAAATTGCCGCCAAAATGACCAAATATCTAATGAATAATCTAATGAAAATAGGTCCAACTGTTTTGGAGATAGCACTGCGGACGAAGCCGCAGTTAACAGCTAGTCTAATTTAAGTCTAAGCCTAACTAACCCACTGTAATGTCAGCTATCTGCCAGTTAAATTCGGTTTAGCCGTTTCGGAGATTACCCGGAACAAACAGACAGACAGACAGACAAAAATTTTAAGAATTATATTTCTGTTAAATCAGTAGCGTGTATTCTTTCATACCCAATCAGTAAAAAAAAATGTTGATATTTCATACAGACACTTCATTTTTATTATATGTATAAGTTATATAGATGCATACACATAATTTAATTTTCTACAAATATTTCAATTTATTATGACTTTTCATAGACAAACGTAACTCTCACTCTTTCTATCTTCACCAACTTATATGTCCCTCTCAACTTCCGTTCGCCTCGCCCGATCACACGTTTTCATAACTCATAACTACCCAAGACAAGCGTGCGTAAAGAAGTTTTACTTCATTAAAATCAAAATATAAGTAAATAAAAAGTCTAACGGCCGGTTTCTTCGGTACTCGGTTATACTACCAATAGTTATTGACTCAACAAAGTTATCCATAAGATAAACTGTCAAACGGCCCGTTGAATTTTACTGACATTTATCGTATCTGTTTCATATTCGTATTTATTTGACAAGTTATCAAACCGATAACGCTATTGAACACATAAACTACAGTTAAAGTACCTCAGAAACCGAGCATTAGTCCGAAATAACTGTAAAAGAAATACTACTCACTTCAAGAGCTATTTTACTATCTATATTGAATTTGTTAATGAATGTTGAAGATGACTGAGGACATTCATCCTCAGGGAATTCTTTCTTCACTTCTTCCGATACACAGAACTGATTGTCATAGTAATTGACACAATTGGATGACTGCGATTGCTTGTAAGGGAACTGAAATAGTGAGATAGGATTAAATTTAACAATGTCAGATACAATTATAACAATCTATACATATAATAATAAAGTAAATCTAATGTATGTGTACTTTTTTTATTTTGTGAAAAAAAATTTTGCAGGTGTCTATAGAATACATTTCAATCATTTTTCGAAATGTCTGTTTTTTCTTTCGAACTGACTACGCTATTGACCCAGCAAGGTCTTAATAGCTTCACCGGCCTACTAATGCGAGCCCTTAAGGCACTCGGCCGACTTTGTTTTGACAACTAACTAGAGGGTGCACGGCACACCTCGGCTTTGGCTGTTGCCTGCCGAAATGTTTGTCTGTGTGTCTGTCTGTTTGTGTTAACACGCATCACTGCTAAAGCACTGGGTTCACAATAAAACCTCACCAAGAATATCATAAAGCATATTTCGAGAGTGACTTAGTCTTTGTGTCATTAAAATCGGTCCACTCTATCAGAAGTTATTGTAATATTAATTACGATGCAGTATAAGTACGAGAGAAAACTAGACTTTTTTTTCTTTATGTCATAGGAGGCAAACGAACAGGTAGGTCACCTGATTTTAAGTGATCACACCACCGTCCATAGACACTGACAACACCAGGGGAATCGCAAGTGCGTTGTCACCCTTTGAGGGGAAGGGGAGGTAGAGGAGACAGAAGGGGAAGTGGGCCTCCGGTGCTATCACTGACCTAACGAAACGCAACAATGCACTGTTACTTCATGTCGGTTTTCTATGAGAGAGTGGTATTACCCCGGACGAGCCAACCCATTTATGTTGAGACCAGTAATAGCTTCAGCGTGACTCTACCACCTACAAAGCTAAGCTAAGCTAACTATTCATACACTAGTGGGCGTCCAGTGGTCGACATTCGACCATAGTTCATTGATTTTTTAAAGGGATAAATATTATAATAATAGTTGTATGTTATAATATCATTGTTGAATGTAGAATGAAAAAGGGTAATTGGAACGTAAGAGTAAAATAATACATACAATCGAGCATAGCAACCTTTTTTGAAGTCCTTTATTGACAGATGTCAAAATGTCTTTTTTATTTACATGTGTGTATATATTGTGTAAAATTGAAGCAGTAGTGTGAGTAATGCATATTTTAATTAATTTAATGTACCTCTAATGCATTTTATATAAAATAAATAGCTTTCTGCACTTATCCTCCATATAGACTTTAACTATACCAAGTTTCACGTTCATCCGTTGCCCAATTCCGTTAAAAAGGGATACAAAGTTTAGCCTTCACATATTCATACATATATGAGTTGTTGAAACATATATGTGTACCAAGCCTGCATACCTCAACAACTCTTATATGTATTTTGTGTCCGATAATATAAATCAAATCAAATATATAAATCAACAAAAGATTTAAAGTTGATTTAAACCACCACCATGTGTCTAAAATAAAACAGAAGTACAATTCACCTTTTTGGATTAGTAAGGTTCTAAACAACTAAGTTAGTATATAATACATGTATACACCCCCTCTCGGCAACGGCTCAAGCCTAGGTTCCCTTGGCGTGCAGTATTTTGCTCGCGCGATACAGTGACACAAAATCTTACATCACTGCAACAACATTACACATATCACCTCCACACACATTTTATTTTTTCCCTTATCAAACTGAAATAGTTTAGAATATTATCCGATACGAAATATATATAAGAGTTGTTGAGGCATATATGCTTGGTACACATATATGTTTCAACAACTCATATATGTATGAATAGTTAGCTTAGCTCAGATAGGTCGTGAATCGCATGTATCAGGCAACAGCCAAAGCCGAGGTGTGCCGTGCACCCTTGAGCTCGTTGTCAAATCAAATCGGCTGAGTGCCTTAAGCGCTCGCCTTAGTAGCCCGGTAAAGCTGTTTAGACCTTTCTGGGTCAATAGGGTAGTATGTTCAGAAAAAAAAACATGCTTGTGTAAAGAGTGACAACATTCAATTGTATGATAGTTCATAGTCACATTTAAGATATGAAATAATAATATCAAAACAAATACTAATAAACAATAATGAGAACCTAAGTTAAAGTATGTTCTAAGACTCTCAAAAGTATGGGTATAAATTTAAATAAACCTAGGAGCGGCCTCCCAGAGTTAGATAATAAAACCTAACCTTAGATAATAAAACAGACAATAAAACTTTTTGTTTGTTCAAACGTCTAATATTTCTACTAATAACAGATATGTATAAGATATATACTACTATAAAAAGTACAATATACAATACCATATAGTTACTGCAGTTCACTTTTTCCCTATTAATACACTTTGATGTATTTTCCTCATCACAACACTCTACTGTCTCCTGTTTCATTATTGGTGTAAATATCTGTAAATTCCACTGTGGCTTTTGTGTTGTGTTATTCAATGCATCACAGCTGGATGCTTGATGTATCCTTCTGTCCATTTCTATTTAGTCTCACACTGGTTGCTTACTAAATAAATTTAAAATGTATATTTGGGGGTTTTAATCTACGTTTTTAATACAAATACAGGAAATAATAAGGACTGTACGTATCACTTCACTTCACAACATCTGTTAGGTTCTGGGGTTAGAACAGTTGTGAATTATCTTCTCGAGAAGAGTTAATTAGCTCAATATGAGAGTGGTAGCGTTACGATCGAAGACTGAACCACCAATTATCCTCAAACTCCCAATTTACGCCAAATCATTAAAAATCAAACCCTATAAGACAACAATCGTCGATTGAGATCACTTTTTTTTCAAATTTGCCGTCACTATTTGAGTTATTGGAAATTGAGTATTGAAATCACGAATCAAAAAATTCATGAAATATTATTTGTTTATCTCATTGCAAGCTGTTTTTTTATAATTACAGATCTAATAAGAATAGATCCTGAAACACTTATTTTTATGAAGTTGTAAACAAATAAGTCACGTGATCCAATCGATATTTTAATTTATTAAGGCCACGGGATACCGATTTTTTAAGCCTAACTTATCAAAATATCTTAGAAAATAAAATCTATGTTTCCTTTATTTTTTTAGCGTTGAATATGTCGTAAAAAAGGAAACTAAATCAAATATTGTTAATTGCCACGTCTTGCTGACTCTGCTAATTGTATTTTTTTTATATTTTGCTACTGAAAGGTGCAGGGAATACGCAGAGGTGGAAAATAAACCTTTTCTTAACTTGTTTTTATTATAATAATACATTTTATTTGTTTTACGCCATAATAAATACCTACTATACAATCTCATCAACCAGAGACAGTAGTAATAATATTCGTCCAATAGGACAGGCGAAGGAATTAATCCATACTGCCAATTCTGAAGTTATGTGGTCTTAACCAGAGACAAACAATAAGTATATTAGTGCTGTACTACACTTTTAATAGAGATGTACCTACTAAGAACAAAAGTTAAATCAACTATGCATCTCTTCACTTGTGCATAGAACTATATTACGTAAAACACCACCAATGTTACAAAATATAGAGAAAAACACACAAGATTACGAATCATTACATAATATAAAACAAAGTCCTCAACCAAGTCTGTCTGTTCACGATAAGCTCAAAAATTACTGAACGAATTTTCATACAGTAGATAAAGTGATTCAAGAGGAACTTTTAGGCATATAATTTGTCAAGGTTTTCTTTATTATCGGGATGGGACAACGTCCGGCGGGCCCACTTGTTACATATAAAATCTATTACATGACAGACAAGGATCCCGCCAAAAACTCCCGTATATATCTTTTTCTTTTTATAACTTTCTAATAGATACAAGGGTATTGCGTTTCTAATGCTGCATTAATTGTATTTCTATGTTACTATATTTACATATGCGCAATACTGTAAATAACTGCTTTCCGCTTCAACATAAAAACACCACAACCTCAATAATAAACATTTTTTGTGTTTTACTAAACATTCTTTATTTCTGAAAAATTTCACATTGGGAATTGTCACAGTTCTTGCTGCTAGTGCCATGATTCATATTTATGGAGACGTAAGTATATCTCGGTGTACGGAACTGTTTCCCGCACCAACACAAAACATCTCAGCATAATAATAATGAACATTTTTTATGTCTTTTACTAAACATTCTTTATTTCTGAAAAATGTCACATTAGAACTTGTCACTGTTCTTAGTGCTAGTGCCATGATCCATATTTATGTAGACGTAAGTATATCTCGGTGTACGGAACTGTTTCCCGCACCAACACAAAACATCTCAGCATAATAATAATGAACATTTTTTATGTCTTTTACTAAACATTCTTTATTTCTGAAAAATGTCACATTAGAACTTGTCACTGTTCTTAGTGCTAGTGCCATGATCCATATTTATGTAGACGTAAATATATCTCGGTGTACGGAACTGTTTCCCGCACCAACACAAAACATCTCAGCATAATAATAATGAATATTTTTTATATCTTTTACTAAACATTCTTTATTTCTGAAAAATGTCACATTGGAATTTGTCACAGTTATTGCTGCTAGTGTCATGACCCATATTTATGTAGACGTAAGTATATCTCGGTGTACGGAACTGTTTCCCGCACCAACACAAATTCATCTCACCATAATCATAATAAACATTTTTTATGTCTTTTACTAAACATTCTTTATTTCCGAAAAATGTCACATTGGAATATGTCACAGTTCTTGCTGCTAGTGCCATGATCCATATTTATGCAGACGTAAGTATATCGGTGTACGGAACTGTTTCCCGCACCAACATTCAAATAACTTCCCATAATCATAATGAACTCTCTTTATATGTTTTATTAAAAGAAGTTTGGTTTTGAAAAATGTATGACAATAGTCACATTGGAATTGTTCATTGTCTCCATTTATAACATCAGTACAATTCTGCCGCTTGTTATGTAGAGAAAGGTGAATTGGTGAACGGAACTGTTTCCCGCACCAGCATTCAAATAATTTACCATTGTCATAATGAGCACTAATTATGTGTTCTTTTAAAAGATCCTTAGTTTTGAAAATCGTATGACAAGAGCCGCACTGGTATTGTTCATTATCTATACCACCATGCTGCCGTTTTTTATGTAGAGAAAGGTGAAATGGCGAACGAAACTGTTTCCCGCACCAGCATTCAAATAATTTACCATAATCATAATGTACACTATTTATGTGTCTTACTAAACGGCTTTTGTATTTGAAAATTTTATAGCAAGAGTTACATTCGAATTTGTTATTCTTTTTAATTTTAACACGGCCGCCATGATGTCTATACTTGTGGTCACGTAAGTGTATCGGTGTACGGAACTGTTTCCCGCACCAGCAATCAAATGTTTTACCATAATCACAATGAACACTATTTATGTGTCTTACTAAACGACTCTTGGCTTTGAATACTTTATGGCACGAGTCGCATTCGAATTTGTCTATATTTTTATTCTTAACACGGTCGGCATGGTGTCTATAATTATGGTCACGTAAGTGTATCGGTGTGGGAAACTCTTCCCCGCACCAGCATTTAAACATTTCTCCATAGTTATAATGAAACTTCTTTGTATGTGTTAATAAAGTAGCTTTACTTTTGTAAACCCGCTCACATGAGTCACATTTATATTCCATTTCCTCGCCATTCCTTCCATTAACATGTGGCTTTTTACCCCCATTAAATAATTCAGATTTGGGGTTTTTATTGCTGTGAACGTCACCAAAGTGTGTGAGCATATCATCATAATTATTAAAATATTCATCGCAACACTGGCACTTGTGTAACTCTGTTGTCTCATTACCCACTAATGTAGGTGGTTCAACTTTTATATGTTGATTATTGTGTGTTAATAAATTAAATCTGAAAATGTTAAAATACAATAATCAATGAAAATATCAATATATCCAAATAAAAGTATGACTTCCGTGAATTTTATTCCTGCTAGGGAAGGCCACATATTGTACAAATGGATTATTCTGCTTCGAGCTAGACGCACTAAAGTAGTGTGTATCACTTTATACAATTTATTTGAATACTAGCTGTGCCCGCGACTTCGTTCGCTTTTTTTTTTTTTTCGAACTGACTACGCTATTGACCAAGCAAGGTCTTAACAGCTTCACCGGACTACTAAGGCGAGCGCTTAAGGCACTCAGCCGATTTTACTTTGACAACTAGCTCAAGGGTGCGCGGCACACCTCGGCTTTGGCTGTTGCCTGATACAAGCAATTCGCGACCTATCTGAGCTAACCTAAGCTAAGCTAACTATTCATACATATACGAGTTGTTGAAACATATATGTGTACCAAGCATACATACCTCAACAACTCCTATATATATTTCGTATCGGATAATATTCTAAACTATTTCAGTTTGATAAGGGAAAAAAATAAAACCCTTCCACCTGCATGTGTAAGCGTGTATGCGTGCACGTGTGTGGAGGTGATATGTGTAATGTTGTCGCAGTGATGTAAGATTTTGGTCACTGATGAACAGATTGAAAAGCGAGGGCGCGAGTATGGAGCCCTGTGGCACACCTGAGCGTATCAGGTGGGGCAGGGATAGTTCCCCATCCACTCTAAAACGAAAAGTCCTATCAGTGAGAAAATCGTGGATAATATGTATTTACTTATCGGGTACGTGATATTTACATAATTTATGGACGAGCCCTCCATGCCAGACTTTATCGAAGGCTTTGGCAACATCGAAAAATAGATCAACTCTCCGGACGTACCACGGGGCACCGGTCACTTTACGTAAAACGCGGTTTTGAAGAACCTGCAACTTATGAAAATTATCTTTCGACATATGCGCAAAAACGGGACTGCTATATGTCATCACGGGACGGATACACGTCTTATACAAAGTGAGCTTGTGTCTGAGGGACATCTTACTCCTATGACAAAGCAACGGATGGAGGCGACCCAAAACCATAGCGGCTTTGTTTCGTACTCTATCTATATGTGACTCGAAATTTAAATGTTTATCTAATGTAACACCGAGATATTTGACCTCGTCGGCCCAAGGTATATCGGTTCCGTATAGCCTGATGGGCTCGAGGTTATTATTACGTCGTAAAGGATCGAAGAGTATCGCGGCGCTCTTATCAGGATTAACTTCTATGCGCCATCGACGAAACCATTCACCGAGTGTGCAAACGGCCTTTTCGATGCGCTTCCTAAGAAAGTCTGACCGCAAGCTGGAAGTGTAAATAACGGTATCGTCAGCATAGCAACCTACCTCGACCCGTTTAGACCGAGGTAGGTCACTGATGAACAGATTGAAAAGCGAGGGCGCGAGTATGGAGCCCTGTGGCACACCTGAGCGTATCGGGTGGGGCAGGGATAGTTCCCCATCCACTCTAAAGCGGAAAGTCCTATCAGTGAGAAAATCGTGGATAATATGTATTAACTTATCGGGTACGTGATATTTACATAATTTATGGATGAGCCCTCCATGCCAGACCTTATCGAAGGCTTTGGCAACATCGAAGAAGACTGCAATTGTGCGTTTCGGTTTACGTTTCGGGTCGGCATTAAAATTAGAGAAAATGTACTCCGTGAGGCGGTGTACTTGATTCGTGCAAGAGTGTTCGGCACGAAATCCGAACTGCTCAGGTGGTATTAATTTTAAATCTGTAATCGAGAGCTGGAGGCGGTTCAGAAGGAGCCGCTCGTATAATTTACCTAATGTATCTAACAGGCTGATCGGGTGATAGCTATCGGGAAGCGTAGCTTTTTTGCCGGGCTTGTGTATGCCTATCACTACGGCCTTCTTCCAGGCGGCTGGAAAGTGGCCCTGGGACATGGCCGCATTGAAGATGCAGACCAATAGAGCTATGATGTGGTCAGGAAGGAGTCTCAGCACCTCGTTCCTGATTCCATCGGGACCTGGGGACTTTCTAAGCTTGAGACGCTTTATGGCGGCTGAAACTTCGTCAAAAGTTATCGAGGTTAGGGTATCCGCGGGTGGAGATGCGAGTGCATGCTCTACCGACGACTCGATCGATCCGAGACTTCGTTCGCGTGGTAGCTGATGTCAGTGGCGTAGCGTGTCCTGGAGGTGGCGCTATATCAAAAAATTAGTCAAAGGCCTAAATGATGGGTAAGTTCATTATACTGAACCCGCAATCAGTGAAGGTGAAGCACAAGTGATTGACCACACTACCTACCGGTCCAAGCCACTATTCCCTCCATATTGGTCTAGTCGTTTGACTGGTAGCATATCATATCGATGTTCGCAAGTTCGAACCTCGGTATATGCCAACAATTTTTGCACGGCAAAGTGACAGCACTATACCTGATGGTAAGCACAGTACAATCCAAAAACAACGGCGACCATCCACACATCCAACACTATCCGTCGCCGGTCGCCCCTGTCATGCCGACCTGCCTTGTAGTACTAATATGTGTGGGGAAACGTATACCTATGTATATCTCAGAGTTTGAAATCGCCAGTACGTCGTGGGCTGGCGTGGTGATTACCCCCATACCGTCCTTCGGGAAGAGGCCTATGACCCTACAGTGGGCCTCTCACAAGCTGATGATGATTATGAAGTCGGAATATGACAAAATTTATTAAAGGCTCACCTATTTTTGAATACTTCACCACACATCTCTGGTTGAATCTCTTGTGGAGTTATCGGAACTTCATAAAATACATTTGTATCTGTTACATTATCCAATATACTGTGTTCTTCTGTCACCTCTGTTTTTATTATACTCTGGTTCGTTTTATCATGGATTTCTTCCCTTTTAATGTATGCGAATGATTCCTCTGAATTTTCCTGTTTAATTTCTTGTGTCCTTAGGACTTTTGACAGTTCCGCATTCTGGAAACGAAAACAATAACTTCAATCTTTACATACTCAGAATTAACGGTTACAAACTTATTGCTGGACTACTTATGGCCGTGAATCAATACATGTGATATCTTGTGCATATAAACAACTAGCTTTTACAGTTACTAAAGGGAACAATTTTTCTTACGGTGTTTTTCTCCCAAATACAACATTTTTGAAGTTATACTTTCTTTTGGCGCGTTATGGAAAAACGATGAGAGTAAATTTTTACGATGCGCGCGCACACCGTCACGAAAAACCGACACCCTAAAGTTAGCTATAGTCAACATTTTGTATTTCTTTGTATTAAAACTTTCAATGTATTAAATACCTTTTTTCCATTGTTAGTGTCGCTTTTCTACAAACGTAGAATAAGGCGAAAGATAAAATTTTTGAAAGATTTCTATCTTGTTACGCCAAAGAAGTATAACTTCTAACGCGTGTACATAAGTACACACACCCCCTTTTTTTTACCACTTATTTATTATTACTATTTTCTATGATTATCACTACATATTATAAAATTAAGTCCTCTGCCACGTCTGTTCATGATGAACACAAAAACGATTGAAGGGATTTTCATGTGGTTTTCACCAGTAGATAAAGTAATCCATGAGGAAGGTTGCGGGGTGGTCGAGTTTTACAGCCCGACTGGGTCGCAACCACCATGTATATGGCGAAAACACCCGTCATAGTGATTCGCTTCTGCGGTTCGCGATTCGGAATCAGCCTGTGCATATCCAGCTTTTCGCAGGCCGGCACGACAGCGGCGACCAGTGATGGATATTGTGTCACTCGGTGGTCGCCATTGTTTTTGGAATGTACTGTGCTTACCACCAGGCATAGTGCAGTCATTTTGCCGTGCTACAATAAAAAAAGAAGGCGTTATGAGTAAGGTAAGCTCTTGTTGAAAGTACTCACTTGAAAAACAATTTTATTATCTATACTGCCATTTATATCTTCAGGGAATTCTTTCTTCACTTTACCGGATACGCAAAACTTATTGTCATAGTAATTGATACAATTCAATGACTGTAGCGGTTTATATGGGAACTGGAATAAAAAGATGAATTTTTGTTACATGATTGCCGCTAGAGTTATAATTAAGTTTGCTAATACATTCCTATTGATTTAAGAATTACGTGGAGTAGCAGTGCTTGTATTGTTGTGTTGCGTTCGGTCAGTGAGAGCGACGGAGGCCCAGCTCACCTCCCCCTCCTCTCCTCTACCCCTCCCACTTTCCCTTCCCCCAAACACAGGATGGCAATGCACTTGAGACTCCCTGATGTTGCAAGTGTCTAATGACAGCGGTGTTCACTTACCATCAGACCAATTCATTTGCCTCCTATGATATAAAAAAAAAACGAGTGTGCGTTAGACCTTCTTCTTCTTTAGCGCCATCTATAGTATACATATATTAATTTCCTACAAATATAAAAATGTATTACGGGTTTCCCTTGATAATACAGAATGTAACTCTCTCTCTATCTTCACTAATATATATTTCCCTCTCAACTTCCGTTCGCCTCGCCCGGTCACATGTTTTCGTAACGCTCTCGTCACGCATTCAGCAGCTTACTGCCCAAGTCAAGCATGCGTAAAGAAGTTTTACTTATATTTACATTTTATATGATGCAGCGCTACAAGACAATAGATAAGGCAACAGGCAACCTGATATCGAACGGGTAACATCAGCATAGATGCTATACTGTATCGACTGATTTATTTAGAAATTCACATGTTCGAATAAGATATATCTGGGCATAAGAAGGATAAAATATATAGAGGATAATGCTGAAATAGTTTTTTTTTATGTCATAAGAGGCAAACGAACAGGCAGGTCACCTGATTTTAAGTGATAACCGCCGTCCATAGACACTAACAACATCAGGGGAGTCACTAATGCGCTGCCAGGCTGTGTTTGGGGGAGGGGACGAGGAGAGGAGTTGCGGGGAGGAGAGGGGTTGGGAGGTGGTCCTCTGGCACTCTCACTGACCGAACGAAACACAACAATGCAAGCACTGTTACTTCACGTCGGTTTTCTATGAGAGGGTGGTACTACCCCGGGCGAGCTGACCCATTCAGGTTGAAACCAATAATAGCTTCAGCATGGCTCTACCACCTGCCAAATGGTTATATTACTAGTGTAAAGGGAATAATAAATAATACCATATAATTATTGAAGCTTGTTTCTTCCCCATCAACACATTGTGATGTTTCTTCTCCCTTGAAACACTGTACTGTTTCCTGTTTAATTATTGGTGTAAACATCTGTAAATTCCACTGTAGCCCTTGTGCTGTGGTATTCAATGCATCACTACTGGGTGCTTGATATATCCTCCTGTCCATGTTCCTGTTCATTTCAATACTATCCTTCATTTGTCCTGGTTAAAATAATACAGCTATGTTTATTTAAAGTCTATATACATGTATGACATACATTCAGCGGTTTTTATAACATAATACGGCATTATCAGAGGAAGAATATCGATCTTATGTTTCACTTGACACAATTTTTTTTGTTATACCATAGGATGCAAACGAACATGTCAATCACCAGATGTGAACACCACCATCCATAGACACTCGCAATACCAGAAGAGTCGCAAGTTCGTTGTCTGCCTGTTTTTTGGAGGAGTGGGGAAGTAGGAAGTGGGGAGTTGGGTATCCGGCGCTCTCACTGACCGAACGAAACGCAACAATGCAAGTACTGTTACTTTGCGTCGGTTTTCTGTGAGAGGGTAGTACTACCCCGGACGAGCCAACCCATTCATGCTGAAACCAGTAATAGCTTCAGTGTGGCTCTACGACCTACAGTTATTTTCTCACAGTTCAGTATAATAGTTATATACAGTTAATCTACAATTATTCTCATATTGAGTTTAAGCACCAAGTCAAGTGGGTTTTGGTGTCAAAAGGTTATTATAGAGTGGGATCAATATGTGAATGATGGTGATGTCTGGAATTGATTCATCTGTGTGCATCTACTAAAATGATTGTGACACGTAATGTAATCTAAATATCATTACATAGTATAAAACAAAGTCCCCTACCGTGTCTGTCTGTCCGTCTGTTCGCGGTAAACTCAAAAACTACCGAACGGATTTTCATGCGGTTTCCAACACAGGATAGGGTGATTCATGAGGAACGTTTTAGTATATAATTTGTCATAGATTTTTTCATAATCAAGGCGGGACAACGTCTGCCGAGCCCGCTAGTTATAAATCGATATTAAAAAGGTAAACTGGGTTGACTTTCTTGCCGGTTCTTCTCGATGACAGGCTTGTATGCCGAACTGGTTGTAGTTTTGACGTTCATAAGTCCCTACTTAGGGCCTAAATTTAGTAAAATAAATTTTGGTTTTGATATATCGGTTATCATGGGAGATTTACAGTCTAAAATTTAGGAAATGGATAACTTTACTTTGACAGTCATTTTTCGTTTGTTGTGCGTTTGTTTCCTGATTTTCAGATTCTTCGATATAATCAGGTTCAAATGAGCAAGCTCACACGCTTCGACGCTTGGAGGAGGTTCAAAAAGTTCGTACCACTTTCATTTCTCCACTACAAAGTTTTGCATGTATATTTAAGATTGTTTAACAGAATTTTTTTTTAAAAATTGAAAAAAAACGTCTTAAATTTGAAAAAACTAACTTCATTAATGCATTATATTGTCGTTAAGAAAACCACCGAAGGTATGCTATAGTTTTTTCTAAAGCTTGTACGCTTAGGCGGAGTTCCGATCGGGCTTTCCTGCTTATCGGACGGGTGCGCTTAGTGATTCTCGATACGTTTATTTACATCGTTCGTGACGTTATTCCAGTCAGTTGGCGAAGTGTTTTTACGCGTGTGTTATTTTTCATATCGAGAGTCTCGGGTTTCTCGCGAATCTCGTTTCTATCAATCGACTTGTTTTTTTGACTCGTCTCTCGTTACGCGTTCTTTTCAGAAAGTAGGAAACCGTACTTTTCAGTACGTCAAACCGCACTTTTCGGTGCGTCGCCGTGCTCTTCGTGTCGTCGCGTCGGCTGAAGAGAAGAAAGAAGTGTTAGAACTTCCCCTTAGGCACTGTAGGTCCCCTGTGAAGCATTGCACATCGCCCACACCTTCCTTTGATCCGGACTCGGATAGTCCGTTAAATTCATTAAGGCGCGCCCCCCTGCCCTTCTGGCGGGGAGGTTTGAGTCTTCCTCCGCCCCACTCCCCCCCTCAGGCCCCGGTATGGCCCAGTCAATTTCCCATGAGCGCGAGCTCTCAGCTTTACGCGGAAATGTGCCCGGAACTACTTACGGAGTATAACCGGTTCTGCTGCGACGTCCGCAACCATGCCAACGGCGGTCCCACGCGGAAAGTCCTAAAGAATCCAAACTTTGTTCTGAAGAACTCATTCTCCCTGCTCCAGCAGGCGAGTCAGTCCGCTGCTCGTGAAGCAGCCATCCCCACCTCAGACGAGGAAGGCTCCCGTATGGAGCTCGACTCTACTCCCACGGGCGATAGCTTAATCACCGCCGTGCGCCATCTGCCCTCAAGCAAACGTCCCACCCCAGGTGGCGCTAGTGCGCCCAAAAAGGCCCCTAAGGCACCGATCCCGGATAGTCCGGCTTCATCCGACGCTGCGGGTTCCGTAGCCTCCGTAGTCGATCCGCCACGCAAAACTCCGGCACGAAACTGTCGCCTGAAACCCAGGTGCGTTAAGTGCCTCGACGACCATTCCACCAAGGACGAACTATCGCGGATGTCCCTGCGCCCTGCGCACAAAGCGCCCTCGCTACCCCAGGGAGGCGTCGCCGTCTAAGACGGCCGCCGCCCCCGACCTCCGCCTCTCATGTCTCGAGAGGCCTTCCCGAGCCTGCCGTGCACCGGCAGCGTCCGTACCCGCGACTAGCGTGCCCCCCGCCCCTACCGGGCCCCTCAGGCTCCGTGGGCTCCTAAGCTCGCGTCCCAGCCCATTCCCAAACGGCTAATCCTTCACAGGATCACCCCGCTTATTCCATCTCCTTGTCGAGTATAGACTACGCAGGTCAACTACTCATTTTCCACGAGATCTCGGAGATCTCGGCGTACGAAGAGACCGCCCGAAATCCTCTACTAGGCGCCGTAACGGCGATACATAGGTTTCCAGCCATCGCGGCTACACTACAATGGCTGGCTCGTGCAGCCGTTCAAAATAAATAACTCATATAAGATAGAGTAAATTCGCGTAATTACGTCTATCTTCCCCTAAAACGACCGTCTAATAATAATAATTTTTTGTTATGTCTATTATTAGATTCCGGCGCCGTCGCCGATTAATAAATTCAAACTCGATGTTTTAAATGCGTGTTGCGCCCACGCACGCGTAACCTACCCTTGCGCCGCCGCGAAGGAAGGAATCCTGTTTCGCTCCCGCACATATCGCGGTTCTCAGTAATATCTCGAGCCGAGGTCGTCCCCGGATGGAGCCCTAAAGTTATTATTATCATGAGATCATCTCTCTCACACACGTGTACATACATACACATGGTGGGAAGGGTTGTTTTTTTCCCTCATCGAACTGAATCGAATAGTTTAGTTCGTTTCATTCCGATATACACGTATGCATTTGTGAATCATGCAATTTCGATTGTATGGTTCACAAATGAATATATGTATGAATAGCTAGCTAGGTCAGACGCGACTTTTTCCAGGTAACAGCCCAAGCCAAGGTGCGCGTGCGCCCTTGTGTAAGTTACCTAAAAACCAAATCGGCTGAGTACCCTAAGCGCTCGACCTTAATAGTCCGGTGAAGCTGTAAAGACCCTGTCGGGTCAATAGTGTAGTCAGTTCGGGGAAAAAAAATAAAAAAAATTGTACGCTTAGACAGAAGAGCAAAGGGAACATATTATGTTCGAAACATTTTATACAGTTAGCCATCACAAACTCTAATAAATTAACCGGGTACGGAACTTTAAAATATCATATATAGAAATTTTCAAGTATCACATTGAAAAAAAAAACAAATAAGTGTCGATTATTTTCAATAAAAAAAAAAAAGTGTGTGTACCTATGGTACACGCGTTAGAAGTTATACTTCTTTAGCGTAACAAGATAAAAATTTTATCTTTCGTCTTATTACACGTTTGTAGAAAAAACAACACTAACAATAGAAAAAGTTGACTATAGCTAACTTCAGGGTGTCGGTGTTTCGTGATGGTGTGCGCGCGCATCGTAATAACTTCATGGTGTCGGTTTTTCGTGACGGAGTGCACGCGCATAGTAAAAATTTATTCTCATCAGTTTTCCCTAACGCGCCGAAAGGAGTATAACTTAAATAAAAATATTTAATTAAGCAATTAAATTTAATTGAAATTGAGTGACCATGTAAAATAATTCAATGTTTTAAATTATTACGGAGATAATAGAATTATATTTACCTGTAGTAACAGGCTGAGGCGATGGTTCAAACATCATTCGCGAATTCAAAGTTGGTGGAGTATACAAAACTTCATTTACAGATGATTTAATTCCTTGAGCAAGTTGTTTTCTCCGTAACCTGTACATCCGAGACCTTTCTGCGGGTGTTAATGGATCTTTTTTTATTCTTAGAGTTGCATCTCTTTTTCGGTTACGATAATTTTTACATTTCTCTGCATTATTTAAAGGCATCTCGAAAACTGAAAATTAAAATAGTTTTTTTTTTAATTATTTCTCCTTGTGATTAATTAGAATATTCCTGTGTTACAAATACTTATTAAAATTGATTTTGATACTATACTCATGTTGTACTATGTATGGGACAATCTGAGGATAAAGTTTATTATTAAAAATTCTAATATTACTTTAAGAAAGGTAGCTGACCCGTGCCTACTTCCTTGGGTGGTAATAGGCATTATCATGCTATCAAGCTACAACTTTTCTCTAGAACTCAATCATATATCTCTCATCGTTAAGGCACCATTCGTAAGAAACGGTTTCATTCCACCATTTTTTCTCCGACTCCCCAGATATTACCCCCTACAACCTCACAAACTTTACCTCTTTATAATATTAGTATAGATAATATAATTAGTTAATAGCTTCTGCCTGCGATTTCATCCGCGTGGAATAGTTATTTTGAGCTAAGATGCAGCTGAAGCTCTCAAAAGGAAAAAAAGCCCTGATTGTGGCTTTCTATTGGTAAAAGAATTTTCAAAATCAGTTTATTAGTTCCTGAGATTACCCCCTACAACATTACAACGTCACAAACTCACAAACTTTACCTCTTTATAACATTAGTATAGATTAAATAACAATGTAAAAATTAATTTAATTTATGATGTAAATAAATAATACATACCCTCAACTAATCCCAAAAATTACAAAGGTATGCAAAGTAATATGTGAAAACAATTATTATCCCTTATAATCACAGTATTTTTTTCTGAGAAACTTAAATGTTGGCTATAGCTTCTGGGTGTCGGTTTTTCGTGACGGTGTTCGCGCGCATCGTAAAAATTTACTCTCATCATTTTCCCCTAACGCGCCGAAAGAAGTATAACTTCAAACTTTTACATCTCTCAACAAATTACCCATATATAACAGGTTCTGTGATTAGAACAGCTATGAATAATTTTCTCGACAACGGTTAATTACATCGCAATGAGGATGTTAGCCCTACAATCGCTGAATATATCTATAATTTCTATACCTTCCAATTCACGCCAAATAATCCCAAAACGAATACGTTTCAACTGTTTTTAGAAGACTCAACGTTTATCACTTTTTGTTGTACAAACTTGTCATCACTAATTGTGTTATTGGAAATTGAGTAAACAAATAATGAATCACCAAACTGAGGAAATATTATTGGCTCAACTTATTGCGAGCTTTATTTTATGATCAGAATGAGGACATACCTCGAGACTTTCTCTCACTTTTATGAAGTTGTAAACAAATAAGTCACGTGACCGAATCGATATACTTTTTTTTATCTACTAAGGCCACCGGATACATATTGTTTAAGCCTAACTTATTATAAATATCTTTAACTATCGACCGCGTCAAACTTTTTAACCGCTCTGAAGTAGATGCGCAGAAGACAAATTTAGATATCAGAGGGACGTCTTGGAATAAAAGGGGAGCAAGCTCGTCCGCGCGCGTAACTCACCCCCTATTGCACACACGTTGACACATGTGTCTTGCCATTACTAGTTGCAGTACAATCGCATTCAGAATGGTTTTGTTGCTGTTAATTACATGTTATTACAATTTTCGTTGTTTTCTTTTTCTTGTATATTTGTCATTAGTAGAATACCCATCCATTTCGAAAAATGATGTTTCTATGAAAGTCGTTGTTTATTTTATTTTTATTACAAATTATTTATTTATTATGAATGTATTTTATTCAAAATAACAGTATTGTAAAACATGATATCTGCACAATATATGCTACTAGATATATTTCCACAGATAGAAATAAATACTGCATAAAGGGGATCATTCAATTAAAGTAAGCGATCACCCAAAACTTATAAATTAGGTGATTAAATATTATTTCGATTTAATTATAACCGACAAATACATGATATGGCGATCTGTTAATGTTTTAGCTTTATCTATCACTTTATCATTCAGTTCGTCCATTTTTAGTTTTTAATGTTATTTAATTACCCCAGTAATGGTTTAATTTTTATTGTTTGTTCGTTTTTATCTCCAAGTCTTTGCAAATATTCAATATGTCCGTTTACAAGACGACACAATCGGAATCAAGCATTCATTTCACATACACAAAATCTTCTGTAAGTAGCAACATGGTCGTTATACTGATAGATTTTTATTAATTATTGTAACAGGCAAATATCTACTTGAATCATAAATCAGTAAGACCTAATATACTGTACGTATAATATCGAGACAAGTTAAAGATCAATAAACGTAAATGTTAAATTCCAAAATAATATTCTGAATTTGTTTTGTATTAACCTCTTGACTGTACTATGCGCAAAAAAAACTTAAAGCGCCAAACACGATGTTTTTTTTTTTGGAACTGACTACGCTATTCATCTAGTTACAGCTTCACCGGACTACGCCAGAAATGATGACTCGGACTTTATATAGTATTAAGTTGAAGAAATATGTGTCAAAGTAAAATTGTTATTTCCCTTACAATATTTATTTATAACACTTAACAAAACACTTCCCATTAGAGTTGAAGCGAATTATGTCGTATATACCTAAGTATCGGTAATTGGCGGTTTTTGCTAGCTATGTTAATTTTAATTATTCTAATTTCAATGATGCCGTAAGTGTCATCTAAATCTAAAAAAAAGTTATACTTTCATCATAAAACTATACAATTTCTTTTTGGCAAAAACCGTTCTGGAATTTTTCATTATTGGTTATGTTTAATGTTGGAACCATACTGTTCACTATATATAGTTAGTCAGTCAGAAAGGTATTTAGACTTAATGCATTCAGACTTTATTAGACACAGTTTTGTATATCACGTTCCACGAGGACGAAGTCACAGGTAGTCGTTTATATAATAATTACCAGGGCTTTTTTTAAAGGTGCACACGGGGCAGGCAGCGCCCTTAAAAGGAATTCCGAAAATACCGAAAAATTCCCATAAAAACTGATAAAAATAAAAGAGAGCTTAAAAAGAGAAATTTAAAAGCTGAGTTTGTGACGTTCTAGAGGGTAGTATCTGGATCTACTAAACCGATTTTGAAAATTCTTTTACCAATATAAAGCCACGTTATTTGTAAGTATATATTAAGGCTATATATTAACTAAACTTAAACTTTTAAAAGCTTAAACTAGAAAGACTCTTCCAAGTAAAACTTCTTTAGGCGCGACTAGGAGGTAACTGGACGACAATGCAACGGAAGTCCGTTACGACAATATGGCGTCACGTTTCTGTACCCGGATGGGATTTTTATTTATTTATGATTTTGTCAATAAATAGTGTATAAACAAATCAAAAATGTTGGAAAAAAAATGGAATAATAATAAAAATCATAAAATTTAATTCATTATGTATATATGAGCGCGCGCCCGTGCTGCATGTAAGTAAGGAGTCATTCAAGAATTACGTAAGGACTGATGGGAGGAGGGGGGGTCCTTTATTGGCTTATTTTGGTGACATAGGGGTTGGGGGTCTGCATGGTGATTACGTCCGTAATATTTATTTACTAAATTAAATCAGATTTGAATATACTTATATAAACGTTTACGTAATTATGTACTTTTGCTGACCCGGGGGAGGGGGCGGCCAGAAATTACAAATTCTGCTTATGTAATATTTGAATGGCCCCCAAATAACAAAATAAATCAAAGTTTAAATGTTTGATTGGATGTTGGTTTTTTATCAAAAAATTATTTAAATGGACATAAAACTAATTTCGGAGCTGCTGTTTGAATTCTAAATAATGTATGAATAGTTTCTAAATGTAAAATTGCAAAATATGTGACGTCACATTGCGGGAGTCCCACAAATGTGACAAGGACGGAGGAGATGAAATTCGTGTGACGTAATTTATGGATGGCCCCTTACTCCTTTACTCTATCACTGGTGCTATTTTCAAACTTCCTCTGATACACTCATTCTTAATCTTATCCATTCTAGTTACACCACACATCCACCTCAACATTCGCATCTCTGCATATATGTAATTTTCTCTCATCCGTTTCTTTCTTCGATCAACAATAACTAGATATCGGGTCGGCACGAAAAATACGTCTCGGTAAATAAGAGCTCACTTGAAATGTGTGCCCTTATTTTGTTTAGTTTGTTTGGAACACAGCCAATGTAAGCCCGTTTCACATGCCGCAGTGTATTCCAAAGGAGCCAAAATAATACCCGAAAAAGCAATTTAACGGCCGGAGTATCTTACTTTCGCTAAATATATGTTGAATAAGTTATATTTTAAGCTTTTAACTAACTAATAATATTAAATTTTGAACAAAATTACCGATTTTAAACCTGTGATACAATTGTTTGGCCTCGCCAGACACAAACACAATAAAACTGAAACTGTTTAAAAAAAAAATCTCCTTTTCTTAGTAAACAAATAGCTACACATAAGTATATATTTACGCGAACGGCTTTTAGCTTCGATTTGTACGTGACCCTTTATCTAGTTATTGTTGATCGAAGGTTTCTTTCGTAGCCCAGCACTCAAATGTATACAGCATGAGACTAGACTTATAAGAGTTTTATACACCTTCTCCTTTCAGTTCAAGGGCATTCGTGCATCACAAGCTACATCAGACATCTTTCGCCATTTCATCCACCCTGCATTTATCCCATTCCTCACGTCCTTGTCTATGCAGCAGTCGTTAAATAAAGTAATATATATTACCATATAATTTTCGCAGTTTGATTCATCCCCATTTTTTTAAATATATCATAGGAGGCAAAGGACTAGGTGCGTCACCTGATGTTAAGTGATCAGTCGCAAGTGCGTTGCTAGCCTGTATTTAGTGGGAGGGGCGGACGGCCTCCGGCGCTCTCACTGCCTGAACGAAACGCAACAATGCAAGCACTGTTACTTCACGTCGGTTTTCTGCGTAAGGGTGGTACTACCCCGGTCGAGCTGACCCGTTCATACTGAAACCAGTAATAGCTTCAGCGTGGCTCTACCGCCTATAAAACACCCATCAACACATCGTACAGTTTCGGTTTCATTACTGATTTCAATATCTTAAATTCCACTGTGGCCCTTGAGCTGTGGTATTCAATGCATCACTACTGGGTGCTTGATATATAATCGTGTCCATATTCCTGTTCATTTCAATTTTGTATTTCATTTGGACTGGTTATTAATGTGATTGTTAATTTAGACCTAAATTGATAATGGCTTCCATTTGACTTTAAGCTTACGGCCTTATCAGATGAAAAATAGACCTCTCACTTCATAATTATCCTCATCTTCTAAACATATAATAAGACCGTAACGTGTCTGTACTTTTTGTTTAAAAATGTCTTGCAGGTGTTTATGGATAATAAAATAAAATTCAATCAATTTTTTTAAACATCTATCTGTTTGTATGGACACGCATAACTGCTCAAGTGTTGCGTTCACGATAAAACCTCGCCAAGAAAATACTAAAGCATATCCTCGGGTAACATTTAGACTTGGTTTCATTAAAATCAAGAGATACTTACGCAGGCCGGCATGACAGCGGCGACCGGCGATGGATAGTATGTTTCTCGGTGGTCGCTATTGTTTTTGGATCATGTGCTTACCATCAGGCACAGTACAGTCACTTTGTCGAGCTACAATAAAAAAAAATCGGTTCACTCTATCAAAAGTTATTGTTTTTTTATATCATAAGCGGCAAACGAACAGGTGGGTCATCTGACGTTAAGTGATCACCACCGTCCATAGACATCAGCAACACTAGAGGAGTCGCAACTGCGTTGCCAACCTGTGTTATCTATGTGTATGTTGATATCTAATTTATAAATTCAGAATGCTATTAACAATTTTTTAAACTTCTCTGGTGTGTTTTAGGCTGGCGATGCATTTACACACTAAATTAGTTCCATTATTAAAACACAGATGACGTTTTAGAATTGTTATATCTTATGACCCGGCCGTAACCGAGAGATAGATCTCTATTCCATAGATATATATAAGACACTATATACTGAGATTTATGAGGCTTTGAAGCTGTAACTAATAAATAGTGGAGGGAATGTTAAATCATTATTTTAAAACTAAAACTGGAAAGATGGTTGCGCCATCTGCATTTAGGGATAGTTGTATTAGATATCGCATATCGCTGAACTATTAATTAGTGCATATATAAAAGGGTAGGTGGCATCAGTGACAAACTAAAATTTACGAACTCAATAATGTATCTCTCATCGATAAGGCAGTGTTCTTAAGAAACGTTTTCGTTCGACAATTTTTTTCTCCGACTCCCCAGATATTACCCCCTACAATCTCACAAACTTTACCTCTTTAGAATATTATAATATAATTAATTAATGGCTTCTGCCCACGACTTCGTACGCGTGGAATAGTTATTTTGGGCTAACACGCAGCGGAAGCTCCCAAAAGAAAAAAAAAACCCGATTTTAAAACATTCTTCATTTTTGCTCCGACCCTATTGATCTTAACGTGATAATATATAGCATATGACACACACAAATAACGTGTCTTTCTATTGGTAAATGGAATTTTCAAAATCGGTTTAGTGCTTCCTGAGATTACCCCCTACAACTTCACAAACTTTATAATATTAATAATTATTATATAGCATCTGCCCGCGACTTCGTTCGCGTGGAATAGTTTCTTTGAGCTAACGCTAACATGCAGCGGAAAAATTCAAGAGGAAAAAAACTCCGATTTTGAAATATTCTTCATTGGTGCTCCGCTGTATATTATATTATCTAACATTGAATCTTACAATCAATAAGACAAATAATGAAAACTTTATTTTACATTACAAAAGAAATGGTTTAATAGAAATACCAATACAAAAATATTAACAGATTATACAAGCAAAAAATCAGATTATTGATACTTGATATGCAATGCGCTAGATCAGCGCTTTCAAAACGTTGCACTTATGGCGCAATACGAATATAACACGTATATTACAACACATTTACTAATTATTAAATTGAATATAAAAAATAAGGTTGCATACAACAAACTTAACATGAAGGCATATTATGGTTTACCTACGTATATGAAAAAATAATATTAACTATGAATGGAAGATAACACGTAGTAATCGATATTTCATCATCCATCATTTTAACATGGTCATAAGTAGTTTGATAAAGTAATATTAGTAATATATTAATATCAATACAGAAAGAACTTATATTTTAAATAATCTTGTAAAACAAGCCCAGAAGACATTTCAAGAATGATATAATTATTTTTAAAACAAATTTAAATATATGTCATTTTATTATATAAAATGACAGCCTCGCTGACCACATCCAGATAATAGAGGTTTGAACATAGTTTATTGAAGTGAAACTTCTAATGCGACTTCCAACAAGGTTGCATTAAACGTTTAACGCTACCATAGAGGGGGTATGAAAGCACTGTTGCGTTAAACATTCAACGCTCCTGCGGAAGGGAAATAAAAAGAGACAGAGCGAGAGTGAACGCGTGGCACTCAAACGCATGCGCGTAGTATACTTGTTACAGGCCAGCACGAGCGTTAGCAACGAGAAGCGTCCAGTATACTAACGCAAGAGGAAGAGAGAAAGAAAAGTACACAAAATAGAAAGTAGGAGAGAGAAAGAGAGTGACTCGGTAGATCCCAAGCACATGCGCGTGGTATTCTTGCTATGCAGCGAATTCGATGTTGGTCGTTATGATGTAATTCTGCCCAAAGACGAATGTCAAACGTTTCAGTAATCCACTGGTAAGTGGACTCTACGTGCACTTTCAAGTTGTTCCTCGTTGTAACAACCTGAGATGAAATCTATAGCCTCGGATATTGTCTAATTTGGTTGATTTTGTAAAATTTCTCTGTTATAATTCTCAACATTTTGGTTGGAATAAGCCACACGTATGCCGTCCAGGCATAACCGATTAGCCTCTTCTTCTGTCACAAATTTCAATTCTACTAGTGCAAGTTCGACATCACCCAATCGAACTCCAATTCCTATTTTCGTTAAAATCATCAAAAATTCAACATTTGATTGACGCATGACTTGGGTGAGTTCGTGAAGTTTGAATGAGCGCCAAGTTTTGAAACCAATATATTGTTTCGATTGCTTGAAGATAGGTGTGGCTTTCACTGGTGGGGGTTGTCTTAAATCTGTAACCAGTATGACATCCAGTCCTCCAAAAGGGGTATCTGATTTGCCTGGTATCAATTTCAATCTTCTATGAATTCGCTCCAAAAGCTCCGCTCCAACCATACTGACTTCATCGATTAACATCAAGAGAATGTGTTGAAAAAATGATCTGAATTGTTGTAATGCTTCAGAACTCCAGCTATTATCTATGCTGGTGGATAATGATAGAGCAGTGTGAATGGTCGTACCGCTGATTGCCACTGCAGCTTTTCCTGTCGAAGCACATGTTAGGTACGCATTGCAATGTGCATTTGTGGTTCCATAATTATTATAAATTTCCATGATCAGAAGTATTGCGAAGGTTTTTCCTCATCGGGCTGGGCCCCTAAGGAACACCAACAATGGTTGAAGTAGTTGCGATGTTAAATGATGGATAGTTTGTAGTAAAATCGATCGTTGTTCAAGATCGGTTGCTCACATCAGTTGGCAAAATTCTTCATTTGGCATTAAATTCTCTCTCCGCTTTGCAATCGCTTGGAGACGACTTAAAGTGGCTAAAAGTAGATCATCGTTGATGTTTGAATCGGGATCCGCATACATGTCATTAAATGGAGGTGGCTCTGGAACTGCTCCCGGACGAACTTGACTGTCTAGTTGCTTCAAATATTCTTCTTCACGATATAACTGTTCACATAGTCTCATAGTTTCCTCAATATTGATGTTAGATTCGAATTCCTTTCGACGTTCCATGATGATATTCTTCTGTGTAAATTTGCAGAAATTTCGCCTCAGAAAGAAGATCTATCTCTTCGTTGCGGAAGGGAATAAGCATCACCATTTCTCTTTTGTACTCTTCAAACTGAGTTGCCATATTATAATTTGTATACCTTATAATATGTGATGTGTTCATTTTTTTGTATTCATTGTTATTACATTTATAATGTGCACAAAATTGAGCAAGAGTTAGATCATTTAAATCCTGAGGCCGTCTTACGTATTTATCAATAGCATTATCGTTCCAAATATCGGTGGATTCATCATTAAGGTTTGTTAATTTCGTGCGTGCTTTTTTCATTCTTTGTCGATAGACAGGCCATGATGTTGGAATATACGTTACTGATCTGGATGCATGTGACATCGGTTTGCGCACCAACCACCAAGCTGCCTCTTGGCTAGAAATGTCCACAGAATTCAATAAATCGAAGGTCATTTTTCTCGTGATTTCAACTACTCCAAAATCAGGATATTTTTCAGTTATCTCAAGAATCTTTCTTTGTAAATTACTTATTCCTCGGTTTGATTTATTGACGTAGTCCACTAAGTACATTGCACACGAATATTCATCCAATATGAACTGCAAATCCATGTTTGATTTCAACACAAATAAACAAGAATGGATTGTATGGATTATGCCATTTCTCCGATGGATCATGTTTTAATAATACTCGCGGCCGATTGATTCCCGCGAAAACAATTTTATAATAATGCTCGTATGAAGTTATATTGTTGCTTTGAAAAGGTTTGATTGAAATTTTCTCACGAAATGTTCTCAAGTGTCCAAGATAAATTCCTAGAAATGATAGCTCCTCGGCGTACTCGTTAAACAGTAGTTTTTTTGGAATTTGATTTTCTCCAGGTGCAAGTCCCAAATATATATCTTCATCCCATAATAAGGTTTGCTGCTGAGCAACAAGACTATCTTCCATTGTGATCGCTTCACTCAACCTCATCGTTCGGTATTTCTCCATCATTTGATGTGATTGAGTTATGATACAGTTCCACTCCAGTATACTCCAGTATCTTTCAGAAAATTCAACCAAGTTTTAACTGTCTTTTAATAAATCCAAGCCCTGAACGTAGCTGAATTTGTGAATTTTTCTTTTCTGGATATGGACATTTATTACGTAATCATCTCCAATATCCCATGGCAGGCGCTTTACTATCGCATCAATATAATATCCATATATATAATCTGTCCATATACTCCGTATTGACCATGAACGTGTCTTAAGCGTTCGATCTGCATAAACGGGATTCGAGTTGAGATAAATCGTTCCGTTATTATATCCAGTGGTGGTATATTTTTTGGCATTGGCGTTATGTTGCACTGACTGAAAACACGTTGCACACAATTCGATTCTTTCTCACGGAACATTTGGTAAAATTCTGTCCACAACTTCTTGACCAATATCTGAAGAGAGTCCTCTCAAATCTTATTTAATAATCGATCACATATCATCGAGCTTGCAAAACCAAAATTGTTCTCGGTGAATTTTGTACTAATGTAGTTGTGAGCTTTCTTATGCTGATGCAATTGAGTATATGGGACTTGTGGATTTATCCTTGCATTTCCGTCATCAATATTGCTGCTATTTTCATCAGCAATCTCCATTGAACCGTCGTTGGTTTTCGCAGCCCTCGCAGATTCCCGTTGAGCTTTTTTCCTTGCTCTATATTCTCGCTGATATTCTGCGGGTGTTTTCCTCCTTGTTTGCTTTGCAAAACCAATATCACTACTCGTCGAAGGCCCAGCAGTCATTTGTGGATTAATAGAAGGCCCAGCAGTTGTTAGTTGGTCTACTATAGTTGATTGAAGAGTGGTAATAAATCCCCCCGTCGAAGTTGACGGAATTACAGCTAGCGAATCAATGAGTATATTGCCACGTTTGGCTTTTTTTCGTGCTCGGTACTCTCTCTGGTATTCCGCGGCTGATTTCCTCTTCTTCGATGTTACTGATCCTGCGACGTTAATTGTAGAAGAACCAGCAGTCGAAGAAGGAGTTCTATTCAATGACTCTTTTTCCTGCTCCGCTCGCTTCCGTGCTCTGTAATCACGGTAATATTGTGCACTTTTCCCTCGTGGACCTCTTGAACCAGTGGAAGCGCTTGTGGTTGCCTCATCGTCTCGCCCTGGAAAATGTATTTGTATTAAAAAAAATTGTGCGTGGAGTCCCTCCGCGCGGAAGAAGTGAAACTTCATAATGTGGAAATCAAAATAGGAAGGGGTAGAACTTGATTTTTTAGTGAAATCATATTGTTTCTTTAAGACAAACTTTATTAACATTGCTTACAATTCACGATTGATTACATCATTTAATTATCATTTTCGAATAGAGAAATATCCAAATCTATAACATTTACAATAGGATTATGACATCTAAAGTAAGATACGAAATGTTTGAGTTCTATTATTTTAATAATTCTTGCAAAAACTGTATCAAGGAATATTGGACGCTATTCGTTGTTAACGCTCGCGCTGGCCTGTAACAGGGATACTACGCGCATGCGTTCGAGTGCCACGCATTCACTCTGTCTCTTTCTATTCCCCCTTAGCGTTAAACGTTTAACGCAACCTTGTTGGAAGTCGCATTAGAAGTTTCACTTCAATAACGTATGTGAATGCGTCATAATGTAATTACAAAAGAAAAAACCTAACAATCAATTGATATTCACAAGAGACGTACCTTGACATAACCTTTAATCCGTCGCATTGTCCGTGGGATTGTTTTCACTCATGTTTTACCACTTATTACTTTATCTTATCCACTAACTTCAAAAATAAAAAATACTACCCTATTAAATTATATGTGTATCAAATCACACTAAAAAAACAAGTAAATGAAATAATGAATATTATAAATTAAAACAGAACAACGCTCGCGCTGGCCTGTAACCAGTATACTACGCGCATGCGTTCGAGTGCCACGCATTCACTCTCGCTCTGTTTCTTTCCATTCCCCCTCCACAGGAGCGTTGAACGTTTAACGCAACAGTGCTTTCATACCCCCTCCATGGTAGCGTTAAACGTTTAATGCAACCTTGTTGGAAGTCGCATTAGAAGTTTCACTTCAATAACAATGAATACAAAAAATGAACACCTCACATATTATAAGATATACAAATTATAATATGGCAACTCAGTTTGAAGAGTACAAAAGAGAAATGGTGATGTTACATATTTCCTTCTGCAACGAAGAGATAGATCTACTTTCTGAGGCAAAATTTCTGGAAATCTACAGAAAAGGAGAGTGTTTTTGTGGTGGTAGAGCCACGCTGAAACTATTATTGGTTTCAGCATGAATGGGTCGGCTCGTCCGGGGTAGTACCACCCTCTCATAGAAAACCGACGTGAAGTAACAGTTCTTACATTGTTGCGTTTCGTTCGGTCAGTGAGAGCGCCGGAGACCCACCTCCCCTCCCCTCTCCTCTCTCCCCTTCCTTTTCCCTCCTCTAACCCTTCGTTCCAAAAGATGGCAACGCACTGACGACTCCTCTGGTGTTGTTAGTGTCCATGAATGGTGGTGATCACTTAACAGCAGGTGACCCACCTGTTCGTTTGCCACCTATGACATAAAAAAAAAAAAAAAAATCATGGAGCGTCGAAAAACATTCGAATCTAACATCAATATTGAGGAAACTATGAGACTATTTGAACAGTTATCGAGAAGAAGATTTGAGGCAAATAGACAATTAATTTCGTCCGGGAGCAGTTCCAGAGCCACTTCCATTCAATGACATGTATGCGGATCCAGATTCAAACATCAACGATGATCTTCGTTTAGCAACTTTAAGTCGTCATTACATAGGTTCAAAAACTTGGCGCTCATTCAAACTTCACGAACTCACCCAAGTCATGTGTCAATCAAATGTTGTATTTTCGACGATTTTAACGAAGATAGGAAATGGAAATCGATTGGATGATGTCGAACTTGCACTAGAGGAATCGAAATTAGTGACAGAAGAGGCTAATCGGTTATGCCCGCACGGCATACGTCTGGTTTATTCCAACCAAACTGTTGAGAAATATAACAGAGAAATTCTAGAAAATCAACCAAATCAGACAATATCCGAGGATATACATTTCATCTCAGGTTGTGACAACGAGGAGCAACTTGAAAGTGCACATAGAGCACTTGAAAAGAAAAAAATACTAGCAGACACCGGTGGATTCCTGAAACGTTTGACATTCGACCTTGGGCAGTACTACATTATAACGACCAACACTGAAGTTGCTAATAGATTGGCCAACAGCGCCATGGGAAAATAGGACTACATCGAAAAAATTGATAACGGGGAAGTTACTCGGATATGGTTGATATTTCCGAATTGTGAAAGAACTGGAGTAAAAGCTCGAGCCTTGGCACGTTCATTCATGTTTGCTAATAATCTCAATCCTTTAGCTGTCCCGATCGGTCGACGAAATGCTACAATCTATCTTAATAGACAAAAAAGTATTTCAGCTAAGAGAAATCATTTTCCACTAGCACCAGCCTGTGGATTGATGATTCATAAGTCGCAAGGGGGAGCTTTCGATGAGGTGGTTTATTATTATGAAAAAATTCAATACCAACAGTTGGTTTACGTTGCCATATCGAGAGCGGTTTCAACTGAAGTCTTGTATATTATCCTAGTCAATAAACACAAGCAATTTTACCATGGGAACGGGAGTATCGACCGCTCGTGTGTTGCTTTATGGAATGAGATGATGAAATTGCGCCAAAATCCACTTTTCACCTTGGATGAAGAACTACGTAAATTTATCAACTCGAAAAGAAACTTATCAATCGAAGCATTCAATTGTCAAAGTGTACGTGCACACGCTAATGGTTTGACGGATAGTTTTTGAAAAATCGAACATTTTAATGTTATCAGAAACGTTTATGGACGATAATGACCTATTCTCATACCAAATTTTGATTTCATTGTAAGATTTCAACATAACGAAATTGGGAATACAGGGGTTGCTATCTATCACAATCAGAAAAAAAGATGTCACATTGTTAACCACAGCAAAATTAATGAAAAAAAAATTGGTTCTAATAGCCATTTATATTTCTCCAAGTGCAGTCATGAGGGATATTAAATTATTTATTGCAAAATCTTTATTGCCACTATCCACTGCAGGTTCACAAGCTTTGGCAGACGTTACTGGTAAATAAATTGATTATTGTGAGCGACCTGTGATCCTTGCAGGAGATTTTAATGTTTATTTCTCGTTACCTGAAGCTGAAACATTATTAACCTTCCTTAAAGACAAATTTGGATTGGAAATGATAAATGGTAGGAATGATTCAAAAACCGAAGTGGGGAACTACTATTGATGCAGTTTTTGCAAGAAATATTGAAAAAATATAAAATTTCGTATCTTACTTTAGTTATCACAATCCCATTGTAAATGTTATAGATTTGGATATTTCTTCTCTTGAAAATGATAATTAAAGATGCGGTCAATTGTGAATTGTAAGCAATGTTAATAAAGTTTGTCTTAAAGAGAATCTATTTCTACCCCTTCCTATTTTCATTTCCACATTTCGAAGTTTCACTTCTTCCACGCGGAGGGACTCAACGCACTATTTTTTTTAATTTCATGTAATTTTGAAAAACAAAACAAAAGTCCGAGGGCATTTTTATTTATTTCTTTGGAATTAAAGGACAATTAAAAAGAACAACTTTATGTACTTTTTACATCTTCGTCAGTACTGAACATAAAAACGTATGTATTTTATTATTTACAGTGAAACACAACGCAACGCTATAAAATTCAAATATATTATAGAACATTTTGGCAACTTAATATTAGAAAAACGTAACCGGCTGCAAACTTTAGTAACATATAGACATCTATAAAATATTATAAAGAAGAGAACTAGAAAAAAAAATCGAGGCAGTCATAAGGCAGTCATAGACGTGAAAACTCAAAACAATGAGTTTTATTATGAACTAGCGGTCACGGTCGATGTTGTCCGTCCCTAATAATAAAAAAACCTTCAAATTAGACATATGCCGTCGCTGCCTTTTTGTGGGCATTATTTTATTTTAGTATTTATATAAGATAAGAGTCTAATATTGTAGTATTCTATATAAATTACTTTTGTTTTATGCAATTAACGAAATAAAAATAATTATAACATATAAACAAAAAACACTTGGTGGATTAGAAATAATCTTCAGTATGTATAAATTAATTTTTTGGTATCATCATTATCGTATAAATAATATAGTTACAGTATGTCAATAATATCTTATATTGATAGTGCAATTTTGTTTTTCAAAATACATTACGTCACTTTCATATATTTACGAACAGAAAATAGTATCTCTATTATAAATAACACAGTATAAAACACGTTTAGTAATCTTTTTATGGGTGTCATTAGTAAACGTCTAACATACGACTATAAAGGTAAATATAGGTACCTATACATATGTAGGTATATTATTAATACGTTACCTCACGGCTAGATGGCGTATTATAACAGGAGTACACTCTCTTTTCCTATAATACTTATTATACTCTTTGGGATAAACATCCCAATGACATACTTGATAAATATTTTTTAATCTATTAAGGCCACAGGTTACAAGTTTTTTAAGCCTAACTTATTATAAACTATTTTAATGGATACAATTCATTTATAAGTTGGTTTATGTCAAAATACAATTGTTATTTCGCTTTTAAGATTTAATCTTAAAACGATACTATCCATATAAGTACAATAGCCATTAAACATATTGTACCCTCCCAATACATTCTTGATAATTTAATATATGCCCGTAAAAACATTGAAAAACTACATTTTGCAAAAGACCGGCATGATCTAAGTACTAGAAACTTTAACAAGCTGGTCGTCCCATCCCGTCCTCGGGACGGGCAGCTCGTCCCTTCGAGCTCGGTGCATTTAATACACAAGTAGCTACAGCAAATCTTTCGTTTCAGTGTATGTTAGTGTTCTATTCAAACTAGCGGGCCCGCCAGACGTTGTCCCGCCCTGATTATCAAAAAAAACTTTGACAAATTATATACTAAAGCGTTCCTCATCAATCACTCTAACCACCAGTGAAAACCGCATAAAAATCCGTTCGGTAGTTTTTGAGTTTATCGCGAACAGACATACAGACAGACACGGTAGGGGACTTTCAGCGAGGATGCGAGGAACGCAATGGCCTCCTTTTGCGAGCAAGTCATCTCGCAGAAGGAGGCGGCGGAGAGGGTCCGGGAGGAGGACCCTCAAAGTGGTCGTCTCCGCCAACGGAGGACAGGCAGGAGGAGGCGCAGTTTGACCGCCGCCTCCTCCCACCGTAACCGGACCTAGGTAGGATGGGTCGGGGCCCATCTGCCCATTGCACAGGTACGGCGGACGGAGGAGATGGCCGGTGTGTACCCGGCTGTCTTCTAACAAGACGGGGCCCGGCGGCGGGGCTTTCGTGATATTAGAGATTTCGTGTCGCCCCAACTATAGCGGCAGACGTATACCGTGGGGTTTTAGTCCGTGCGAGTCGGACATAACCCACTCTCTCCCCCGAGGGAGTGGTGTATCCATAAAGGATTTCCCCACGTACAAAAAAAGGGGGGACTTTGTTTTATACTGTGTAATGATAGTTTACCACAAACATGTCTTTCTAAATAATGTATTGTTTTGCAAGAACACCTTAAATAACGTAAGTATATTTAAAAATTTAATCGCAACATTTGTATTTATACCGCCTCCTTGTTACTAGCATCTTTGTGCCTCGTCCTCTCGTGTACTCTTAAATGAAACGGCGTACGGAATTGTTTCCCGCACCAACACAAGAACATTTTACCATAATCATAATGAATATGTTTCATATGAACGTTTAGGAGCGATTTTGATTTTAATAATTTCTTACAAATATTACATTGGAATGCTGTATTATTATGTACCAACTCCTCGTGTGCACGTAAGAGTATCGGTTTAGCGAATTGTTTCCCGCACCGACAAGAAAACATTCTACCATAATCGTAATGAACACGTCGTATATGTTTCAGTAAATATACCTTGTTTTTGAAAAATTTCCCACAGGAATCGCATTGCAATTCCTGATTGTTTATACCATTACCGATAGAGCCATGCTGCCTATACTTGTGCAAACGTAAATATTTCGGTAAACGGAACTGTTTCCCGCACCAGCATTCAAATATCTTACCACGTTCGTAATGTATATCTTTTATATGTTCCTTTAAATACTTTTTCGTTTTATAATTTTTCTGACAAATATCACATTGGAATCGTTCGTTGTTTATATTTTTACCGTCACAATGCATCCGCCGGTTATGATGATAAAGATGAATCGGTGTACGGAACTGTATCCCGCACGAACATGAAAACACTTTACCGTAATCATAATGAATACTTTTTATATGGCTTTCTAGGAGCGATTTGATTTTGAAAAATTTATGGCAATAGTCACATTGAAATTGTTGATTATTAATATTTTTTAGTTTGGGACCGTGCTGTCGTTTCTTATGTATAGAAAGGAGAACCCGTGAACGTAACTGTTTCCCGCACCAACATTCGTATTTTCTACAAAACTCATGATGGACACTCTTTATATGCCCTATTAAAAGAAGTTTCGCTTTGAAAATCGTATGGCAATAGTCACATTGGTATTGTTCATTATTTATAATTTTGACATTTTTGACCTTAACACAATGCACCCGCTTTTTATGTAGAGAAAGTTGAAATGGTGTACGGAACTGTTTTCCGCATAAACATTCAAACTTTTCGCCATAATCATAATGCATATGCTTTATATGTGTTGCTAAAATACGTTTGGTTTTCAAAAAATTATGGCAATAGTCACATTGGTATTGTTCATTATTTATGACTTTCTTAGAAATATGCTGCCGCTTCTTATGGTCCCTAAGGTGTATTGGTGTACGGAACTGTTTCCCGCACCAACATTCAAATTTTTTACCATAATCATAATGAATATATTTTATATGTCTTATTAAACGACCTTTGACTTTGAAAATTTTATGGCAATAATTACATTGGAATTTGTCATCGCTTTTGGACTTAATCCGATCCTCATGGTGTTTATACTTATGTTCCTGTAAGAGTATCGGAGTAGGGAACTGTTTCCTGCACCAGCATTTAAACATTTTCCCATAATCAGAATGAATACTTTTTATATGTATTACTAAACCAGTTTTACTTTTACAAATGCGATCACAAGAGTGGCATTTATATTCCATTTCCTCACCATTTATCTTTTTCCTTCCAACAGGATACTGCTTTATACCCTCGTTATATAATACATAGTTGTGTATTTTATTGCTATGTACATTGTAGAAGTGTGCGAGCATATTATAATGACTATTAAAAAGTTCATCACAACACTGGCACTTGTATAACTCATTCATTTCATTATCCACTAGTGTAGGATATATTACAACTTTTATGTGTTCATTATTGTGTATTAACAAAGCAAATCTGAAAATATTAAAACATAATAATTAATAATAATACAGACTCCCAAGGTTTAGAAATTAGGGTGTTAAATTTAAAGAGTACGTCTCCCATGACTTTAATTCCTGCTAGGGAAAACCATATTTTATGTACATGCTCTGGTCTATGTCAATCTAATTGCATTGCAATAGGGTATAATTATCCCATAGATGGCACAACATAAGGACTGCACTGTAGCTGTATTCAAATACAACGCTTAAAAGAAATCCGATCGCCGAAATACACAATTCTGTTAACTGTTGCCCTTTGAAACTGCACAGAAAGATTTTAACATGATAATGCAATCGTTTAAAGCAAACTCTATGCACATGTTGATAAATGCTGATATAATAAGGTCGGCAACTAATTTACAACAAAAAGAGATTTTAGTGTGTAAGGGGTGTTGAATAACATCGTAAGACTTGAGACACCCAAGCCAAGCTCACGTGCACGTGGTGCACCCTGCTGAATAACGAACGAGGCAATGGCAAAAGCGGGGTGGTAGGGTTCTACAGCCTGACTGGGTCGCAACCACCATGTATATGGCGAAAAAGCCCGTCATAGTGATTCGCTTCTGCGGGTCGCGTTTCGGTATCAGCCTGTGTATATCCAGCTGTTCGCAGGCCGGCATGACAGCGGCGACCGGCGATGGATAGTGTGTCACTCGTTGGTCGCCATTGTTTTTAGATTGTACTGTGCTTACCACCAGGCACAGTGCAGTCATTTTAGCATGCTACAATAAAAAAAAATACAAATTTGCAACACACATGATAATTTGCGTTCTTTGTATCTATCGCAATCCTCATCAGATCACATTTGGAAAATAAATTCATGATTAATAATATGTAAGTCAGTATATGAGTGTGCCTGTTGAAGACTCACCTATTTGTGAATGTTCTACCACATAACTTGCATTGAACTTGTTGAGGAGTTACCAGGACATCATAAGGTACGCTGGAGTTTTCAAAATTATCCAATTCACTGTGCTCTTCTAAATTCTCTGGCTTTATAATAACTGAATACTCTTCATAGCCTATTTCTTCATTTTTAATTAATGACTCACTATCCTCCGAATTTTCTTGTTTGATTTCTTGTTTTGGTATAATTTTTAATAATTCCTCATTCTAGAAACAAAAACAACAACTTCCATCTTTAGAAACTTATGTTGTAAAAAGCTAATTGCTAAACTAGAATGATTTACCCTATGGTTTTTTTAATGGACTTCAAACTTATTGTTAATTTTTCAGATTCTAATTGTTTTTCGATTGTACTGTGCTTACCACCAGGCACAGTACAGACACTTTTTGAAGGTGGTAGAGTCACGCTGAAGCTATTACTGGTCTCAGCAAAATGGGTCGGCTCGCCCGGGGTAGTACCACTATCTCATAGAAAACCGACGTGAAGTAACAGAGCTTGCATTGTTGCGTTTCGTTCGGTCAGTGAGAGCGCCGGAGGCCCACCTCCTTTCCCTATCCCTTTCTCCCTACCCCTCCCCCATACACATACTGGCAACGCATTTGCGACTCCCCTGGTGTTGCTAGTGTCTATGGACGGTTGTAATCACATAATATCAGGTGAGCCACCTGTTCCTTTGCCGCCTTTTGACATAAATAAATAATAGTTTAAAAAAACACGCTTTCATTTCATTTAATAAATTTAGATTAATTTATTATTAAATAAATATTTAATTTAAAATTTAATAAATAGTGTAAATTAGAACTAAATGTATATTTTTGTAGAAAGTTACAAAAAAATGATAATGCCCTCCTGATATCAGTATTTTTATCATTTTTTTGTCACTTTTTACAAAAATATACATTTATTTCTAATTTACACTATTCTTAATGCAAATTTA
This sequence comes from Antheraea pernyi, assembly GCA_015888305.1. Taxonomy (NCBI): domain Eukaryota; kingdom Metazoa; phylum Arthropoda; class Insecta; order Lepidoptera; family Saturniidae; genus Antheraea; species Antheraea pernyi. The sequence continues at coordinate 115,061 of MU158735.1, read as the reverse complement.
TTAAATTTTATTTTCTGTTTTTTAGTTATTTTTTTTATGAAAGCGTTTTTTTTTTTTGTTTTTTTAAACTATTATTTATTTTTCATTTTATAGTTAAATTTTTTATAACTTTTTTTTTTTCGGATTATTGCATTGTCATCGACCTTTGACAGGTGGGCAAAGTTTGAATTAAATCTGATCGTTCAAAGTAGGACAAAATTGAGCTCAAAGGGGTCGGTTACATACATACATACAGGTGAAGCTAATAAAAGCGTGATAAAAAAGTCACTGAAGGTTACAATTACATTACATTCCTGAAAGACTAAACTAAGGAAATTGTGTATCTGTTTATGTGCTTGGAGTCACACTATTATCAATACAAAATACTAATATTCATCAACTTGAAGGACAGTACTACTCACTTGAGATGCTGATGTTGATGATTGAGGGCAAAGGGAATTCTTTCTTCACTTCTTCCGATAGACAAAATTGAAAATCATAGTAATTGACACAATACGATAACTGAAACAAACAAATACACAAACTGTGACATAAAAATTAGCCTAAATTAATTAATATCAAATATGATTATGTAGGAATTCTCCGGGGCTACCAAAATAAAATATTAAAGATACTAACCAAAGCGTCAATGGTACACACATGGAACACAGGAGTACATAATTATATCAAAATTCTAAGAGTTAAGTTAGAAAGGCCTTTTATAGACTTAGATTACACTTAGGCCACAAAAATAATGCATACAAATGATTCTCTAATGCAACTGAATAGGATAGAACTAGCCTTAATCTGACCACTCTCTGTAGTGTAGAAATAAGTGATGACACATCATAGAATGAGCAGTCCCAAAAACATGTACTTGAACAAAGAAAATAATAAATGTAATTTAAAATTTGTGGTGTCTGTACTTTTTAGATTTTTATAAAAAAAATTGTTGCATGTGTCTACGAATAAGTAATAAACTACATTTCAATCAATCTTAGACATGTCTGTCTATCTGTTTGTATCAATATGCATCACTGCTTCTCCAAACAAATCCTAAAACATATCTTCGAGTAACATTTGGTCTTCGTTTCAATAAAATCGGTGTAGAATTTTTAAACCTAAAATTGAACAAAAGTGTTACATATCTGGTTACTCTGGTCATCATGGGAAGGGAATAAAAAAGTGTCCAGCAAATAACCAAACAAGTGACAGATGTAACATAAAAGGTCATTTTAAGATGCAATGCAAAACAAAGGTTGGCAAGTTAGTAAAGAAGAATATCAAGAAAAGAAGAAATATGAAATATATAGTAAAAGAGGAATTTTCGGACTGTGGTGATTTATGACAGTAAATATGATAGTGAGGATAATAATTATGACAATGTTACATTCTTCTTCTATATTTTATGTAATGCCAGGACGCTATTTATTATAGCCAATACCATACAATTGGTTTGGTCTATCAAAAGTTATTGTACTTTTAATAACGATGAGACTTAATTACAAGAGAAAAGTTGATAAATAAATGGACTTAATACATTCAGATGACTTAATCTTTGGTTTTTACACAAGGTTTGACACGGACGATGCTGCGGGTACAGCTGGCACTTTACTAAGTTTATCAAGTGATTCTGATTTTTGTAAATATCTCTCGAATGACTGAGTGACAGGTCTTTACTTTGATCTCGGTATTGCTTGTTTCTGGTCTGGTGGATATACATTACAATGCATAATAAAATCCTCTTACACTATTATTTATACTAGTAACTGTTAAAAGACAGAAATACCAATTATACCTTGGCTTTATTCAGCAAGAATTTAGTATAATTACATATTATTAAAAGTATGACAATGAAAGACAAGTAGTTGTCAATGACAATTGACCATAGTACATAACATTCTCCCCTAGGTGTTCTTAATTTCACATTACTGTAAAACATAATCTTGTAGACAGCTTGGCATTTTTCTTTCTCTTGTTGAGCGACGAATTGGTAACTCTGGCTCATTTTGATCAGTTCCACAATCAGCCTCTTGATTAACTTGAAGCTCTGAATCAGGTTTAGAATCCGGGAGTGTAGAGTAAGAATCATCACCTAAATCATCTTCCATAGGACAAGGTGCCAATTGCCTGTTACATACCGTAGTAACAATGGAATTTTGGACATCTGACTGTTCACAATTTCAGTATAAACTAGCATAGACTTGGCCCGCTTGAAAATTATTTAAAAAACATCTATTAATAAAGTTATCTGAATTTATTAAGCTTCCCTCAAACATATATTATACTCCTTAGCCTAAAACCTTTATGTATCTGGGCAGTTCATAAGTTAAAAATAAATCAAAGATATTTTACTAACTACATGTACAATCTTCATACTTGTGTATGAACAAAATGGATACTGTAAGTAATATATTATAATGATATTTGAATCATTTCAGTGTGTTTCTTCTACATATAAATAATAGATTATGTTCAATTACTGGTGTTAACATCTATAAATTTCACTATACCTCTTGAGATGTAGTATTCAATGCATCACAGCTGGACGGTTGGCATTTTGTACTGTCCATGGTTGTATTTATTTCAGTCCTGCTTAACATCTGCACTGGTTTTTCGTTTAAAATTTAAAACCGCGACGACTTGCATTTGACTCGAGTAGTTTATAGTTCGTTTCATTTCCGATATACATGTAAATGTTTATGAATCATACAATTTCAATAGTGTGATTCACAAATGAATATATGTATAAATAGCTTAGCATAGTTTAGCTACGTCAGATTCGGGATTTCGGCAACAACCCAAACCGAGGTGTGCCGCGCACCCTTGGGGCCTTGAGCTATTTATATAAGGTACTCTGTGGAGCTAGTCACAGGAACTAATTTCTCAATATATAGTATCTTATCCATAGATTAGATACTATATACTATCTTATCTATGCTAGTTGCCTAAATAAGATCGGCTGTAGAGTTGTGCAACGACAGAATAGGGATGTGAAAAATTATCGATTATAACCGATTTTTTTTAAAAGGAATAATCGGTTTTTGTTCGCAAGTTTAATATCAAAAATAATCGATTAATAAGCGAAAATTCAACTATTTTCTATTATATAAACAACTTATCAGATTGTTACACCATCATACCACATAATAACAGCCAAGTTGCGACATAACTCACCGTTTACTTGTAAACATTGCGACACATCGGCCACCAGCAGCATCAGGCGACAAGTATATGGAATTGGGCTCTCGTAATCACCGTGGTATCGTGAGACTCACTTCGTGCATTGAATCAGAATTGAAGCCACTATTCGTTCATTACTAATTCATAATATTTTTTATAATAAAAATTAAATTATAAGCATCTCAACAAAATAACAACCTTATTGTTTCAAAAAATAAAATATAAATCAAATTAAAAAAATGACAGAACTATCCAGTATTATTTTACGTACGCCACGTTTAGTAGTGGACGCCAATAGGCTAGATTAAGAAAAAAATGTTTTACATTTTAATTTTTGGGACCATAACGTAGTCGTTTAGTTATTTAATTATCGTTTTAAGTATTTTATTTTAAAACTAGTCAAATGTTAAATCATCATCACATCAACGTATTGCCGTCCACTAATGAACGTAGTCCTAAATGTAAAATAATACTGGACAGTTCCGACATTTTTTTTATTTGATTTATATTTTATTTTTTGAGACAATAAGGTTGTCATTTTATTAAGATGCTTATAATTTAATTTTTATTATAATAAAATATTTAATGGTATTCAAATTTCTATCAATAATGGTATTTGGTTTCCTTATACCTTACCTTGAAAGTTCAAAGGAATATTCGCTGTGATTTTTAGTTTTAAATTGATTATTTTTTTATTCATATCATTTTATTTGATTGTTAATCTGATAAATTGTTAACATGAATGTCTTGTTAATCTAATTAGGTGGTGTTTGTCTATAACTAACAATAGGGGCATTTGACGTGAAGCGGACAACGAAAAAAAGGTGAGGTTCTGAAATTCGTTCATATTCAATCTATTTGGACTTTTAGTAGGTATGAATGTGAATGCATAATTTTTTTTTTCAATCACGTTTATTTGTCAAGTTATGGGCTTCTAAAGAACAGTCACACCTGAAATTCAGACTTTTTGGAAATAGTTTTTCGAATTGAACAAATTTACAATAAAATATTAAACGCAGCGATTTATGTAGCAGAATAATCGCTCTTTTTGAAAATAAAATAAAACTTGGAAAAAACTTTTTTTAAATGTTCAAAACCGAAAGTAAATTTTTCGAAATAAAATTTTAATAACTTGGACATTTTTTTTTCTTTTTTTATTACATCAAAACGTAGCTTAAATACACATAAAATATACTATAACTTTTCAAGTTGACACGGAATTAGTTAAGGAGATGCAAGGTGTGCAAAGTTTGAATTAAATCTGATCGTTCAAAGTAGGACAAAATCGAGCTCAAAGGGGTCGGTTACAAAAATACATACAGGTGAAGCTAATAAAAGCGTGATAAAAACACTGGCACCAAGTGCAATAAAAGATATAATAACATTGTAGAAAATCTTTATTGCAGATTCCACACATATAAAATAATACACAACCAAATATATTTCGATTCCAAGAAAACCAAAATGATTTAGATGAACTATAAAACATTAAAACCACAAAGATTGACTGAATCATTTCGATACTTAAGAATTTCTTATACTTTTCAAAGGAAATAATAAAACTTGCTGAAAACTGCTTGCTAAATATACTAAAAATATATCAATTGATCTCTATAAACAGTTAATTGCTTTGAAAACATGCTTGACAAATGCAGAAAGTTCATTCCATTAGGGAACTCATGGAACTAACTATAACTGATAAAATTCAATAGCCTTGAATTGATGCTGATAAAATAAACAGCTATCATACTTGAAAGGAAATCGTGGTTCCTCTCGAATATTTCTTGCGGGTTTCTTAAGGAGATAAAGTGTATTTCTGCGGTTTGCGAGGGCAACGGTATCACGGGAAAAACGCTCAATCGCAGGATCCAAGAGTATGTAATCGATTGAGCTAGGAATATAAATATACACGCTTACTTGGCAGCGCAGCCGCTGGCTTCGGCAGGTTTGTGTCCGTATCCAATCAGTTGGCGGGTCACATAAAATGTCTTCACTTTTCACTCACGAGTCGATTTTGCGTTTGGTTCGTCACAATAGCGGATAGTCTATGCGATACGTACACGCACCAGAGTTCTTGCGGAGCGACTGGGCCGCGTGCCGAGCACGCGGTAATCTATATAAGGAAAGGATCGGGGAATGGCGCGGGGTAAGGGAGGAAGCTAGGAGCTGCCGTCGCGCGTTACACTGGCCTAATATACTAACTACCAATACTCATCACTATTGTCTAAAGAGGCAGAAAATCTAGAAAATTTTTCAGCTATGTACGACAGATGTCGAAAAGAAGCCGAAGAATAGTGTATATTGGGTTTGAATCGTCTGGATAATGTAACTCCTAGGAACATTAATTGTAAGTAACAGCTCATAATTCATACATAGTTATTTTAATTTAATGCGAATAGTTTTGTATCTTTTGTGAAACATCTATACCCTACATTTGGAACCCCCCAACAAAGTATGATGTATGTTCTGTCTAAAGCACTAGTGCAGAACGCACTGTATTTTACACTTAACTGGTGTTGCAAGTGTAATTGATGAAACCAGTTTCCTAAATCAGCAATTCTATCACAATTACCCACGTTTTGTTCCCACATGACAAGCTAAATAACGTCTCGCTTTAAAAACTAACTCGCAATGTTCACATTTACACTTATCCTTATTTCCATTGTTACTCATACAATTGTGTTGATCCCTCTGGTGTGCTTTTAAATGTAACGGTGTATGGAACCGTTTCCCGCATCAACTTTCAAATATTCTCCCATAATCATAATGAATATTTGTTATATGTCTTTTTAAATTACCTTTACTTTTCATAAATTTCTTGCAAATATCACATTGGAATATTTTTCTTTGTGTCGCATTTTTTATTTTGGAGCCATGTTGTCGATACTTATGACCATTGAGGTGTATTGGTGTACGGAACTGTTTCCCGCACGAACATTCAAATGTTTTACCATACTCATAATGAATACTTGTTATATGTTTTATTAAATTACCTTTTCTTCTGAACATTTTCTTGCAAATATCACATTGGTATACTTTTTTTTTGTTAAATTTTCTATTTCGGGGCCATGTTGTTGACGCTTATGTCTAGATAGGTATCTTAGTGAAGAAAACTGTTTTCCGCACCAACATTGAAATCTTTTACCATTTCCATAATGAATGGTTGTTATATGTGTTTTTAAGTTACTTTTATTTTTGAACATTTTCTTGCAAATGTCACATTGGATTATTTTGTTTTGTGTTGCATTTTCTATTTCGTGGCCATGTTGTCGATACTTATGATTATATAGGTATCTTGGTGTACGGAACTGTTTCCCGCACCAACATTCAAAACTTTTACCATTATCATAATGAACACTTGTTATATGTACTTTTAAGGTTTTTTTACTTTTGAAAAATTTCTTGCATATATCACATTGGAATCCTTCTTTTGTCCTTTTAACTTTGGCGCTGTGTTGCCTAATCTTATGTTGACGTAGGTATATTGGTGTAGGGAACTGTTTCCCGCACCAACATTCAAATATGCTCCCACAACTATAATGGATATTTTTAAAGTGCGATACTAAAGCAGACTTACTTTTATAAGTTCGCTTACAGGAGTCACATTTGTAATTAATTTCATGTACACTCCTAGCAGCATAAATGTTCTTTATACTCTTATGATATAATTCAGATTTGTGTATTTTATGGCTGTGTACATCATCCACATGTGCAAGCATATTATCATAATGAAAATATTCATCGCAATATTGGCACTTGTGTAACTCATTCCCTTCATTACCCACTAATGCAGGTGGTTCAGTTTTTATACGTTCATTATTGTGTGTTAATAAATTAAATCTGAAAAATTTAAAATTAACGATAAATAATAGTTGGATACTGTGGATGGAGTAGTAATTAAAATCTATACATATTGTAAGAGATTATGGGGACGAAATCCGTTTATTAAATATTTTAAAGACAAAATACTCTGATTGCGCTTAGAATCAAGGACAAAACACATTTACATAGTTTTTAAATTTTTTGTCTATCTGTCTATCGTTTGTAACGGCGGGGGCGACGACGACGCAGGAAAGGAGGTAGGGGAGGGGACGTTGGGGTGCGATGTCAGGAACCTCCACGTGGTGCACCCCGGGCAACGTCGGTCCCTCTGACCGGCGGCTGATACCTGACGCGACGACACATGCTTGTTATATGGATTCTTTTCCCGCCCTAATTTACAACCCTTGCTTGTCCTTGGATCCTTGTTCTCCTCCTTCCTCGTTGACCACTGGCTCTGTATCTGGACTCTGACACACTTCTCCATCGATGACCTTTGCTTTGTTTGGACTTGGTATCTTCCTTTACTGTTGACCCACACCTGGCTTCTGGATTATGCTTCTGTGTTTTCTTGATGACCCTGCTTTGACTGTGACGTTGATCCCTTCCTTAACTGTTGACCTACGCTTTGCCTACGGACTCCGATAATTAGCAATGATGAACAGCACAAAATTCGAAATAGATATACCCCAGGAGGGTACTGCTCGCTCAGCGAGCAGAGAATACTTCCCCGAATCTTCGGACTCGGGCAGCCCTTCGTCTTCTGGGGGGGGGGGGCACAATTTTGTATAATGATATTCCAACGACAACCTTGGCGACGACACTGGTTTATGATATGACGGATGACGACCTCGAAACGACGGACATGGAACTAATAACGGACTCTTCTAGTAGCGACAACATGGATTCTGCAAAATTTTAAAAATCACTACCCCAGGAGGGAACCGCCCACTCCGCGGGTGGAGAATCCCTCCCTGAGTCTTTGCGTGACGACCCCAAAACTATGACCACACGGCGAGGACAACGGTTACAGAAGTTGCAAGCGACATGGATGTGGAAATTCACTCGAGGTTTTTTGCAGGGAGCATCAAGCGTCCACGTGAGGATGAACTCCCGGGTTCGGAAGGGGCGGCGGGAGCCCGGTCACCAAAGATGGCCTCATCTATGAGAGGTGGTAGATCTCGGGAGGGTTAGCGCTCGGCCAACTCCAGACTCCCTGTTATGGGGGAGGTGGACGGGTCGTATGATCGTGCCCTTTCCGATCGCGTCTGCCCCTCAGAGGCAGAGGAGAGCGCCCAGGAGGTGGAGCCCTGCGAGCCCCGCAATCCCGACGAGATGGAGCGTGACCGGACAAGGGGGCTGACGAAGGAGTAGGTCGGCGAGATCTGGGAGGTTGCGGAGAAATCCGGACACCTCAAGTTGCGGCTGAAGAAAGCGGCACAGACTCTCCAGGACGTAGTGGAGACGCTGGTGACGCGGAAGGAGTCGGAGGAGGTGACGAAACTAAGGCTCGAGACTCGTGGCCTTCGCCGACAAGTAGAGCGACTGAAGGCGGAGGTCTTCTCATGGCGACGAAGTGTCAACGAGAAGAAGGCCATGCCACCTCCTCCTCCTACACCCCCGCCTCCACCTCCGCTTCCGCTCACTCAAGAGCAGCAGCCGAGAAGATGGGAGGAAGTTCTCGCGGCGGCCGTAGAAAGGCTTGGGCATTCCCTCCAGACATCATTCGGAGGGATGCTCAACGCCAGGTTGGCGGGTCTCGAAGACCGCCTCCTCCCAGCGAAGGTTGTCAGACCGCAACTTGAGGCGGATAGACGACGGGCGGCTCCTGGGCCCGCAGCTAAAAAAACTGCTGCGGCAAAGACAAGGACGGCTCTGAGTGATACGCCGGGTCCTATCTCCTGCCCCGCTCCCTGTCCATCCTTCCTTTCGGCTCCGCCGGAGCCGGAAGAGGAAGGGTAGACGACAGTGGTGCGGCGGGGGAAGGAAAAGGCAAAGAAGGCTGCTGCAGCGACGACCACTGCAGCTCCGAAGCCGGCCGCAGGCCCCAAGTCACCTGGGGCCAAATCAAAGAAGAAAAGGAGGGCGAAGAAAAAGCTCACTCCCCCTCGCTCGGCCGCAGTGCTGGTGACGCTGCAGCCGGAGGCAGAGAAGAGGGGGGTGACTTACAAGGATGCCCTCCTTAAGGCGAGGATGGAGGTGTCGCTCAGCGAATGCGGCATCTCCGGCCTCCGGGTGCGGACTAGTGCTACGGGGGCCAAAATCGTTCAGGTCCCGGGTGCCTTAGCCCCAGAGCAGGCTGATAAGCTCGCAATAACTAAATAATGGGTCACATACAAAATCGATGTTAAAAACTGTCTGCGTAAATATATACTTATGTGTAGCTATTTGTTTAATAAGAAAAGGAGAAAAAAGTTTGAAAACAGTTTTAAGTTCAACCTAATTACAACCGTAACACCTAGTAATAAAGTCACAAATGATCAAAATATTATCTAATACTTACGATAAAACGAGCAAAGCAATAATTTACTCTACTCACAAATGAAAGGACAACATAAACATTTAGTGTGAATTCAACCTTCACACGCAATGAATTAAGTACGTGTTTGTTTAAAGCTTAAAATGTAACTTATTCAACATGTATTTAGCGAATGTAAGATACTCCGGCCGTTAAATTGCTTTTTCGGGTATTATTTTTGCATCCTCTGAATACACTGAGGCATGTGAAACGGGCTTACATTGGCTGTGTTTCAAACAAACTAAATAAAATAGGGTCACACATTTCAAGTGGGCTCTTATTTACCGAGACGTATTTTTCGCGCCGACACTTTATGTAGTTATGTTGATCGAAGGGTTTTAGTCCATGTTAATAAGATCTCTTATAGGTCATGACATATCCTCAATTACCCCAAGCGATGGATATCCCTTAAGGATCTCCACATGTGAGAAAAAATAGCTGTGTTCAATAATGTTACTGTACTATGTAACAATATTAAAAAAATTACAAGCAGATAATCCATGTTCATATTAAAAATCTGAATTCCTCTGTTATATTTTCCCACCTTACCTACTCAACTAGTGATCATGAAATTATGCACAGACATTGTACAAGAAATGTACTATTCCTGAGGTATAGGTGAAATCTATAGCAACACAAGCGAAGACACTGGTTGAAGCTAGTTTGTAACATTATTAATAAGAGACATTCACAGTCACATATAAGCATGTAGCTTACTGTTGTATTGTATTAGGGGTCTCTTAAATCTACACGTGTCACAAGTTTCAGGAACTAATCGGTGTTCATCTCGTTGCCACCCAAGACCTGGCATTGGCACGGTGAAACCATGGAACGCTAAGAAGTACCCCACGTCACAATATGAAATACATTACCATATGATTATCGCAGTTAGTTTCTTTCTCATCACAACACTGTACTGTTTCGTGTTTAATTGTTGCTGGAAACATCTGTACATTGCACTGCGCCTCTTGTGCTGTGGTATTTAGTGCGTTATAGTCGCTTGCTACAGCTATCCTGCTGTCCATATCTCTATTTGTTGAATTCCTGTTATCTGTCAATCAATCATTTCACTTCACAGTACAATTATTATTTACACATATAGCATACTAGCGGGCCCGGCAGACGTTGTCCCGCCCTGATTATTAAAAAAAGCCTCGACAAAAAAAAAAAAAAAAAAAAAATACATTACCATATGATTATCGCAGTTAGTTTCTTTCTCATCACAACACTGTACTGTTTCCCGTTTCACTGTTGGTGGAAACATCTGTACATTGCACTGCGCCTCTTGTGCTGTGGTATTTAGTGCGTTATAGTCGCTTGCAACAGATATCCTGCTGTCCATATCTCTATTTGTTGAAATAGTGTTTTCTGTCAATCAATCATTTCACTTCACATTAAAATATTATTAATACATGTAACATATATTTAGGTTTAGCGGTTACTTTATTACTAGGTTCACTTTATTGTTAGCAATATATTACAATCACATACTAATGCAAAACATAATAAACATAAATAAGAATAGTATATACTGGAGTCAATACTAGGGATGACCGATATTAATCGATTATGACTAAACATAGATGTTCAGCTGGAAAACATCGATGTTTTGATATCTCTAACATCGAAGATGTATTTGGAATAAAATATCAAAATGTCAATATATCCTTTAGGGCATAGGTCCCCAAAGTGGTCCACATGGGTCCAAGATGAACAAGGGGTCCATATCGAACTTCCAGGGGTACAGGGCAGCGAAAACAAAGTTTGGGGGTGCACGAGCTGCAAATGGGGGTCCGCGAGTTGCAAATGGGGGTCGACAATAATGAATGAATAAGCAAGTCGAGTCGAAAATTTTAACTTCCTATAAATAATAATGATAATGCATTTGTACTTACATAATACTTTTTTACAATAAACATATATGTTACCTATAGGTAATAATGCTAAAAGGTAAATATTTATAGAATTCGATAAAGATGTGGAGGAGTATTTCAGAGAATTTCATAAGTACATTCATTGATCATGGGAAAATTCGGGATTGATTATGAGATGACCTTGTAACATTATTTTTATAGGTGCTTTTGTTGAAATTAAATCTGAATGAAAGCATTGAATTATTATAAATTCCATAGTAGAAATTATTCTATTTACAATAGCCGAGTACACATTACATTTAATTTGGCAAACTATTCACTTAGTGGCCGGAACATTTGAACTAGTAACAACCTGCAAATTTGATATAGGTAGATATTCATATATATTGCTTTGTGGTTCGCCCTAGTAATGCTTGTTAAGACTCGCATTAATTGAACTTGTGCGGACTTGTTCAATTCACGAATATTTCAAAACATACGTATGTTAGGGACAAACAATGTTCATTTGTGATTGGAACTTTGTTCGTTAAAGTGAATCAATTTCGTCTTGTTTGAAATTACCAGAGAAAAGTATTTTAAAAGCCAGACATTGCCTATTTAACAGATTTGTTTAGAAAATTCAATGAGGTTAATCTGCAGTTGCAAGGCGACAGTCTAAATTTGATAAGGACCAAGTCCATTATTTCAGCTTTTCTTCTCAGAATTAAATTAATGAGGCATAACATTTGACGGAGAGAATTTTCCCAGTTTCCAAATTTGTCACAGACAAGCTGTCAAGATCATGATGTTTTATCCTATGTCGAACATTTACATGCCCTTCACAAAGACTTTGAAATTAAGTTAAAAGATATCTTGACTATGAATATACCACCATCGATTATCAATCCATACGGTGAAATTGAAGAATCGAACATTATAATTCAAGAAGAACTGACCGCAATTAGCACTAATGAAGAATTTAAAGTAGAGTTCGGAAAAGGATATCAAAAATTCTAGCTTCAGAAGGACTTCAGTGCCGTTTCCAATCTTCTATCACAAAAAAGAAGTAGATTAGAAATCACTCAGCGAGGGGATTTAAGACTAAATCTAACAAAATTGCAACCAAATGTAGAAAATTTGATATCGAAGCATCAGGTGCATCCCTCGCATAGAGATCATATATTTGTAAGTTGATTTGAATTCCTTAATAATTATAGAAAATTTATTATATGTTTTTTTTAAGTTTTTCACTTAGTAAAACCTACCGAAGTCAAGTAAAGAACAATTTCACCTACCAAAAACAGATTTGAATTTGATGAATCTGTAAAAATTTTATATTCAAAAGATATGTGGTCCACCTAGTGCAGTAGAAATCGGAAAGGGGTCCACGAGACGAAAAAGTTTGAGGACCATTGCTTTAGGGCCATCTAGCGTTGGATGTACTAGCTAGTGACTAGATAACTATCAAGTGCAACGATTTTACACTCGATGACACTGATACCGACACATCCATATAAATATAAAAAATGAAGGTTTTCTGAATTTAATGAAAGTCGCTTGTCCATTGTACAAAGTGCCTTCACGATTCACTTTGAAACTTCGATCAACAATAACTAGATAAAAGGTCGGCGCAAAAAATACGTCTTGGTAAATAAGAGCTCACTTGAAATGTAATCCCTTATTTTGTTTAGTTTGTTTGAAACAGCCAATCAGCCAAGCCCGTTTCACATGCAGCAGTGTATTTAAAAGATGCAAAAATAATAAGCAATTTAACGTCCGGAGTATCTTACTTTCGGTAAATACATGTCGAATAAGTTATATTTTAAGCTTTAAATTAACTAATAATATCAAATTTTTAACAAAATTACCAATTTTAAACCTGTGATACAAATGTTTGGCCTAGGCCCTCCAACTACGCACAACCACGCACAATAACGGGAAAACGTACTTTATTCATTACGTGTTAAAGTTGAATTCACACTAAATGTTGTTTATGTTATGTTTTTATTTGTGAGGGGATAAATTTATTGCTTTGCTCGTTTTATCGTAAGTATTAGATAATATTATGAACATTTGTGACTTTACTATTAGGTGTTATGGATGTAATTAGGTTGAACTTAAAACTCTTAAACTTAAAACTCCCTTTCTTAGTAAACAAATAGCTACACATAAATAAGTATACATTTACGTGGGCGGCTTTTAGCTTCGATTTTATACGTGACCCTTTACCTAGTTATTGTTGATCGAAGCTTTGAAAAGAATGTTAGAAACGAAACATGACGCCATTAGAGAATACTTCAAAGGCAAACTTTAGAAAGTGACTGCTTTGACTTTAACTACAGATATTTGGACAGACACAATACAAACTAGAAGTTTTTTTGGGAGTGACCTATTTTGTAATGAGGAAGAACTATTAGAATCTGTATCGTTACGATTATGATTATTTTATTTATTGCGATCTCATACTGCGGAACACATAGCGGATACGTTACTAAATATTTGTAACGACTGGAATATTGAAAGCAGTAAAGTTGTGGCAGTTGTCACTGATGCTGGCGCCAATACTGTTAAAGCGATAGAAATTGCCTTTGGTAGAAGCCGTCATATACACTGCTACGCTCACATGTTGAATATGGTGGCACAATAATCTATCGATAAAACGTCTAATTTGCCTGACCTAATAGCTGCAGTTAAAAGAATTGTAAAGTGTTTCAAACAATGTATTACCGCTAGTGACCAACTGAGGCAAGAATACGAGTTAAAACTGATTCAAGATGTGTCCACACGTTGGAATTCAACATTTTATATAATTGTATTTCAAAACTGCGCTCTGCAATCAATAATATTATTAATTGACACACTAGTGCACCAGAAATGTGAAATGCAAAACAAATTATTGATTTAACTGAAGTTTGCGACATATTACGACCAATTGAAATAACTACTCGTGAAATCTGTGGTGAAAAATATGTAACCTGTAGTAATGTTATAACACTTACCAGATTACTAACTATAAAAGTGACTGGCTTCCAACCAAAACAGACAATTGGAGAGAATTAAAAAAATAACGTAATTGAGGAAATTAAAAAACGATTGCTTCAGACTGAAAATGTTAATATCCTTGCAATCGCCACTCCTATGGATCTTCGTTTCAAAAATATACATTTCCAAGATTCATTAGCTTGTTCCAGAGCTATTAGCAGCATTAAGGAATTGATTTCGTATGACAAATTGAAAATGATCAATTGGCGGAGAATTCCACAACATGAGTGAAAGAAGACCAAGTTATAGATATATGGAAAGATCATTATAAACTTGTTAATGAAAAAAATACTATTTAGGGTGGTCAACGTGATACGAATATGCCTATGGAATTAGAATTTTATTTAAAAAGCCCGGTTGCTGATTTAAAACAAAATCCATTACTTTTATGGAAAGTGCTAGAATCCACCTATCCAAATTTAAAGAAAATAGTGATTAAATTCTTGTGTTGCACAGTGACATCCACAGCTTCAGAAAGGCTTTTTTCCAAAGCTGGCCAATTTCTGTACCAGTAACAGAACAGACTTAAGAGAAAACACCTGACGAAGTTAATTTTTTTTGCACAGTGTGTCCAAAAAGTGCTGGGTATGTTAAATATTGTATTTCAAATAACATAAATATTTAATATACAAGAGTTTTATTTACTACCGAAAACATCGATGTTTTTTGACATTGGTGTTTTGCATTCGTTAATACTCGTACAACGATACTTTTTAATCGATGTTAACATCGATCTAAATATTGATGTTTTTCTAATATCGATCATCCCTAGTCAATACTACTGACAGGCTAATACCATAGATAAGACATGTATTTATACGTCATACGACAAACAGTCTGTGAAGAGAAGTGTTAACAACCCCAATAAAGTAAAAAATAGCTGCTCGTTAACACTAAACCTACCAGTATCGGTCAAATTGACCGTTTTCAAACTTTTTATCCAATTTACACATTTTTTAATGTTATAATATCGTTATCAAACTATATGACAATTCTTAGAATATGCATATAATATTTTCTTCACTCTTTACTTTAAGTTATTTTTTTCTTTTTCCAAAAAAAAGTTGTTATGTGACCTACCTACCGCGGTCGGTCAATAAGACCGGCGGGAAAAACTGTTATAAAGTTATTTCAAAGTAAATTTTTTACGGTTATCTCAGAGTCGCTTATTGTTGAAAAGAGTAGATAACAATAGTATTGATTACAGTCTCAAGTAGGGCACTTCTAAAAAGATTTTTATGCACTTTTTTTACCATTATTTATTTGAAGAAGAGAAGGTAAAGTATCTGTTGTAGATATTTACCCTAAAAATGTCAAAGCATTTGAAAATTACAAATTTCCTAAAAAATATAACAGACATAGAAGAAGAATTTTCAGAAAATGATTTACAAGAAACTTTTGTAATTGAAAAAAATATGGAAATAGACCAAGAACTATTTACAAGTGAATTAGAATCAGAAAGCGATAGTGAAGAGGAGAATATTATAAATAAGCGTTCAGGGCAGAAAAAAAGAGGGTTTTATTGTCATCCGAAAGTGAAATAGATTTAGAGGATCAACGCATCGAAACTGCTGCTGATGGAACAGTCTGGGAAGAAATAGACAGAAGACCCAATCTTGGCCGGTTACCAGTGCATAAATTTTTTAGGGATATGTCAGGACCAACGGGATACGCTAAACGACATATAATGAAAGGTCAAATGAAGACGGCATTTAGTCTTATCATTGATCAGCACATAATACGTCATATTATAAAATGTACAGAAGAAGAAGCATTTAGGGTGCTGGGGACTAAATGGGAGCTAAATGCTACAAAACTAGACGCATTTATTTCCTTATTATATGCTCGCGGCGCATATGAGGCGAGAAATTTGGATATCTCATATTTGTGGAATAAAAATTGGGGACCCGCTTTTTTTTTCAAAAACAATGAGTCGAAACGACTTTACGGAGATTATGAAGTACATACGATTTGATAAGAAGAGCGAAAGAAGCCAGCGTTTACAAACTAATAAATTTTCTATGATATCTACAATATGGGATCGATTTATTGAAAATTCACAAAATTGTTATAAACCTGGTGCATATATTGCTGTTGATGAGCAGTTGTTTCCGTCGAAGACTAGGTGTAGATTTACACAATATATGCCAAACAAACCAGACAAATTTGGAATAAAGTTCTGGTTGGCATGTGACGTCAACAGTAAATATGTAATAAATGGGTTTCCCTATTTGGGAAAGGATGAAAAGAGAGATTGTTCAAGTTCACTTGGGGAGTTCGTTGTTCTAAAGCTAATGGATCCTTTCACGGGATGCGGAAGGACTGTAACAACAGATAATTTTTTTACGAGTGTTTCATTAGCCAAGAAATTACTTGCAAGAAAAACTACAATTGTTGGAACAATTCGTGGTAACAAAAGAGAGTTACCAAAGTTAGCCAAAGAAAAAAAAGATAAAACGGTTAGATTTTCAAGTAAATTCTATAAATCAAATTATATTACTCTTACAGTGTATAAAAGTAAGCCGAAAAAAAAAGTGCTTGTCCTAAGTTCCAAACATAACTCAATAGAAATAGAAAAAAGCAGCAAACGCATACCGGAAACTATTAGATTTTATAATAGTACAAAATTTGGTGTAGATGTGGCAGACCAGATGGCAAGGAAATACAGCGTGAAGTCGAAAAGTTGTAGGTATGAATGTTTGGTACTCCGTTACCCAAAAACTTTGGAACGGATTTTGATAAGACTTTACAGTAATACAGTTTATGTATAGAAATAACAAATAGTCCATTTTATACTATATACTAATTCAGGGTAATGTGTACAAAACATTAACAACGGTAGCTTAAATCTAATAAAAGGTATAGTGATTAAGCAGAAGTAACTAAAATACCGGTTAAAAAAATAGTTCAAAATAAAGCCAAAAAACATAATTTGAATGACAAAAAAACAATTTAAGATAAAGAAGTAAATGACACTTTTTTTTTATAAAGAATTTAAAAATTATATAAAATAAAATGGACGAAACTTTATGAAAATTCTTTATTTTATACACATTTAGCAACAAATCAACCATTATCTGCATTGAATAATTAAATAAATGAAACTTTTTAATTACCGGTCAAATTGACCGCACGCGGTAGGAATAGATATACAAGAATTGTCGGTAGGTTTAGTGTTAATAAAAAGCAGGAGAAAACAGTAGATAGGTAAAGTAAAAAGGCAGATTTCATACTTTCCTCATATAATTTAAAAAATAACAAATTTTCTTAGTTACTAGGACTTGCATACAATGTTATATATAAATCACAACATATTAATAAATAAAAAACATAAATCAAAGTATTTCACCCTTATTTTTTTAACTCATACACATTTGTTTTTTTTTTTATAGTAGCACGGCTAAATGACTGCACTGTGCCTGATGGTAAGCACAGTACAATCCAAAAACAATGGCGACCACCGAGTGACACACTATCCATCGCCGGTCGCGACTGCCATGCCAGCCTGCATAAAAACTGCCAAAAAAAGATGATCTCAACTTTAGTGATTTTCTTTAACCAGCCTGTAAACCTATCATCTTTTAACCACGAATTTATAAATTTATGTTCATATTTCACATTCTTCTTTTTAAGAGGATTTTTCTAAATGGATAAATCACTACTTATTTTATCAAAGACGTTATAAATATTGTTTTTTAATATAACGTGGGGTCACATATATTTGGCCAATTCAAAGCTTGAAAGCTATTGTGACTACAACACAATACGTAATACAATAGAGCTTTAGCCTGTCGCCGACATAAATACATTGGGTATTCCCTGAGCATTAAAACATGACTCTCAATCACATAGTCGGGGAAGTCTCATAGTCATAGTATCGAATCGCAACAAGAGTTGACACTGCCATCTAGTGTTATTGCGTTTTATTATATAGTAGTTATCAAATAAAATATTTGCATAGTGTAATAAGTGGCAGTGAACGCTAATTGAAAATACAGTAAAAATTTGGAATGAAACAGAAAACAGGGGCATGAATGTGAAAACAACAAATCTACTATTAAAACAGTAGGGTTGGTAACACTGATATACTGAGAGGATAGTCTTTACTAGAGATTAGGTTTGTTGATAAAATATCGATAAATCGAATTATTATTAATTTTATTTTAAAATATCGATATTTTTACTCAATTTTTCTTGGCGATATATCGATAATTCAATATTAAAATTTGGATAAGGCAGTTGATTTTTTAAAATTATATACATCGTCATCTTCTTATCCCACCTAGGTGTCAAGTCGATACATTATGTTTTCTTTTCCCACTCTCATCTATTAGGTATAATTTCAGAATTCACACCTTTTATACAAATGTTATTTTTCATACACTTTATCCATACTTTTTTCGGTCTCCTCTACTCTTATATCTGTCTTCATACTTAATATTCTAGTTCTCTCTTTATGGCTACTAACCTATCATTCCTCAACTTCTCTGTCACTGGTGATGTTTTCAAACTTTATCTGATACATTTTTATTCTATCAATTCTAGTTATACCACACATTTTAACAAGCGCATCTCTCCCGCGTATAGTTATTTCTCATTTGTGTTTGAAGTTATACTTCTTTTGGCGCGTTAGGGAAAAATGATGAGAGTAAACTTTTAGGATGCGAGCGCACACCGTCACGAAAAACCGACACCCTGAAGTTATTACGATGCGTGTGCACACTGTCACGCCCTGAAGTTAGCTATAGTCAGCTTTTTCTATTGTTAGTGTCGTTTTTTCTACAAACGTAGAATAAGGTGAAAAATAATTTTTTTTAAATGATTTTTATCTTGTTACGCCAAAGAAGTATAACTTCTAACGTGTGTACATAAGTATACACGTTTATATTTTAGTAACCCAGCACTCAGATCTATGTGGTTGCCGAGACCTACTTCGTTCCCCTCAGGGTCAGCTGGGTCGAAGATCTCTCGGGCACAGTAGCCATAGTCTCTATGCCGGCTGTCGAACTCCAATTTTGACAATTTGGAAAAGTGGTCCGGGTATGTCACAGCTCAGTGGAGACAACTCATCGTGGTTGGGGTTTACTTCTGGCCGAACCGACCACTCTCTGAGTTCGACCGCTTCTGGACAACCTGAGTACTTTCATCGGACAAGTTAATGCGAAGTCTTTGGTGTGGGGATCTCCCGTCAGTGATGTACGGGGCAGGGTTCCTCGTGATTAGATTTTAACCACCGGCCTCTCTGTTATGAGGAGCGGGTCGGCTAACACCTGTGTGCGGCAGCAGGGAGGTTCTATAGTGGACCTCACGTCCGCGTCCCCTGCTGTCGCAAGACGTATTAGGAATTGGCGAGCCATGGAGGTGGCAGAAACCTTGTCCGACCATCAGTACATTCGATTTGTCGTGTACCTCCTTCCATTGATCCTTTCCTCAAACCCGGAATTTGTCTCTGGCCCCTCAATAAATTAAGAAATGATCCGCTGGTAGAAGCATGGCTTTTTGCGTCTTGGCCGCCAACACCGGAGGGACCGGTTGATGTAGTCGGGGAGACAGATTGGTTCCGGGAAACTATGATGCGCGTGTGTGATGCCGCCATGCCCAAGGACCGGTTTCAGTCTCCCAGGCGCCGGGTCTATTGGTGGTCCAGCGAAATAGCGTAACTGCAGACAGTATGCGTTACTGCAAGGAATCGATTGGCCCGGCACTGTAAGCTGCGTCGGGGTCGAGACGCAACTGTCGAGGCAGACCTATACAATCGCTTCAGGGAGGTATACGGCGCAGAAGAGCCGGCCGTGGGCGACGAAGAGGTGCAGGCTTATTTCATCCCATGCATCCCTAACAAACCTTCAGGTGACGGATGCCTGGGCGTTCGTCACCGGTAGATGAAGGCCCGTGCGGTCAGAGCACGGCTTTTAGTCGCCGCTCCACGTGAGGAGCATAGGAAGAATTTACTTCCTGAGAGGTGGGTCCCCGTTTCTACCATCTACGGGGACCCAAGCGCGTGGCTGGGGCAGCGGAGTTTTGCTAGTCTCCACCCCGCACCCTGGCCCACATTCGCGCTTAGCAGCCGCCGAGGGGTTTTTAATCGGTAGGAGTCTGAAAATCTTTACTTAGCTTTTAACACGCTACATTTTACATGATAATAATTACTGTGAGCCACCTCCGAATGACTCACAACTATAGCGATGATTTGCTGATTCCGAAGTTGAACTTGAAGAACGTTGAGGTTTTCGCGCAATAAAAGATTTGTTACTAGTATAGCAGCAAAGGATATGCTCATATGCAGAATCGTTCAAAACAGGATATCTATACCGCCCGCGCCCATTTATATGGCCGATCTCAGGTACGATTTCGGGACAAAGAACCGCCTACGCACGCTTGCGGCGCTCCGCCAATCAGACGCCTTGATTGCGTGCGCAGCGTCAGAGCGCGTCCTAACTAGCTATACAGGCGGGGCGGCATTGCGATGAGTCACCCTTCGCTTTCTGTTTATTTAGATACAAGAAATATTACAATATTCTTAATATCTAAGCACTATATTAAACAATTCTACATCAATTACAACTATTCTAAATATTGTTACTAGATCCATGCACAGCGTTTACTACCAAATAGTACATGTGTTATATCTATTACAAATTTACTATAAAACACGATTGAATAAACATTATTACTATACATAAACATTATTACTATACAATATAAAACTACATGATTTAACAAATGTGCATAACTATTGCGATATGTACTCGTATAGCTATAACAGTATACAGCTACACTATTATAATGCATAAAAACTATTTCATATAATGTAAAATAAAACAAGATCAATCAGATATATTTATTTGCGGACAAAACTATCTATTAACTATAACTATATTAGCAAAATTACTACTAATACACTATTATTAAATACGACAATAAACTGTCGCGAACAATTACATTTACCTACACACATTGTATAATATATATCGGGGGAGCCACTATTGACCTGCGATACCTCGCTATTGACTATATCGAGGGTGTTACTTAAACGCTATTGGTTGAAGTTATCAGCTGTTCATTATTTACCCCGATGTGAGATGTCATTGGTCGGAGGTATCGGCTGTTTATGTATCTTCATTTCTTAAAAGGCTACCGATGACTAGATGCTAGATATACTTGCTCAGAAAGTTGGGCTAGTCACACCTACGGATAATTCGTCAATACATTCAGTGTTGTGTTTCGTATCGCTTAACGTTTAATTCGATTGTTCTTGATGGATTGATCGATCAAATCGATCATGACGTCATACATCTACATGAACGTCATTTTATCCACACTATTTTCACTTCTCAGAATCTGATTTGTATGAAAAACGCTCTTCTATTTTTGGTTATCAATCCACTCTCTAGATGACACTGTTATATAATTTTTTTGGCAAGTTTGATAACAAAAGATGGTGGATGACGTTTAATTTTGACATTTCAAACAGACAACTTTCATCTTTTTTTTTATTCTCTTTGTTTACGTATTTGTTACGAGAGTGTGCTCCCTTAAATTTTCTTGTCTCCCACACACAATTTTATCTATGTCCGGTTCTACTTATAAACATTGACTCCTGCATATACATACTTGGATTTAGATATGCCTTACGATGAATATATTCATTACAAATAAAAATGATCAAAAACTTGTATACGATTTACGCAGTACCGGTGTATGCATAGATACATAGCTATAAATGTACATTTATAACCAACAATGTTATTTCGAAAGTCATATTATAGAGGCGCTGATTGAAAAGAACGAGTGCGACCTCTATTTATGTAACGTACTCTGTGGCCCCGATCACCACACAAGTCATTGTAAACGAGTGAAATCACTGTTCATTTCTCATAAAATATCACCTTTCTTAAAATGTTACTGTGACCTCATTAACTTTTGAGTTTATTTGTCAAATAACATTAATAATTATTGTCAATATATTTTAAATCAGAATTTACATTAACATGGAATGCCTTTAGTTTTAGTCTATGTACGCGCAGTAATTATTCCTGCCATTGGCATACAAATATTTTACGATAGGTATATAGTTGTTTCTAAATATATAAAAAGCACTTAAAATGTCGGACGAGCCTACACATCCATGCTGAAATCAATAATAGTTTCAGTGTGGCTCTACAATACTACCAAAGCTAAACTGAGAATTAAAGACAACTTCTATATGCGAATATGGGTTGATTTATTTTATATTCTACTTGCTTGACTACACACACACCACATGACGCTGGCTGATTTGTGGATAAAAACACTGGCACCAAGTGTAATAAAAGGCATAATATCCTTGTAGAAAATCTTTATTGCAGATTCCACAAATATAAAATAATACACAACCAAACATACACACATCAAAAAAGTCTAAGCAACATGCGTGATATTACAAATTTTACCATTTATATTAATTAATTTCTAAGTATTTACTCAAACAAAGTGCGTAGGTAAGTAAACTTTTTTGTTATTGATGACATACTGGCTGGTTGTAAAAAAAATTGATTATGTTTTGTTTTTTCATCAAATTCAAATGACTGCGAATTTGTTTGAATTTAAGTGCGTTTTAATTGCTACGCTTAGTCTTGATTTTATAATTTTACCAACCATTTAAATAAAGTTAGCGATAAAATTGAATTGTTAGATATTCTTTACGTCATGAAGCGACGTCATTTGATGGCAGATGAAATGCAAAGAGCCGTAGGGATGTTGCAAGCGGGAAGTAATCAATCTCAGGTATCTCGACATTTTGGCATTCATAGAAGTGTTATTTGTCGTCTTTGGCAGCGCTACAATAATACAGGAGAACCCGCTGAACAGCATCCAGGCCGTAAAAGGAGTACAACCACTCGGCAAGACCGGTACATACAACTGACTGCAAGACGCCAGCCGATGTTAACCGCTCGAGAGATAAGTTTGAGGCTACAAATTTCAAGTGGTGTTGATGTAAGTCCTCAAACTGTGCGAAATCGACTGCATGAGTACGGCCTACGAGCTCGACGCCCAATCAGGTGCCCACCGATACGTCACGGGAATCGCGCTCGTCGATATGAATGGTGTAGAGAACGCATAACATGGACCCAGGAACAATGGGATAAAATTATGTTTTCCGATGAGTCGCGATTCGGGTTTAAGCCTGATACAAGAAGGGTGCGAGTGTATCGTCGGCCCGGAAATACTGAAAGGCTCAGGTGCGTTCAGGAACTTCATCCATACAACGGCTCAACAGTTACGTTATGGGCGGGTATTATGAAGAACAGGCGAACTGAACTCGTTTTTGTAAATGAAAACATGAATGCTGAAAATTACATTGAGGATATTCTCAGACCTTATATCTACAACCTTATATCTATGACAATGCGCGTTCACATACAGCTCGGCGAAGCAGTGAATACTTAGCAACGGAGAACATCCGAGTTACATTATCCAGACAATTCAAACCAAATACACACTATTCTTCGGCTTCTTTTCGATATTTGTCTGTTAAATCATACATAGCTGAAATTTTTTCTAGATTTTCTGCCTCCTTAGATAATGGTAACGAGTGTGATAGCTCTTTCTCGCATATAGCTTTTCTAAAGTAATATTTTATCAGCATTCATTCAAGGCTATTGAATTTTATCAGTTATAGTCCCATGAGTTCCCTAATGGAATGAACTCTCTGAATTTGTCAAGCATGTTTTCAAAGCAATTAATTGTTCATAGAGATCAATTAACATATTTTTAGTATCGAAATGATTCAGTCAATCTTTGGGGTTTTAATGTTTTATAGTTCATCAAAATCATATTGATTTTCTTGGAATCGAAATACACTCATCAAAAAAGTCTAAGCAACATGTACTAATTTAAATTTTATGATGGTTCTTCACATTATGCTTAGACTTTTTTGATGAGTGTATTTCGATTCCAAGAAAATCAATATGATTTTGATGAACTATAAAACATTAAAACCCCAAAGATTGACTGAATCATTTCGATACTAAAAATATGTTAATTGATCTCTATGAACAATTAATTGCTTTGAAAACATGCTTGACAAATTCAGAGAGTTCATTCCATTAGGGAACTCATGGGACTATAACTGATAAAATTCAATAGCCTTGAATGAATGCTGATAAAATATTACTTTAGAAAAGCTATATGCGAGAAAGAGCTATCACACTCGTTACCATTATCTAAGGAGGCAGAAAATCTAGAAAAAATTTCAGCTATGTATGATTTAACAGACAAATATCGAAAAGAAGCCGAAGAATAGTGTGTATTTGGTTTGAATTGTCTGGATAATGTAACTCCTAGGAACATTCATTGTAAGTAACAGCTCCCATAGTCCAGGATCCGCGGTCCATTTTTGCACTTGATTACTATCAAGCTAATTTTCCGTGAGTAGCTTCGTTTCAATGAGATGCCCAACAATTTCTTGTGCGAAATTTTTTTTACTATTACTAACTGGTTTTTTTTTTTGTTAAATCTCAAGATAATTATCTAAATTATTTGAAAAAATATTTGCCCTTCAAAATGTATGGTATGATCAAGGAGTCGTACCACGCAATTTGTAGGGCAATATGACTGTTAAATTATATAAATATTAACTAATAAAAAATCAACTGGTTAGTAATCAGTATTGATCACCTCATTATCGATAAATGTTGGAAGGAGGGGACTCTTTGATCAAACCATACATTTTGTAGGACAAATATTTTTTCAAATAATTGTGATAATTATCTTGAGATATAACAAAAAAAAAACCAGTTAGTAATAAAGGTTTGGCAATCATCAAATCAACATATTTTATCCTTATTACCTATGTAAGCTACCACAATTAAGAATTTTCGTACAAGAAATTGTTGGGCATCTCATTGTAACGAAGCTACTCACGGAAAATTAGCTTGATAGTTATCAAGTGCAAAAATGGACCGCGGATCCTGGACTATGATAATCCATATATAGTTATTTTAATTAAATGCGAAGTTTTTTTCTTTTGCGAAACATCTATACCCTTCATTTGAACAAAGTGTGATCTAGGTGCTGTCTACTGCAGGACTAGCACTACTGCCACAGACTACTAAGAGGATACTACGTATACTACTGCAGAACGCGCTGTATTTTGCACTTAACTAGTGTTGCCAGTGTAATTGATGAAACGTCTATCGTAAATCATCAACTCTATCTCAATTATCTATGCTTTTTTTTGCACATGATAAGCTAAATACCGTCTCGCTTTAAAAACTAACTTATATATAACCTATAAACTAATTTATACTTATCCTTATTTCCATTGTTACTCATACAATTGTGTTGATCCCTCTGGTGTGCTTTTAAATGTAACGGTGTATGGAACCGTTTCCCGCATCAACTTTCAAATATTCTCCCATAATCATAATGAATATTTGTTATGTCTTTTTAAATTAACTTTACTTTTGAACATTTTCTTGCAAATATCACATTGGAATATTTTTTTGTTTTGCATTTTTTATTTTGGAGCCATGTGGTTTATACTTATGTCTACATAGATGTATTGGTGTACGGAACTGTTTCCCGCACCAACATTTAAAACTTTTACCATAATCATAATGAATTGTTGTTATATGTGTTTGTAAGTTACATTTTCTTTTGAACATTTTCTTGCAAATATCACACTGAATTTTTTTATAGTGTTACATTTTCTATTTTTGTCTATGTTGTCGATACTTATGATTAGATAGGTATGTTGGTGTACGGAACTGTTTCCCGCACCAACATTTAAAACTTTTACCGTAATCATAATGAATACTTGTCATATGTACTTTTAAGGTATGTCTATATTTGAATATTTTTTTGCAAATATCACATTGGAATTCCGTTTTTAGTGTTGCATTTTTTATATTGGAGCCATGTTTTCGATACTTATGATTATATAGTTGTGTTGGTTTATGGAACTGTTCCCCACACCAACATTCAAATCTTTTATCATAATCATCAGACATACTTGTTATATGTATTTTTAAGTTATCTTTACTTTTGAACTTTTTCTTGCAAATATCACATTGAAATATTTTTTTTTGTGTTGCATTTTCTATTTTGGAGCCATGTTGTTGATACGTATGTGTAGATAGGTATGCCGGTGTACGGAACTGTTTCCCGCACCAACATTCAAAAGTTTTACCATAATCATAATGAATACTTGTTACATGTACTTTTAAGGTTATTGCATTTTTGAAAATTTTCTTGCAAATATCACATTGGAAATTTTTTTTAAGTGTTCCCGTTTCTATTTCGTCGCCATGTTGTCGATACTTATGATAATATAGGTGTGTCGGTGTACGGAACTGTTTCCCGCACCAACATTTAAAACTTTTACCATAATCATAATGAACACTTGTTAAATGTACATTTAAGGTTTTTTTACTTTTGAAAAATTTCTTGCATATATCACATTGGAATCCTTCTTTTGTCCTTTTAACTTTGGCGCTGTGTTGCCTAATCTTATGTTGACGTAGGTGTATTGGTGTAGGGATCTGTTTCCCGCACCAACATTCAAATATCCTCGCACAACTATAATGAATCTTTTTAAAGTGCGATACTAAAGCAGACTTACTTTTATAAGTTCGCTTGCAGGACTCACATTTGTAATTACTTTCATGTACACTCCTACCAGCATGAATTTTCTTTATACTCTTATGATATAATTCAGATTTGTGTTTTGTATCGCTGTGTACATCATCCACATGTGCAAGCATATTATCATAATGAAAATATTCATCGCAATATTGGCACTTGTGTAACTCATTTCCTTCATTACCCACTAATGCAGGTGGTTCAGTTTTTATACGTTCATTATTGTGTGTTAATAAATTAAATCTGAAAAATTTAAAATATAGTAATAAATATGAGTTGGATACTGTTGGATGGAGTAGTAATTAAAATCTATACATATTGTAAGAGATTATGGGGACGAAATCCGTTTACTAAATATTTTAAAGAAAAAATACTCTAATTGGGCTTAGAATCAAGGACAAAACATATATCTATAATTTTGAAAAATTTTGTCTGTCTTGTGCGGGGTTCACGCTAAACAGAGTAACGAACCTGCGAGTAGTCAATAGAGAGTGCAAAATCGGTTTTTAGTATGGGAATAAGGCGATCCGTTTTCGCAGGTGTAAGGAGGGGCGTGGGGGTAACGCGGGACTCACCCATTGTTTCTATAGTGATGTGCTTTACAAACTTTTACAGACACTCTATCGATATGTTAATTATGATAAAAAAAAGTTTGATAAAAATGTATTCAATTTATTTGTTGTAACAATAGCATCTTAATCACTAAAATACAATAAAAATATATTTAATTAAATATTATAATACAAAATTTTGTAACCGTTAAATAAAATAAGATTATTATAAACTCGTTCTTCGAATTTACTTTATCTTTACTACTTGTAAAAATGTCTAAATTTGGGAAGATTGTGACGATTTGCACAAAAATCTAGAGCCGTAGAGAAACTTCTGCTGAGTAATTGTGATGCTAATTTAACTTTCATAACTTTATTATGAAAATTTTAATGTTTAGTTTTTAATTTGTTGGCTAATACAAAACGTTCGTCCCTTTGTAATTGTTCTAATAACTCTAAATAGCTCCATTTTATAGGTAAATCGTCTCCATCGTGTAAAACAGATTTGGTCTGGAAATAATTACGGACTAATTTTAACGCATGACAAACATCGACAAATAATGCAATTTCTCGACCTGTTCCAGGCTCTGTAAATGTGGATTTTATTGTATTAGCGGAGAAATCACATCCAAGTACTTTCGGCATGTTCAAATTTGCTGGATAAGCATGAAATGTAATCGAAACTACTTGCACGCCAGTATCTTTTATGGAATTTAAACACTGACAAATTAGATTAGCCCTCTGCACTCTATTAACGCCATTAACCAAAAAATATCCTATAGGTACTTTCCAATTGGAATTAATGGAAACAATTAGAAAAACTAATGCATCTTTTGCTTCTTCTCGACAATCACTCTCCGTGTTAACATTTAAACTAACGTAACCATGAAATTGATTACCATCCCACTCGACAGATTTACGTATCGCCATTTCATCTAATACTAACGAACAAAGAATAGGATAATTACACGAACTAGTCTTGCTTTTTAGTGCATTTAAAGCTTCTATTGTAAAACCTGAGTTGCCGTCAATATTTTGATACCATCTAAAAATGGTACATGTATGTGGTAAACAAGACTGAAATGTTCGACGTACGTAATTGTATGCCCTTCGAGACAAGTAATGTAACATTAACGCAAATGATCCAACGTTTTCGGGTGGAGTTCCGATCGGGCCGCCTTGGTGAACGGTCGTGCATACCGCTGCGTCCGCCGCTTTCGTTCGTCCGATCTGCTGTCTCACTGTCGCGCTTGCGCTCTCGCCTCGGCCGCTCTCGACTCAGTAGTGCCGCACTCCGCTCGCGTAAAGTCGGTCTCGTGCGCCGTACTCGCAGTGTTTCTTTACTTCGTGTTTCTCATCGCGCCGCGCTTCGTTTGTTTACGTTGTGTTGCGCCGCGTCTCCTTCGTCTACAGCGCCGTGTTTACATCGTGCCCCGCGCCGATTCGACGCCGCGTTTCGCGTACGCTACGTTTGTTCGAATGTGTCCCTGTTTTTTCGCGATTACTCGTTCTATCACGCAGTCAATCGAGTCAGTCGTAACGTTCTTTTCAGAATGTTAGTCAATCGTAACGTTCTTTTCAGAACGTTAGTCAATCGTAACGTTCTTGTCAGAACGTTGTAAAACGTACTTTTCAGTACGACCACTGCTATAATCCTTCACAGGATCCCGCCGCCTTTTCCTTTTCCCTGTCGAGTATTGATTACGCAGGTCAACTACTCATTTTCCACGAGATCTCAGAGATCTCGGCTTACGAAGAGACCGCCCGAATCCGCTACTAGGTACCGTAACGGCGATACATAGGTTTCCAGCCATCGCGGCTACCCTACAACGGCTCGCGTGTGCCGCCGTTCAAAACGCCGTGAGGGAAGGATTTCTCTTTCGCTCCCGTACACTACGTGGCTCTCAGTCATATCTCGAGCCGAGGTCGTCCCCGGATGGAGCCCTCGAGTTATTATTATCGCGATACAGTGACTCACCCACATCACTTGTACACACATATGAGATCACCTCTCTCACACACGTGCACATATATACACATGGTGGGAGGGTTTTGTTTTTTTTTCCCTCATCGAACTGAACCGAATAGTTTAGTTCGTTTCATTCCGATATACACGTATGCATTTGTGAATCATGCAATTTCGATTGTATGGTTCACAAATGAATATAT
>MU158735.1:53755-84136 GCA_015888305.1 Antheraea pernyi | reverse complement strand
CTTTGCTTACTTTCATTAGATTAGGGAAAGTTCCTTTTGATATACACTGATTAAATATATTAGCCAAATGTGGTGAAATAGTGACAATTAAGGACTGTATTACTATTACCGACATTCCCCATATGTCTTCGGTGTGTTTTAAATTTAATTGTTTGAATGTCCTTATTATTTCACCTGCACTAATAAATGAGAATTTAAATTTTGAATTTGTAGGTGCACTCATATTCTTTAAAAGAGCTGCGGCACCCTGGGCTGACGATGTTATACTCATTGTTATTTGTGAAGGTATATTAGTGAAATAGTCTTGGAAAACAGTTGCTACCACTGAACTGTAATGAATATATGTATGAATAGGTTAGAATAGTTAGCTAGGTCAGACGCGACTTCTCAGGTAACAGCCCAAGCCGAGGTGCCGTGCGCCCTTGTGTATGTTACCTAAAAACCAAATCGGCTGAGTGCCTTAAGCGCTCGCCTTAGTAGTCCGGTGAAGCTGTAAAGACCTTACCAGGTCAATAGCGTAGTCAGTTCGAGAAAAAAAAAAATTTTTCGGGTTATACCTTTCCATTACCAAGATTTTGGCTTTTAATAAATTGTCTTTTCATTATATCGGCACTTGTGATATTCATACTACTTAAAACTTCAATATCTGATTTGTTTATTAAATCCTTTTGCTTCAACTCTTGAAGTAAATCTTCCATTCGAAATAATTTGCGCTTCAGACGCCTTTGTTTGCATTGTAAGCGTTTTATTTTTAATAGACGTTGATGTGAAATACGTTCCGAGCATTATCTATACGTAACCTGATTTTATTTAGAATAGTTCTATCCTACGTTAAACCATAAACAAACAATTAAAATCGACAAATAATAATGCCTTACGTCGAGATTTAAAGATGGAACTGCATTTGGAAATAAGTATCGCATTTTGCTAGCTCGAATCAAAACAAGTTCCCTCAAAATGTTCTGAACACATTGTAGTCCGAGGGCCACGGAACTAACTATCTTTGCGAACTATATTAATCCATTTTTGTTTCATCTTCTGATCCTTAGGGAAGCTGTAACATTACGAAATTTGTCACTGAACATATCTCTAAAAATATATAAATGAATAAACATTATATAATTTCAATGACAAATAAAAAATATCATAAGAGTTATCAAAAATATCGGTTAATAATAGAATTAATATATTGCTTATAAAATAAAAAATCAATTTATAGATACTCGATACAATCCGAACAGGCACAACACTACAGCGTCTTATTCGTATGGCGCGCTGCCATGACAGTTTGGTTTAGTTTAATGTTTTATTTCACAAAGAAACTTAATTCAATCAATACTTACACATGAAAAGAGATACCACTAGATTTTAGGTTTTTCTTTCTGTAATGATTTTTACAATTTTTCACTGCACAATTAGACATATTTACTGCGTATATAATTTTAGCGGAGACGTTCACTGTCAGAAGTGTTAGAGCTACGCGTACAGACTGATCGTGCTTACGGGAATCGGGAAGGACATACATGAAAAATTCATGTATGTCCTTCATCAATTTCTTCCCCTTCCTATTTTCATTTCCACATTACGAAGTTTCACTTCACCCGCGCGGTCCCTCCACGCACTATTTTGACGCAATTTTCTAGTCTGCCTCGGGCTAGTCGCATTACAGTAGGGTGTGGCCCACAAATAGTGTACAACTTATTTGAACATTGGTACAATGTAGAGTGAGCACTGCACCTAAATTCTAACGTAGCACAGAACAACTCCAACTGGGATATGGATAAGAAAAAATCTTCGATCAACAATAACTAGATAAAGGGTCACGTACAAATCGAAGCTAACAGCCGTCCGAGTAAATATATACTTATGTGTAGCTATTTGTTTACTAAGAAAAGGAGAAAAATGTTTTAAAACTGTATTAAGTTCAACCTAATTACAACCATAACACCTTGTAATAAAGTCACAAATGTTCAAAATATTATCTAATACTTACGATAAAACGAGCAAAGTAACAAATTATTCCCCTCACAAATGAAAAGACAACATAAACAACATTTAGTGTGAATTCAACCTTAACACGTAATGAATAAAGTAAGTTTTCCCGTTATTGTGCGTGTTTGTGAGGGGCGAGGCCAAACATTTGTATCACAGGTTTAAAATCGGTAATTTTGTTCAAAATTTGATATTATTAGTTAGTTTAAAGCTTAAAATATAACTTATTCAACGTGTATTTAGCGAAAGTAAGATACTCTAGCTGTTAAATTGCTTTTTCGGGTATTATTTTTGCATCTTTTGAATACACTGCGGCATGAGAAACGGGCTTACATTGGCTGTGTTTCAAACAAATTAAACAAAATAAGGGCACACATTTCAGGTGAGCTCTTATTTACCGAGACGTATTTTTCGCGCCGACCTGTTATCTAGTTATTGTTGATCGAAGGAAAAAATGATGATTAGAACAACTATTGCAGTGCTGTAATGTTCTGTTAACTGTTGCCCTTACATTTGTACATGGTCTCACAATATTATATTCCTTTAATACAATTTTAAAAAACGCGTGCGGAGCAGCGGGCATAGCTAGTTATAAATAAAAAGGTTGTCATACACACAAGCACACACACACACAAACATTTACATCGCACGATATCTATACTATATTATAATAAAACTGTAAACAAAGCCAAATCTGTACACTAATTATTTTTAGAAATTTTTTATCGGGGTAGACTTTGTTATCGATATAGAAGCCAAAAATAATCCTTTTACAATTTTTGTCTGTCTGTCTTTCTGTCCCTGTGAACACGTATCACTCTGTAAGTACTGAACCAATTATGACGAAAGTTGATACAGTGATATCTAATATTACAAGGATACATCTAGGATACTTTTTGTCCCATAAAATGCAGTTCTCCAGGATAATGAAAAACAAAAATTTGTAGTTACATTAATGTAACTAGACTTTTTTGCGACAACTTAGTACAAGAGCCAGCAACGTTAGAAGATTGAGAATTTTAGAAAAGCTGGTTCTTTAATATGAACATATATTATGTTCTTCCAAACAGGATTCAGGGTACCTAATAGCTGGTCAACGTTGTGTTTTTTAATGCGCATCAGATCTTTACAGGTAAAAATTTTGATTTATAAATAATTTTAGCAACGTTTTTTTTTCAGTAACTTTTAAGCGCTATTCAAAACATGAATTTATCACCGTCAGACAATTTTGTTATTGACAATGATGTGCCCGATGATATTCTTTATAAATAAAATATCCATTTTATTTTTTCCATTGCAAAGAACATATTTAATTTTATTAACCATTGTGATATTGAGATTTTACCGTAAACAATGAAAAGCAATGATAAACGTAGACATACGACTTGGGAGTGACGCCATCTTGAATACATGCGTCTATAACAGGCGCTTCGACAATTATCGCCATACAGCCAGCGTTGCGCTAAATTATAGCTAAGTTATTCTATACATATTATTTCTTTTTTTATCTCTTTTATGTCTAAACAAAATAATATTAAAATTACAGCTATCTTAACATGGTTTGAACATACTTTTTTTTTACAAAAAATGGCATCTGGCACATTATTGTTAATAACAAAAATGTCTGGCAATAATCATTTCATGTTTTAGTAGCGTTTCAAAGTTAGTGAAAACAAAACATTCTAAATTATATAAAACTCAATATTTTTGCCTGTAAAAGTGTGATATGCACTAATAAAAGCAACGTTTACGGGCAGCCAGGTAGCCCGCACGCTGTTTGGAAGAACATAAAGATATATAAAAAACTGGCTTATTTCAATTCGTTGTCGAAACCGTTGCTAGCTCTTAAACGAATAGTTACAGCAAGTGACAGTTGACGCGTCGTGGTCATATCTTCTTAATATTTTTTTTTTCTTTAATACAGTGGAGTGTGAAAATGTTTTAATACAAGTTGAAAATAGTTATTATATCAATCAGTGTTTAATTTATCATTATTTATTTTATGAATATATTTTATCGTTTAATTTACAATTTAACTCTATCAGCTTCATATTTTATAATGTAAACTTTACTGACTGTATAGTAAACGTCTACAAAAAATGGAAAGGAACTTCGTTCCAGCTGAGGATCCATAGACCACTCAAGCTTTTTTTACATTACACCCAATATATGTAGGTTAGTTTTTCTTTTAATTGAACTCGGTAGATGATGCTACGAACAGTTTGTAGGCTTATTTTAAAATATTTCTCACATACCATCTAGGTATATGTTTGAGTGAGTCCCTTGATAGCTTGGATTTACAATTGGAAGCGGTAGGTTTGGTTACAATCGGGTTTTAGGATTATTAAAATTTTCCGTATTTAAAAATACAATCAAAATCGGTGATAACCGAATTGATGCAGACGAAGTTGCACGGGTCAGCTAGTATTGAAAATAAATTCATAATTTGTAAAAGTAATTCAGTATATGAGAGAGTTGGTTAAAAGCTCACCTATTTTTTGATATTCCACCACATATTTTGGGCTCAGCTTCTTGATGAAATGTCTCGACTTTATAAAGTATACTTGTATCTCCAGCATTGCCCCGTATTCGGTACTCTACTAACATCTCTGTTGTTGCTGTAAACTTGTCCCTTTTATCATGGATTTCTTCCGTTTTAATGCATGAGAATGCCTCCTCTGATACTTCCTGTTTTATTTCTTGTGTCTCTAAAACCTTTGATAGTTCCTCATTCTAGAAACAAAAACAATAACTTCAACCTGCGGAAACTTCATTTGTTACAAGTTACTTGGCGAAATAGTTATGGCTGCGAGTCGGTACATTCATATAAAATCTTTTTAATTTTATAAATCACAGTAATTTAATTAAATAGTATAACAATTTCAGTCACTAAAGGATTATTACAACACACAAACACCTGTGTCTACTACGCAGACGTGACTGACGTCACAATTAGTAGATTCATCAGTGAATGACTCTCGGTGATGTTGGCGACTCAACAAACACGTGAATATTGTTGGCTAGGAAGTTGTGAGGATGAATGTGGGCACTTTTTCTTAAGCACTCGCCTTAGTGGTCCGGTGAAGCTGTTAAGACCTTACCAGGTCAATAGCGTAGTCAGTTCGAAAAAAAAACCGAGAAATCGTGGACTCGCTCCATCGTCACACGAGTGCTACGACGATTTTGGAGTTCCGCGACTTTTCGCTTGTTCTGGTTGACGATACGCCGTAAAAGCACTCCATCATCCACTCCGGCGACAGCGAGTGGAGAAACTAAAAAAGGTTCTTCTCAGGGCCCATACGGTGCTGCCACGTCATCACGACGTACAACACCTCGCCTGCCTACGGAACCCGCCGCTTCAACAACGAGGACTACTGCTACGCCTACTGGACTCCACACCGCCGTGCCCACGCCGCAATCGCAGCCTTCGGAAGCGCGTCAAAGGTCGCCTAGCGGTCCGTCAACACTGGCAGATTCGTACAAGAGTGATATTCTCACTCTCGCCCAGCTGGTTTCAGCTGGGGCTCTGTCGGTGAGGATGACACGTTGGATGTACTTGCCCCTCCAAGAGCCCGTGACAAACGGTGAAGAACTCGCCACCGAAAACGCAGCGACGCCCGTAGGCGCCGCTCGAGGTAACCTCGGCCCGCCCTTTATTCCGCACCGTCAAGTCACCCGCTTGGTAGAGCGCTGCGATCCCGACGCTGGACCCGCCACAACGCCCGCGAAACCGTAAAAAACCTCACAGGATACCCGCGACCTTATGTCAGTCAATCAGACTATCTATAACAGTGTGTCAATCGTGAGTTTTCCAGTCTTCGGAAAGTTCTTCGTGATCATCGCGTCGCTTCGCTCTTCGGGTTTTCTCGAGTCGCCGCATCGTGTCGAGGTGTTGCCCCTCTTCAGACAGAATCGCTGAGTCATTGGTCTGATCGCGTCGTTACTGACCTGCCTAGTGTCCGCGAACTGTACCCGCGTACGGTGTTCGCTTGTATCGCGAGTGCTTAGTGTAAAGTAGAATTGTAAGTCAGTGATGTGATTGTGAAATAAATCCCCGAGGTTCGTGTGCCGGCCTGAACAGCATACAGTTTGGTATTGCCCGCCAGCATCCCGGATCCTTCTCTCTCTCACACACCCTTTCCCCTCTCGTCGTCTTCCTACACCTCCCACCTCGATCACTTACGAGTGGGCCCGGTCGTGGGTGTTAGGGGTTCGGGTCATAAATCATATTTATCTGTCTGTCTCACTCGCCCTTACAGGTTTTATGGAGAAGTGTTGTGATGTGCGTAGGAATCGTAGAGGTGTATATCGATAACGGGATAGGTACCATCGATATGCTAAATTATGTTAAGTATTCATAGGATTAATTTTTCGCTATGTGTAAATAAAAAAATTTAATTTGTAAAATAAAATGTTTGTTTCGATGTAATCATAGAGAGAGTAATGTGGCCTTGAAAAGGGATGTTATCATCTTTTCTAGGGATATTTCTTAGTTCTTCAAAAATCCTCATTCGTGTCTTTCCCATCTGTGTGTCATCTTCCTTTAGGTTAATTATCAGAGGTGGTGCTTGGTCTCTTAAAAGCGTTTTCCTTAAGTCCTTATCCTGGGGCTCCTTGGCATGCCTCACACATTTGGCCCAGACTTCTTGAGTAACATTATCAATAGCCTTGTGGAGAAGAATTTCAATATCAGCAATGAATCAATGAAAATGAATCAATGAAGGTACGTTTTAGTACACTAACATCAAATCTATCTAGATCAGTGACAGTCGCTGTCTTCTTAATATTTGCTCTAGGTATATTCGGGTTGCCTGCTTCTGAGTGACACTTCGGTTTTTATTCGATCCACGGTCGCTCTACTACCTCCACAAGCTCTCGTGGATTATTGAAATTGAGGCAAGCTTTTCTTTAAGTTTTCAATTCTTTCAAAAATACGTTGTGAATTACAGCCCGAGCTTGAGCGTTGATGTCACCATTTAATTTCTTCAAAACCACGTTAGAAAAAAAATTCTCCATAGTGCGTATTGCGTAACAAAGCGTAAGTAATGTAATGAATGTTATAAAAAAAAATCTTATATTTATATACTTATGACGTTGACGTTCGCCTTCAAAACATCTAAATTAATTTATAATTTTGGAAAAAATTTATTGCGTAACAAAGCGTAAGTAATGTAATGAATGTTATAAAAAAAAATCTTATATTTATATACTTATGACGTTGACGTTCGCCTTCAAAACATCTAAATTAATTTATAATTTTGGAAAAAATTGTTTTTGGCAATAAATAGCGAAAATATTGGAATATTTCATAATAAATTCCCTTATATACCGACATAGTGTGGATTGATATAATAAGGAATAGTACGGAGTGCATAAATTATCATATTGAGCAAGGACCGCTACTGCCATAAGCTTTGTGCTGCTAAGAAGCAATAGTGGAAAGGAAGTTGCATTTTATTTTATTTTAGTTCTTAAATTTTATTCCGTATATAGTAAATAAATATATATTTATTTCAATATTTATCCTACTAGTATTATGATTTATTGTATTTAGGGCGTTACGTCTTAATCCCAAGGAGGGTTGATGTCAGGCAGGCGGCCGATCGTAAAAATTAAGTCAAATCGTACTTCACAACATGTTAAGTATGAAAACTAGATTAGGGTTTACTCAGGGTAGGACTCAAAGTAAGAAAGGAATTCGGGATGTACGGTTGAGATTTGCGAGTTGGAATGTGGGAACAATGACTGGAAGAGGAAGAGAATTAGCTGATGTCTTGCAAAGAAGACGCATAAATGTGGCTTGTTTGCAAGAGACGAAATGGAAAGGGACGAAAGCGAGAGAGATTGGTATAGGATATAAATTCTACTACTGTGGGAGTAACGGTAAGAGAAATGGTGTAGGAATTGTATTAGACAATGAGCTTAAGAAATGTGTGACGGATGTAAAAAGAGTAAATGATAGATTAATATTGGTGAAATTATTGATAGAACAGATGACGGTCAATATAATAAGTGTGTATGCGCCGCAAGCTGGGTGTAATGAGGCTGTAAAAGAAAAGTTTTGGGAAGATTTTGATGGGGTGATGATTGATATTCCACAGAATGAGGATATCTACATCGGAGGTGATTTTAATGGGCATGTGGGAAGAGAGAGTGGAGGTTATGAGAGAGTGCATGGAGGCTGGGGTTTTGGGAATAAAAACAAAGAAGGTGAAAATCTCATTCAAGCTGCAGTTGCTTTTGACCTTGCCATAGCTAACACTTTTTTCCAAAAAAGAGACCAGCACTTAATCTCATACAATAGTGGTAATCACACTACCCAAATTGATTATTTTCTCTTACGAAGAAATAATATTAAAATAGTGCAAGATTGCAAGGTTCTGCCTGGAGAGATATTTTGCCCTTTATATGCCGAACTCCCACCAATGTAGTCTCACACCGGGGTGAATAATGAACAGCCGATAACTTCAACCAATAGCGTTTGAGGTCATTAGTAACACCCCCGATAAAGTCAATAGCGCGGTATCGCAGGTCAATAGTGGTTCCCCGGGTGGCGTTGTAGTCTCGCCTCTCGGGTGTGTCATAGCGGTACCGGACGTAGTCATTAACAATTGTTTAAGTAGTTTCGGAGATCATCATGGAGAAACATCATGACACTGGATTTGTATATATTAACATTAGTATAAGAAGGAGAAGAACCTGAGATTATTCTCGCATTCCCGTCGCAGAGAGACAGCGAAAGTGACTCGTTGCGCGAACGTCTCGGGGTCGTCCGCCTTCAGCATCAGCCGGACGCGAGGGACGCTGCCACCGCCCACGAACCCGCATCAGTACATCCAGGAACGTGTTTGAGTATCCCACAATTCCAGGAATTCAGCGAAGAAAACAGAGAAATGTTAAAATTATCAATTTGTACAATTAATACTATGAATTTCTCCATAGATAGCTGGTTCATATTTGACTCGAAGGACCACAATAATATGTTTAATACTATGATTTATTTATTAATAAAATTTATATCCAAAATAAGATTACAAAAGATTTTTGCCCACGATCTCTATTCTTTTTAATATTACTAGATAAAATATTATGTTCAGAAACTGAATAAATACAGTAAACACAAATCAAGGATAATAATCACCATCGGTAAAGAAAATACTAATACTACCAAACTTGGAGGAGTTTCCTCCAGCAAATTATTCATTGTGTGTGTGTGTGTGAGAGCCTTTACAAGATTTGAATATAAGACCACCATCGATATATCGTGGACTCAATCAAAACGAAATATAATTAATCGGAACTACTTTATTTTCATCTGCTTTTAATTAATTATATGTAATAATGAAATGTATTTTTTTACCATCATTAGATGACACTGAAACTATTGCTTTATTGATTTACTGTTCTAAGAATATTGTAAAATAATAATGAGATTATTTCTGTTTGTTACATTTATTTCAAAATATACCTGCCTCGGATCTGCATGGTGATCATATAAAAATAAGTAGGTGTATGAAACAAAGCTGTCGTTTTGATTACCATGCAAATATCAATGTCAGATTACAAGTATACAAGATATACATTCAGGTGCTTTAATTAATCAATGTTTATTTTTTATTAAATTCCACGCGGACGAAGTTGACAGCACAGCTACAATATATGATTCTTTAAAAGTTCTTTAAGGGTGGACAATGTGCACAAGACACTTCTAATTTTACAAGCATCCATCCATACTAACTGTTTATCATCAAATAAACTTTCCACTTGTTTACTGCTGTGGTAGATGGTATGTGTCATAGTTTAATGAAGTTTTAGATGAACCTGTATCTCCTCTTAGTACCGTCAAGCGCCATAACATCCCACATAAGCGTCTGCTCATCAAACCCGAACGCAGCCACGTTCGTCCACTAGTTAACAAATAATCGAATTATAATACTTTCAATTTATTTATAGCAATATCAAGCCTTTGATCACTAGTCTCAAGTGCAGTAACAATGAAAATGAAAGCTCATACATCATTAATGAGACACTGATCACAGAGCATAGATATATTATATACTAGAAGTACCCGCAGCTCCGCTCACGTTTTTTAAAAATCGTATTAAAGAATTATAAAATTGTGAGACTATGTACAATTATAGAAATGCTATTTAAAAGCAATTGTAAGTACGACACGCACGCCACTTACAGTAAAATGTAACGTGAACATTAGATATGTAAATACTAACAGCTTGTCAAATGTGGTTTGTAATCAGCAACATATTTGGAACCTTAACCCACAATATAACTACTACCTCAGTGCTCACTTACACTGTATAAGGAACTAATGAAACAATACTTAAAATATTATTATAAAGATTTACATTACATTTAATATACATTACCATTATAATTAAGGAATAAGGAATAAGTACGGAGTGCATCATATTGAGCAAGGACCGCTACTGCCATAAGCTTTGTGCTGCTAAGAAGCAATAGTGGAAAGGAAGTTGCATTTTATTTTATTTTAGTTCTTAAATTTTATTCCGTATATAGTAAATAAATATATATTTATTTCAATATTTATCCTACTAGTATTATGATGACGACTCTGTTTAAAATGCGTCGACTACAGAATCAAAATATACTTTATTCAATTTAGGCCCTGAGAAGGCGCTTATAAACGTCAAAGGTACGGAAAACAACCCAGTCATCGAGAAAAACCGGCAAGAGACTCGATCTGGTTTATCTTTTTATGTTAGATATTTTTACAATAACAAACATTTACATTCCTTATTAATGGATGCACAGAGAGAGGCGTCATTTCCAGACGTCACAATCGTTCACATATTGATCCACCCTATGAGACTATTCTTTAGATATTAAAACCCGCTTGACATAGTTCTTATATACATACACATACATAGTGGGTTACAACTTAAAATAGGCAATAGAAGATAGAATGAAGCTGTCATAGAGAAAATAATCACAATGAAATATATGCAATTAATGTAAACAACAAACATATACAAACCTATGTTAAACCAATGGAAAAATTATATTATTAGTACTCACTTCAAAAGCCATATTACTATCATCTATAATGCTTTTGTTGATGCATGATGATACTGTCGATGACTGAAGGTATTCATTCAGTGGAAATTCTTCTTTCACTTCTGTTGATACACAGAATTGATCATAGTAATTGACACAATTCGGTGGCTTTAATGACTTATACCGGCACTGGAATAGACAAACGGGTTTGAATTAAACAATTGCAGATACAGTTATAAATTACTAATTATATTTGCTTCATTACAGAAATCAATCTCCTAAGCTTTGTAATATTGGAATAAATTATTTATCTTGAAATATATTACTACTATTTTAAAAATGTGTTTAGGAAAGTAAACATTAAATAGAAACTGTATTTCTTAATTTTCTTCTGTGGCAACACTACTTTTAATAGTCTTTCTTCATTCCACTCTATGTGTTTTTCCCTGTATGTTATATAATTAAGTGAATCATTATTCGAATGACTTTCAAATTTTTTAAGTTTATTTCGACAAGTTATTAACAAAATGGTTTAGAAATACATTTTGCAATCTTCAATCAATTCTTTATACTAGGGCTGCCAGTGTATGATTGCAGTTAAACTGCTCAGGCCCATGTGAGGGAGACCCATTGTGCTAACAACATCTAACACCCACTCCCCCTTGAGGACTCTACAATCTTGACCCCTCAGAGGGCAATTTAAGAGGAACCCACACCAGTCTGGGGAGCAGACGTAGTGCGAATAGCGCAGTCCCTGATCCTCGAACCAAAATGATGTAAGAAGGTACCATGGGGTTGTAGTCCATGCTAATAAGATATGTCTTATAGGTCATGACCTATCCTCAGCTACCCCAAGCGATCGATATCCCTTAAGGATCTCCCCATGTAAAAAAAATTGCTGTGTTCAATAATGTTACTGTACTATCTAACAATATTTACAAAATTATAAACAGATAATCCTATTCATATTAAAAATGTGAATTCTTCTGTTATACTTTCCCACCTTACCTACTCAACTAGTGATCATGAAATTATGCACAGACATTGTACAAGAAATGTACTACTCCTGAGGTATCGGTGAAATCTACAGTAACACAAGCGAAAACACTGGTTGAAGCTAGTTTGTAACATTATTAATAAGAGACATTCACAGTCACATATAAGCATGTAGCTTACTGTTGTATTGTATTAGGGGTCTCTTAAATCTACACGTGTCACAAGTTTCAGGAACTAATCGGTGTTCATCTCGTTGCCACCCAAGACCTGGCATTGGCACGGTGAAACCATGGAACGCTAAGAAGTACCCCACGTCACAATATGAAATACATTACCATATGATTATCGCAGTTAGTTTCTTTCTCATCACAACACTGTACTGTTTCGTGTTTAATTGTTGCTGGAAACATCTGTACATTGCACTGCGCCTCTTGTGCTGTGGTATTTAGTGCGTTATAGTCGCTTGCTACAGCTATCCTGCTGTCCATATCTCTATTTGTTGAATTCCTGTTATCTGTCAATCAATCATTTCACTTCACAGTACAATTATTATTTACACATATAGCATACTAGCGGGCCCGGCAGACGTTGTCCCGCCCTGATTATTAAAAAAAGCCTCGACAAATTATATACTAAAACGTTCCTCATTAATCACTTTATCCACTGGTCAAACCCGCATGAAAATCCGTTCATTCGTTTTTAAGTTTATCGCAAACAGACAGACAAACAGACGCGGTTAGGGACTTTGTTTTATACTATGTAATGATTTAGGTTTAGAAATTAAAATTATGTCTAAGCATTCTGTCGTCAATGATTTTAATTACTTCGTAATGAGAGTCTAGCAAAGATGCTATAATGGGAGAATATTCACCAACATCAAATTTGGGTCTTCATTAGAAATTCGTCTCCTGAAATAAGTGAATGGAGGGTGAGAGGAGTGGGGGAGGGGGCCGCCTACCCCTCTATACCACTCTCCAGCCGCGTAAAATCTTAGTTACTGTGATATTCGTGATCAAAGTTTCGAGGTTATGTCATCTTCAAACAATCATTGGTAATTTTGTACAAGTTGGTGATGTTTATGTTAAAACAAAACGTTTTGTACAATACTATATCTATATACAAGTAAAGCAAGAAATGATTGCTGTAAAAATGTAAAAATCTTTAGGCAAAAAAAAAAAATCAGTTTGTAAAATTATTGTAATGGTACCAAAAATTATAGCAATATTCCATGAAAAAGGTTGAGGTTGAGGATGAAAGGTTTAGTCGAACTAAAAACATAATAACTTATATAAAAGTATGTATATCTAGGCATCAAGGAATAAATTATTGATGGAAAACCATAAATCTTGAGAACAAAAAAAAAGGTACTTTCATATTAAATGCACCACTCTCACTGAACGCTACCATGGCCTCCTAACATTATCTTATTACGCTAGTTTAACATAACCAAACCGAGATGGAAATGTTTGGTTGTAACTCAAAAATCATCAAGTCACTAACATGCCGGCTTGCGCTGCCTTTGATTCACAAGTCTAACCTAACCAAGATAGAACACATAAGAAGTAAGAGTTATAAGAGAATGTCTAAACAGAAAAAATTAAAATGAAATATAAGACAAGAAATTTATATAATACTAGCTGTACCCGCAGCTCCGCACGCGTATTTTTTTAAATCGTATTATAGAATTGTGAGACTATGTACAATTACAGAAGCGCTCTTTAAAGACAATTGTAAGTACGACGCGCACGCCACATAAAGCAATATGTAACGTGTACATTCGATATATAAATACAAAAAGCGTGCCAAATGAAGTTTGTCATCAACAACACATTTGGAACCTTAACCCACCATATAACTACCTCAGTGCTCACTTACACTGTATAAGGAACTAACGAAACAAAAACTTAAAATATTATTATTAAGATTTACATTATATTTAATATACATTGCCATTATTATAATTAAGATTTTGTGACTATACAAAAAATAAACGCTTGTCTGTTCCTGCACGCACTCCTATGTGGAAGTTACTGTAAGGCGAAGCTCTGCCCGGATAAATAGTTACAGTGCCTTCAGAGTGTTTATTGCCATTCCTGACTGCATTGACTCTATACGTGATTTGTGTAACATCTAAGATCTTTTTAGGAAAACCTCTATATCATTAATGTTATTAATAATTATAATGCCAAATTGTAAACAATAGGCTGATAATTATTTCTCTTATTAAAAATAAAGAATGAGTTGAAATCTTGCTAAATTTCATGCAGACAAAGTCGCGGGTAACAGCTAGTCTAAAATAGAATAACACCAATTACTTTTTATTAGGTTCGCTATCTACCAGTGAAAATACCGTGAAAATCGATATAACCGTTTTGGTGACAGCACAGTGGGCGAAGCCACGGTTAACAGCTAGTCTAAATTAAAATAAATTAAATTACTTTTTATAAGGTCCGCTATCTGCCAGTGAAAGTCCCATGAAAATCGGTCTAACCGTTTTGGAGAAAGCACTGTGGGCGAATCCACGGTTAATAGCTAGTATAAACTAAAATTACCTAAATTACTTTTCGTAAAGTCAGCTAACTGCCAGTGAAAGTTTCGTGAAAACTGGTCTAACCGTTTTGGAGATAGTGTTGCGGGCGAAACCACGGTTAACAGCTAGTAT
Organism: Antheraea pernyi; assembly: GCA_015888305.1. Lineage (NCBI taxonomy): Eukaryota > Metazoa > Arthropoda > Insecta > Lepidoptera > Saturniidae > Antheraea > Antheraea pernyi. Next base: position 69,453 of record MU158735.1, on the reverse strand, counting down.
AAACTAAAATGGCTTCAATTACTTTTTATTACGTCAGCTATCTTTTAGTGAAAGTTTCGTGAAGATCGGTTGAACTGTTTTGAAGATAGTACTGCGGGCGAAGCCACGGTTAATAGCTAGTCTAAATTAAAATAGACTAAATTACTTGAAATGATATCTGCTACCTGCTGGTGAAAGTTTGGTGAAAATCGGTCCAATAATTTTTTAGATAGTATTGCAGACGAAGCTGTGGTTAATACTTAGTCTAATTTAGAGTAACCTAAGAAACCCGCTATAATTTCAACTAAGCATTGACTGAAACTTTACTAAATTTCATAATAAAAATAATGGTCTATATAAAATTACGATTATCTATACATATAATAAAAATGAAGTGTCTGTATGTAATATCAAAATAAAAATTTTTCACTGATTGGGTATGAAAGTATACACGCTTCTGATAACAAAAATGCAATTTTAAAAATTTTTGTCGGTCTGTCTGTTTGTTTGATCCGGGTAATCTTCGAAACGGCTGAACCGATTTTGACGGGAATTTCACTGACACGTAGTTGAAATTATAGCGGGTTTCTTAGGTTACTCTAAATTAGACTAAGTATTAACCGCAGCTTCGTCTGCAATGCTATCTACAAAATTATTGGACCGATTTTCACCAAACTTTCACCAGCAGATAGCAGACAACATTTCAAGTAATTTAGTCTATTTTAATTTAGACTAGCTGTTAACCGTGGCTTCGCCCACTGTGCTGTCACCAAAACGGTTATATCGATTTTCACGGTATTTTCACTGGATTTACCAGTGAACCTAATAAAAAGTGATTGAGGTTATTCTATTTTAGACTAGCTGTTACCCGCGACTTTGTCTGCATGAAATTTAGCAAGACTCAACCCCTAATAATAGTTTTTCTCATATATACTTCATGTACAGACAGCGGTCAGTTACATTTTTATTATATGTATTATTATATGTATAGATAATATCCAAATGGAGAAGATAAATTATAAAGTAACAATAAAAAACCAAAAAATGCTAATACAATAACAATAAAAACACAAGATACATATATACAAGATAGATATATACATATACAATATAATATTTAAAAAATGCTAAAACAATATTTTAAGAAATACAATTGACCCAAGCAGTTATAAAATAGATCTGGAAAAACATGATAAAAAAAAGTAAACTATAGACAAAGAAACAAAATATAAAAATAGGGTAGCCAACAATGATAAAAGACAGTAGTAGTAGTAGTAATAATATTCGTCCAATAGGACAGGCGAAGGAAGTAATCCATACTGCCAATTCTGAAGTTGTCAATATAGGTAGTTCTTATGTATTCTTTAAAGGCCTAATCGCCAAATCTTCTATATAATATTTCTATTCTTTAGTCAGTTTTATGTCCAAGTTAATGTAAAGGCATACGCGCCAAATCTTTTCTATGTCCAAATTAATGTAAAGGCAGAAACGCCAAATCTTCTATAATATATTCTTTTATCCATCTTTTTTATCTTAATTTATTTGTTAATAGTAGCGTACTATGTTCCAGAGAGTTTGTTGATTTCCATTGTCGAGTAATTAATTCAATATTCTAACAAGATGGTGGCTCCCTTGTTAGAACTTTCCATGGAGTTTTTGTGGCATCTCAGAATTCATGGTCCGTGGTATTATTTTCTATTCACTTCACTTATGCACAATAAACAAACTATATTACATAAAACACCACCAATTTTACACAATATAGAGTCAAGTAACACAAGATTATGAATAAAAAATAAAATCCACTACGTGACAGACTAAGATCCCGCCAAAAACTCCTGATAAAAGACACAATGAAGAAAAAGTCTGTAATGCAATGAGTCCAACATAAAAAAAAGGTGTGTAGCTAGGAGATCCTCTTTGGCAGGCTGGCTAAAACATGTGTAAATTGAACAAATAAATGAAATATCGCGTGTCATTATAAATACCTTTTATGATAATTTTAATAAACAGTCTATTTCATGCATTCCAAGTATTACTATTACGCTGTCCGTGTCTGTCTAGAATGTTATAGTAGTGAGCCAGAAGCTCCTACAGGCGTATGTGCGATTCACACACCATAGAAGTGAAACTTCAGTAAATCGACAAAAGAATCAGATGAATATATATAACAAGGGTAGGATAATTACAAAGTTTATTCTATGATCAGAAAAAAAAAACTAATTTATTGATAGAAAAACATTGAAATATTAGTATATACTTAAAACAAGGTTAAAAAATATTTACACTTACCATTCATTACATCTGTCACATTAACACCTATATTTTGATTGTTCAATAATTGTTCTGTCGAACATTTTTTTTTTTTTTAATTTAATTTTCATTTTTTTTGCGTCGATATTTACGACACATTTCAGCATTAGTTTTCGGCATCTTATAAAATGTATTATTTAGCACAACAAAATATAAAAATACTCACAAACACTGTTAAATAATAACACACCACGCTGACTTCTTACTAAAAAGCTGTAATACGCAACCGCTAGTAACCTACATATAGGACTAGGGCGATGTTCATCTATTGACCTAACACGGCTCAGTTGGATTTGTTCGGACTGTTCGCTTCGAGGAAAGGCTTAGGATCATACAGATTTTTAAAAAAATTCTAGAATTGAGACAGTTGAGTTTTGGATTAAACATAATAGAAATAAAATAAAAAAAATTAAGATCACGGAAACCATACCGTTTATCATACAAAAAATTTATATTTGAGATTTTGTTTTATTTTCTAAAATAATAGTAAACAATTATAAAACAACAATAAATATATATAAAACAACAAAATTATAGTATTTATAAACCTTCAAAATGCCCATCTGAAGGAAATATCACATTGCGTTATATATAACATGTCTCAACGGGTTGCGGAGGTGTCTTTTGAAAGGGGTAGTTACCCCCTATATCAAACAAACTGATGCGAATTTCTAATGCCAACTCTTTATATAAGTAACATGCATTTAGGTTTAACGGTTACTTTATTACTAGGTTCACTTTATTGTTAGCAATATTTTATAATCACATACTAATTCACAACATAATAAATACTAATGGTAGGCTAATGCAATATCAGAAATAGTAGTTACTTGTACGTCATACGCAGTGTGACCAGATTTCATTTGACAAATCTACTGCTTGTGGAGGTTAAAAGCTACTGAATTCTACCAAAAAAGAACGAGAAAATTCTAAAAATCTATTATATTTTTTTGCAGTTGTATTACAACGTAAAAACATGAATGTTTTTTTGATTAAACGAATATATAATAATTTAAAAAATACCAAAGAAACCACCATTAATTGAAGAAACCAATGTTTTTTTTTGTAAATTAAATTCCAAATAAAAATATAATTTAAAAAAATAAAAATCAAATGAAACTTAAAGTTAATACTCTTCGTCTTTACGTTGGGTAACATTGTCATAAAGCTGTTTAGAGTCCTTTAACTTGATCATACTTCTAGCAGGATCTAATCTGCTACATTCTCCTTCCAACTGTCGTAGCCCCTTTTTCCATGTATTATTGCAACAACATTCTTATTATTAAATCCATTTCGATTTTAATTTTTATATAAATGGGAGGCAAACGGTCAGATGAGTCACCTGATGTTAAGTGATCACCACCGTCCACAGACACAGCAAGTGCGTTACCATCCTGTGTTTGGGGGATGGTGAATAGGGAATGGGAGGTGGGTTATCTGGCGCTCTCATTGACCGAACGAAACAATACAAGCTCTGTTACTTCACGTACGGTTTTGTAGAAGAGTGTGTCACTACCCCGGTCGAGCCGACCCATATATGCTGAAACCAGTAATGGCTTCCGCGTGGCTCTACCACCTACAGTTAATCCTATTAATATCGGAAAATATTCTTTCTACTTTGGTGTTTAACAAAGGTAGTATCGTCATTTGCTTCACAAATCGGGACAAATTGCCATACTTTGGTTTGCTACTCACATCACAGATTTGGCTGAATTCACTCCAAAATTTATTCACCATAAAATAGTTTTAGACGTCGAACTAGAAGTTGACAAAAAATTTGACACGGAAACATCTAATTTTAACTCCCTATATCCATTGTCAACAATTTGCATATTTTCTCTTGCAACTAAGTTAAGAAAACTTTGGAGTATTCTATCAGAGTTCGAAATTCACCATACACTGCTTTTTGGTGTATATTATGTTTCATTTTAAACTCGATTATTAAAATTCTCAATAAAGGAATTGCCACTAGTCTATCACACTCTATGCTCACGGTACGGGTAACGAAAGTAATGAAAATGAAATAGTTACAATCCATTAGGTGAAAGTGGGAATACCCCACATTTATCCGATATGCCAAAAAAGTACTACAATAACTGAAAAGCGTGAATTCTACTAAAATATACCAAATATTTTTGACATACTAAATTCTGTTGCCAGTACCTCATAATCTACCAAAAAAGTAGAAATCTACTAAATCTGGTCACGCTGGTCATTGTCTGTGAAAAGGATAGAGCATAGATAAGTATATGTGTACTGACAGTTTTATCTATGATATACTGAGAGTATAAAGCGTAGCGTATTTAGATTAAGTTTGTTGATATAATATCGGTATATCGGATTATTGATAATTCTATTTAAAAATATCGATATTTATATTTATGGCGATTATTTTTGTTATTTCATTAGATATCTGACCTTATAAAAAGTAATTCAAGCAATTTTAGTTTATACTAGCTGTTAACTGTGTGTTATCACCCACCTCCGGTGCCGCTGCATCACATTCAAGTGACGAGATTACAACACGACCGGAACATTGATATTAGCGCCATCATATTATTATAAATATACATTGATATTAGCGCCACCATATTAAGAGACACATTGAAACTAGCGCCACCATAATAAAGATACATAAATAAGAATAATAATTATTATATAGATTTTAATAAGACGTAAATAAGAATATCATTATATAGAATTGAATCATTAGTTTGATCATTATGAATAATAAATAGTATATTCTTCGACTTCATAGTTCGGTCATGAAAGGCTAGATGTCGCTGATCTACATGTCGAAACAGATTAGTAAACACATTCGAAATATATAAATAAGGATAATTATATAAAATTGTTGTATAGCTTAAATAACATTAATTTGTTCATACTTTATTATTTTTGTGTTACTTAAATTATTTTGCGGGATTATGTATAAATAGTAATAGCTTTGACTTATATAGATGGGCCTTTAAAAGGCAAGATGTTGGTAATATCTACGCATTCTTATTATATATACAAAGTATTGTAAGGCGAAGCTCTGACCAAATAAATAGTAACAGTATCTACGAAGTATTTATTGCCATTCCTGACTGCATCGACACTATACGTGATTAGTGTAATACAATATTCGAATAAATTTGGTCATTCATCAAAAAGTAATATACACACATCAAAACAGTCTAAGCAACATTCGTGATATTACAAATTTTACCATTTATATTAATTAATTTCTAAGTATTTACTCAAAGTGCGTAGGTAAGTAACTTAAACTTTTTTGTTGTTGATGACATACTGGCTGGTTGTGAAAAAAAATTTGATGTTTTGTTTTTTCATAAAATTCAAATGACTGCGAATTTGTTTGAATTTAAGTGCGTTTTAATTGCTACGTTTAGTCTTGATTTTATAATTTTACCAACCATTTAAATAAAGTTAGCGACAAAATTGAATTGTTAGATATTCTTTACGTCATGAAGCGACGTCATTTGATGGCAGATGAAATGCAAAGAGCTGTAGGGATGTTGCAAGCGGGAAGTAATCAATCTCAGGTATCTCGACATTTTGGCATTCATAGAAGTGTTATTTGTCGTCTTTGGCAGCGCTACAATAATACAGGAGAACCCGCTGAACAGCATCCAGGCCGTAAAAGGAGTACAACCACTCGGCAAGACCGGTACATACAACTGACTGCAAGACGCCAGCCGATGTTAACCGCTCGAGAGATAAGTTTGAGGCTACAAATTTCAAGTGGTGTTGATGTAAGTCCTCAAACTGTGCGATATCGACTGCATGAGTACGGCCTACGAGCTCGACGCCCAATGGTGCCCACCGATACGTCACGGGAATCGCGCTCGTCGATATGAATGGTGTAGAGGAACAATGGGATAAAATTATGTTTTCCGATGAGTCGCGATTTGGGTTTAAGCCTGATACAAGAAGGGTGCTAGTGTATCCTCGGCCCGGAAATACTGAAAGGAAATACAGGTGCGTTCAGGAAGTTCATCCATACAGCGGCTCAACAGTTATGTTATGGGCGTGTATTATGAAAGTTATATTTGGATGATAGCTGTGTTTTGTTGTTTTATATATATATATATATATATATTAACCTAATTCGAATCCTTTATTTATATGTCATGGCGAAGACTAGAGGACACATACGAGAGTATGGCGTCATCTCTATGATTTAATCGCTCAATCAACGAGGACTAATCCATTTTCTATATATCTATACAAAATGAAGTGATTGTATGTAATATAAAAAAAACTGATTGGGTATGAAAGTATACACGATAACAAAAATGCAATTTTAAATTTTTTTGTCGTTTTGTCTGTCTGTTTGTTCCGGGTAATCTCCGAAACGGCTGGACTGATTTTGACTTTCACTGGCAGATAGCTGAAATTACAGCGGTTTACTTAGGCTATATTAGACTAGCTTGATTCACTGATCACTTGATCACTAGCGTGATTTCGCCCGCAGTGCTGTCGCCGAAACGGTTCGACCGATTTTTACAGTACTTTCACTGGCAGATAGCGGACACTATAAGAAGTAATTTAGTCTATTTTAATTTAGAGTAGCTGTTAATCGCGGCTCCGTTCATAATACTATCTCCAAAACTGTTAGATTAATTTTCTTAGGACTTTCACCAGCAGATAACGGACATCATAACAAGTAATTGAATCTATTTTAATTTATACTAACTTCGCCCGGAATGCTATCCAAAATGGTTCGACTGATTTATACGGGAATTTCAACGGCAGATAGCTGATCTTATAAGAAGTAATTTAGCTTATTCTATTTTCAACTAGTTGTTAACTGCGACTTCGTCAGCATGAAATTTAGCAAAAACTTTGTTGTTTACTGTAAACATGTACGAAAGACGTGTGTTGTACTGGACTCCAAGATAGACTTTTTTGATGAGTGTATAATAAAACTATTTAGGAATAGATAATCATTATTAATTTTATTGATTTTTCATAAAATTATTTTTTTAAATATACAATACAAGACAAATCTGCCGCTTATGGGAGTTCCGATCCGACCTCGGTGGGAGACGGACGTCGCGCTCGTTGCCCTCTGCGATTTCGATACTCGTGATTTAGTGACGTCAGTTATTATTTCGTGAGTGCTCGTTTCCATTGTTCCGATTCGGCACACCTGCGCCGCACACCTGTGTTCTGCTTTATTTATTTCTTGCTATAATTATTTGTTTACTCACTTATTTATTTACGTATTTCTCAATTCGTTTCTTTATATATTTACTTTTTTGTTTATTTATGTAGTCTTATATTATTTTTCCCCTGTCTCGCTCACGTATTTATTTACATTTTTCTCCTAATTTGTTTCGTTTCAAACAGCTCTTTTGCGGCTAAGAAGCCTCGCCTACCGCCCCCTGTTACTATTCAGGATAAATTTAAGTGGATCACTATCTCCACTGCGATCAATAAACTAGGGATTAGGTATACGTCCGCCCTTAACACTCAGGCGGGTATACAAGTTAGGGTGATTAGCACCTCAGACCACCGAGCGCTAACAAAATTCCTTCGGTAAAAGAAGTTGGCATATTTTACTTTATTTATTATTTTACTTTTGCCCTCGAGGAGGAACTTCTCCTCCGTGTAGTGCTCCGTCGCGTCCCGAGGGAGATCTCTACCGTTGACATCATGGCCTCCTTTAAGGAGGACAAGCTCCCTGTCCGCGAGGTACATCGGATGTACCACCCCCGCACTAGGAAACCATACAATATGGTTCTCGTTATTTTAGATCGCTCTCAGGAGGGCAAAGCCATTTTTAATATCACCTCTGTGTGAAAGCTCACCGGCATCACTGTGGAGCCTCCACGCAAAAATCACACTGCATCACAGTGCCATAACTGTCAAAGTTATGGTCACTCGGCACGCAACTGCCATCTCCGCCCCAGGTGCGTCAAGTGCCTGGGCGATCACTCTACGAAGGAGTGCGGGCGCACGCCCGACACTCCGGATCCTCCGAGTTGTGTATTGGGTCGGAGCGTGGGTCACCCCGCGAACTATCGCAGCTGTCCCCGCGCACCGCCCCCTCACTGCCAGGCGAGACAGGTGTCTAGGGCGTCTGTGGTCGCCGCCCGCCCTCCGCCTCCACTTTGGTTGTGAAAAACTTCTGGCAAGAGTCACACTGGAATTGTTAATTATTTATAGTTTTACCCTTAGCATGATGGTGCCGCCTCTTATGTAGAGAAAGGTGAATTGGTGTACGGAACTGTTTCTTGCACCAACATTCAAATATTTTACCATAATCATAATGAACACTCTTTATATGTATCGTTAAAATACGTTTGGTTTTAAAAAAATTATGGCAATAGTCACATTGGACATGTTCCTTGTTTATAATTTTTACTTTAGCATCATGGTGCCGCCTCTTATGTAGAGAAATGTGATTTGGTGTACGGAACTGTTTCTTGCACCAACATTCAAATATTTTACCATAATCATAATGAACACTCTTTATATGTACTGTCAAATTACGTTTGGTTGTGAAAATTTTATGGCAATAGTCACATTGGACATGTTCCTTGTTTATAATTTTTACTTTAGCATCATGGTGCCGCCTCTTATGTAGAGAAAGGTGAATTGGTGTACGGAACTGTTTTTTGCACCAACATTCAAATATTTTACCATAATCATAATGAACACTCTTTATATGTATCGTTAAAATACGTTTGGTTTTAAAAAAATTATGGCAATAGTCACATTGGACATGTTCCTTGTTTATAATTTTTACTTTAGCATCATGGTGCCGCCTCTTATGTAGAGAAAGGAGAATTGGGGTACGGAACTGTTTCTTGCACCAACATTCAAATATTTTGCCATAATCATAATGAACACTCTTTATATGTACTGTTAAATTACGTTTGGTTGTGAAAATTTTATGGCAATAGTCACATTGGACATGTTCCTTGTTTATAATTTTTACGTTAGTATAATTGTGCCGCCTCTTATGTCGAGAAAGGTGAATTGGTGTACGGAACTGTTTCTTGCACCAACATTCAAATATTTTACCATAATCATAATGAAAAGTCTTTATATGTACTATTAAATTACGTTTAGTTTGGAAAAAATTATGGCAATAGTCACATTGCCATTTGTTATTGCATTTATTCTTACGGTGTCTACGTGTATGCGCACGTAAGTATAGTGGTGTACGGAACTGTTTCCCGCACCAGCATCCAAACATTTTCCCGTGGTCATAATGACTGTTTTTTTTATGTGATTCTAAACCAGGTTTACTTTTGTAAACGCGCTCACAAAAGTCGCATTTATATTCCATTTCCTTACCATTCTTTCCAATATGATATCCAATAGGATACGGCTTTATTTCCTCATTATATAATACAGCTTTCTGTGTGTTATTGTTGTGTACATTGCAGACGTGTGTAAGCATATCATGGCTATTAAAATGTTCATCGCACCACTGGCACTTGTTTAACTCATTTATTTCAATATCTACTAGTGTAGGATATAGTACGACTTTTATGTGTTCATTATTGTGTAGTAACAAAGTAAATCTGAAAATATTAAAACATAATAATTAATAATAATACAGACTCCCATGGTTTAGAAATTAAGATGTTAAATTAATAAAGTATGTCTTCAATGACATTGATTCATCCTAGGAAAAGTAACATTTTATGTATATGGTCAGGTCTGCATCGAGCTAGTTGCATCGCGATGGGGTGTGTTCCATAAATAGCATTTTTTATTTTTTTGCGAAAATTTACTCGGACTAAATGAGGGTCAAGGGAAATGAGGGTTTCTTGTATCCATCGCAATTTTCATTAGATCAGATTTCGAAAATGAATTCATGATTTGTATTTGTATTTGTAAATCAGTAAATGTGTGTTGTGTGTATATGAGTGTTTCTTGAAGTCTCACCTATTTTCGAATGTTCTACTACATAACTTGCATTGAACTTGTTCAGAAGTTATCAGCATATCATAATGTACGCCGGCGTCACCAAAATTATCCAATACACTATGCTCTTCGGGACTCTCTATTTTTACTACAAATATATACTGTTCATCATCGATTTCTTCATTTTTAATATATGACAAACTTTCCTCTGAATTTTCTTGTTTTGGTATACATTTTAATAATTCCTCGTTCTAGAAAAAAAAAACAACAAGGGTGCTTTGGAGTAATCCCGAAAATGGTTATACATAGGCATAAATTAAAACCCGCGTGAATATATTTTACAGATGGAAGCATTAGTCTGGACGCTCCATTAATCGCCCATTACATCAGTCGTCATGAAGCGGCAAAAGCAACGGTACGTGCGTGGTGTCTAGTTTTCTCAAAAGAGTATATTTCGCGCAATTTTGGTGATTCGTATATAGCGCCAATACATTTTTTTCTAATTTATAGTAGGTTATTTGATTCATATTCGTTTTTATGATAGTTTATCGTATTTTGGATTTTTTTTTTAAATATAACAAACTAGGGGAGCTTTTAATTTATATAATATCATTAATATCAATAATATATAAGTTACAACGACTCCCATAATCTTTTCCCAGTCATACCATGTCTGTGGCTAGCGCCGAGTAACCTATCCAGCATCACAAACAGCAACAAGCAGGTTTGTGGCAGGCAGGCATTTCTCTCATGGGCGACTGAGGAGCGGCAACTACGGATCTGCGGGGTATGGCCGTTGAGGAGTTGGCATCCGAGTCAGAGCTGTCCCTCCTGAAGTAGGAGAACACACATACGTGCGTGCGGTGGAACGGGGTGCACATCCTGGATGTCTTCTTTGCCTCCTCGTCTGTTGCACACACAGGGGTGTGACGTTCTCACGGAGCGTTTTGACGCGTCGATTCCGCGGAGCGTACATCGCCCAGACTAACCGCGCACTAACTGCTCGGACGCAGCCGCCGGAATAGGAATCACAACCCCGACGAGAAGATCCGGCTGTATGGCGGCTACAGGAAAAGCAGAAAAGCCTTGCAGGCTGCCATCAACCGGGCAAAGGAGGAGGCATGGGAGGAGTTGCTCCAGGCGCTGGAAGGGAATCTGTAGGGCCACCCGTACCTGTTTCTGCGAAAGAAGTTGTGGTTCTGGGTGCTTCCGGCGACGGAGACTCTCCAGCCGGAGGTAGTGGCAAGGATCGTAAGAGAATTATTCTACGATACTGCCACCTCCTCCCATGCCGTCGCCTTAGACGGAAATTGAGGAAGTGCTCAACGGCCCTCCTTACATAACGGAGGAGCAGATAGGGAGGATTAACCCGAAAAATGAAAACCTTTTTTGTGGTTAAGTCGGATTTGCAAATGCTGCCTTAACGATGACAGATATATGATTGAGTTCTAGAGAAAAGTTGTAGAGCTTGATAATGCCTACAAAAAAGTCAGCGGCAGCATATATATAACTTCAAGGTTTTTTTTATTATCAGTGCCGACTAATATTTTACAATAGTGATAACTAGTTACCAAAGGTTACAATTTCATTACATTCCTGAAAGACCAAATCAAACCAAAGAAATAGTTTTTTTTTATATCATAGGAGACAAACAAACAAGTGGGTCACCTGATGTTAAGTTGATCATCACCGTCCATAGGATCTGGATCCAACACCAGAGGAGTCGCAAGTGCGTTGCAGCCTAGGTCTGGCGGGAGGTGAGGAGGGAAGGGGTCAAAGATAGGGGGAAGGGGTCAAACATAGGGGGAAGGGAGGTGGGTCTTCTGGCGCTCACATTGAACAAACGAAACACAACAATGCAGGCACTGTTACTTCACGTTGGTTTTCTGTGGGTTGTGTGGTACTACCGCAGGTGAACCAACCCCTTAATGTTGAAACCAGCTTCAGCTTCAGTGTGGGTCTACCACCTACACAATAGTGTATCTACTATGTGCTTGGACTAGCACTATTATCAATATGGAAAAGCTATGTAGATCAATTTGAAACATAATACTACTCACTTGATATGTTGATGATTGAGGGCATTCATCCTCTGGGAATTCTTTTTTCACGTCTTCTGATAGACAAAATAGAGAATCATAGTAATTGACACAATTTGATGACTGAAACAACCAAACACACAAACTGTAATATAAAGATTAGCTTGAATTTATTAATTTCAAATGGAAGTATTTTTCTCTCAAAAGGTCTTCTCTTCGATAGCATATAAATTTAGCTTATAACAGCACAGAATAATGGGGACAGGGCTAGGGTTATGTGGGACTCCTACCCACTAAAACCCCTCTGCCACTCAGTGCGAATGTGGACCAGGGAGCGGTTTCATGATTAGTATACTCCTAAACCCTGGCCACGCGTTTGGTTCACCTGCAAGATGGTAAAATGGGAACCCTCCTCTCAGGAATATCTCGCCCCATGCTTCTGTGTTGAAGCGGCGGCTGAGGCGTGCTTTTACGTCTCGGGCCTTCCTTTCATGGCAACGGACGCCCCGCGACCATGCAGAATAATAACCTAACCGAACCAAACAAAGACAAACCTGTTTCGTTTCAACTTAAAAATCATCAAGTTGCTAGTATACAAATGCAGTTTGCTCACTGATTGCGGCCAGCTCGCACCGTCTTTGCTTCACAAGTCTAACCTAACCGATTTGTTTTTCTCAATTTTCCACATCTTGGTCTGGTTAGGTTAGATTTATAAAATAAAGACAGTGCAAGCAGGCCGCGGAAGCGGTCGGCGACCGCTGTGCATTTAATATAAAAGTTCCAAGAGTTGTTATTCACTCAGGCTAAGAGACACATAAGGTTAGTAGGATGGAGTATATAAAGAGGGAGGGCATGATATAGGGAGAATCTGTTTCTCGAAAACAATTAAAGAACATATGAATTACAGAAATGGCGTCTTGGTTGCATTCCTAGAGAGAATGATTGTACTGTACTAGTATGAACTAAACAAATACAACAAATGATGGAAGTAAAAGGCCTTAAGGAGATATGAAAAGTTAAAAAACCATTGTGTGTATGTTCTGGCTTGGCATTAGAAATTCGCATCACGAATTTGGGGTTGTTTTTTATAGGGGTTGGTTACCCCTTTCAAAAGACACCCCCTTCGCTCCACTGAGAGGCCTAGTTTTTTTTAAGTGTTTGAAGTTACTGTAACAGAATGTGATTTTTCCTTCAGATGCGCATTTTTAAGGTTTATAATACTATAATTTTGTTGTTTTTATATATTTATTGTTGTTTTATAATTGTTCACTATTATTTCAGAAAAAAAAAATCAAATATAAATTATTTGGATGATGTAAAATGGAATGTTTTCCTGATCTGGTATTTTTTGTTTTTTTTTTTCTACTATGTTTAATCAAAACTCAACTGTCTCAATCCTAGAAAAAAATATAATATAAGTTATTGGTATGATCATAAAGCCTCTTCACAGATAACACAGGCGAGCGAGCGAACTGGTCCAAGCAAATCCGACTAACTCATGTTAGGTTAATAGAGGCATAGGGCTGGAGCGAAGAGTAGCTTCACTCCCGCCCTAGTTCTTTATGTAGGTTAGTATTGCGAAAACATATCAAATCCCTTGTTGTTTTATATTCAATTTTTTTTTTAACTACTATGATCTTAAGTATGAAATATTTGAGTGAATAATGAGGACAGAAGTTTATTGTAATTTTTTTTTTTGCTGTTCATGATTTATGCTTTTCTATCAATAATTTATTCCTTAATGCCTAGATATACATAGTTTCATACAAGTTATTATTTGTTTAGTTGAAAACTCAACCTTTTTTTATGCAAAATTACTATAATTTTTAGTACTCTTACAAGAGTTTTAGATACTTCAAAGTTATTTCTTTTCCACAAAATTTACATTTTTCCAGCAATAATTTTTTGCTTTACTAATATATAGACATAGTATTGTACAAACTATTGAATTTAAACTTAAAAATCATCACGTTATTGATATACAAAATTACCAATCATTGTTCGGAGGCGATATAATTTCAAAACTTTGATCATGAATATCTCAGTAACTATAACTTTCCGCGGCGGGGGAGTGGTTTAGAGGGATAGTCAGCCCCCTCCCCCACCTCTCTCAACCCTCCCCCCCTCAAACATTATTTCAGGATGCGAATTTCTAATGCAGACCCTATGTTCTTAATTTCTTAATATAAATAATCCACCAAGTCTAATTTTTTATGTAAGCATTTTTAAATTCTACGTTACCTCTCGAGCTGTAATATCCAATGCTTGATATTTCCTCTCGCCCATTGTTCTATTAATATAGAAAAGAGATTAAATATAGTGATAGTTGCTAAAAACAGTTACACAGCCTCTCGTATATCAAATACAAATCGTTTATATAGATATATAGTAAAATAAACAGTGCAGATAAAAGACGTAATGGAAATTAACTCTGTGGCTATAATATTTATAATACGGGAAAGGAAACTATGAAAGCCGCATTTTCCTATAATAGAAATTACTCTGAGCGCCGAACGTAACATAAACATTATCCTGAAAACGTCAAACATTAACCATAGACAAACCATATGATATTTTAATTCTGAAGGAAATTTTTTACCTAGTGATAATCATACAATAGATATAAAGTCGACTTTATTTATGAATTTCCTACATCTATACTAATATTATAAAGAGGTAAAGTTTGTGATATTGTAAGAGGTAATCTCAGGAACTACTGGTCCGATTTGGAAATTTCTTTCAGTGTTATATAGCTAATTTATCAGGGAAGGTTACATATCATGCTAATCCTCATAGGAGCGGAGCAGTAATTAAGAGTGTTGCAAAATTGGGGTATTTTTACCTTTTCAGAGCTTCCACTGCGTCTTAGCGCAACATAACCATTCCAAGCGTACGAAGTCGCGGGCACAAGCTATTAACTAAATATATTATCTATACTAATATTATAAAGAGGTAAAGTTTGTGAGGTTGTAGAGGGTAATATCTGGCGAGTCGGAGAAAAAATGGTCGAACGAAAACGTTTCTTACGTACGCTGCCTTAACGATGACAGATATATGATTAAGTTCTAGTAAAAAGTTGTAGCTTGATAATGCTTATTACCAGAACAGAAATTAGAACATGTAGTTACCGATGTGTCATCCTTTTTGGCAGACTGGTTGATATGTTTGAAATATTGTAAATAGAATGTCATTCAAACAAATGAACAATCGCGTGTCTCTATAAATACCATATATGGAAATCATTATATATATATATATATATTAATGCGTGAAGCCTAAACTTTGTACCCCTTTTTAACGGAATTGGGCGAACGGATGAACGTGACATTTGGCATAGTTAAAGTTTATATGGAGGAGAAGTACAGAAACCTATTTATTTTATATAAAATGCATTAGAAGTACATTAAATTAATTAAAATATGCATTACTCACACTAATGCTTCAATTTTACACAACATATACACGCATGTAAATAAAAAA
>MU158735.1:7624-51684 GCA_015888305.1 Antheraea pernyi | reverse complement strand
CCTTGGCTTGGGCTGTTACCTGGAAAAAGTCGCGTCTGACCTAGCTAACTATTCTAAGCTATCCATACGTATATACATTTGTGAACCATACAATCGAAATTGCAGTATTCACAAATGAATACGTGTATATCGGATTGTAACGAACTTAAACTATTCGATTCAGTTCGATGAGGGAAAAAAAACAAAACCCTCCCACCATGTGTATGTATGTGCACGTGTGTGAGAGAGATAATCTCATATGTGTGTTCAAGTGATGTAGGTGAGTCACTGTATCGCGAAAATAATATCAAGAGGGCTCCGCGCGGGGACGACCTAGGCTCGAGATATTACTGAGAACCGCGATGTGTGCGGGAACTAAAGGGGATCGATTACAAAAGCGTGGGCGCAACACGCATTTAATAAGATCGAATTTAAATTTACTAACGGTGACGGCACCGAAATCTAAAAATAGACAACAAATTAGTTCGTTTCATTCCGATATACACGTATTCATTTGTGATTCATGCAATTTCGATTGCATGGTTTACAAATGTATATATGTATGAATAGCTTAGAATAGTTTAGCTAGGACAGACGCGTCTTTTTTCGGTAACAGCCCAAGCCGAGGTGTGCGTGTACCCCTGTGTATGTGACCTAAAACCCAAAATCGGTTGTGTGCCTTAAGCGCCAACCTTAGTAGTCTGGTGAAGCTGTGAAGACCCTACCAGGTCAATAGCGTAGTCAGTTCAAGAAAAAAAAAAAACTTTGTACTCCTTTTGAAAGAAATGCACGAACGAATGAACGTGAAATTTAGCATAGTTAAAGTTTATATAGAGGAGAAGTGCAGAAATCTACTTTTTTTTATATAAAATGCATTACAAGTATATTAAGTTAAATAAAATATACATTACTCACACTACTGCTAGAATTTTACACAACATATACATGATTTACATGTGTGTACGTGTAAATTTTGACAAAGTCACCCGTCATTTTACTCATACGTTCCAATTACCTTTTCCAGAGGATTCGGACCGGGTTTAGACTAGTTGATACACGTGTTAGTGGGATTGGCTATCTTTAAACTGTTATTCTGATCCTTTTTCTCCACAACTAAACTTGCTTATCTTTTTGGTGGTGGTTTTGTGTTTACTAATGCAGGGGTAAGTGTTTTTTTTTGTTATTTATTAACTGTCCATGGTCAACGGCACCCGGCTGCCCTAACAATAGACAGACGTCCGCCCGACCCTCTAGACCCTTCTACCCAACGTCTGCTTGATGAGCCTATCGTAACGGGATCAGGCACAAAGCTTATACAAACAGGATCTAAACGACTTCCTGATCCAGAGAGTTCTCCTGAACCTATTAAAAAAACAGTTACCGATCTGTCACAAGCTACACCATCAATTCAGACGATGTATATGCACACTAGTTTACTTGAGGGAATTAAAAAATACGATAAATCAGACAAAGGCTCTTTTATCGTAGGTACATATTTCACGCACCGAGACTGACCCGGCAGCGGGGGCGACAATTCGCCCTATAAAGTTCTGTCAATTCTTATCTGTTAACAAGATTAAAAACATCTGTAATGGTGGTTTAAAAAAAGTAGGCAGAAACCGAATATCGCTAGAGTTTAAAACGGCAACAGATGCACATAATTTCCTGGAGAACCCACTGTTACACCAAAACAAATACAGCCCAAACATCCCTAGTTACAATGTAACCCGAATGGGTCTCATCGGAAACATACCAGTTGAGTGGTCTATGACTGAGTTGGTTGAGTCCTTGGAGCTTCCTGAAGGTTGTGGGCTAGTTTTGAAAGCGCGTAGACTAAATAGGAAACAAATTATTGATGGCACGGCTAACTGGATTCCTACACAATCAGTGGTGCTTACTTTTAAGGGACAGCTTCTTCCAAATTATGTTTAATTCTTTTTATATGTCTCTACCTATTGCGACATACCAGCTGGCCACTATTCAATGTTTGAACTGTTGCAGATTTGGTCATATCAAATCCCAGTGCCGGTCAAAATCAGATGCTTTAGACATCTAAAGCATGGTCAACCTCATTCTGGCAATTAGTGTGACATACCAGAAGACAATGCGTTGTGCCTATATTGCTCTGGGAAACATTTTTCAATTAATAGAACCTGCCCCGAACAAGATAGACAACGGTCTATTAAATTAGTAATGTCACAAGACAGCATTTCCTATGAGGAGGCAGCACTAAAGTTTCCAGCTGTGCAAAGATCATATGCTGAAACAGCAAGGGTACTTTTCAGTCCTCCTGTAACTGTATTGTCTTCTACCCCTCATCGCACTGCAGAGCCAAATATCAGATTGTACAAAAAAACGTACTTTTCTAGTCTAAAACCTAGAGCACCTCTTGCTAAGTCTTTTGACAAGATTGCTCATCAGGCTATTATAGCCCCTAAACCATCCTCCTTTCCCAATGGGTGTGCTCTTCAACAAAATCAGTCTGTGACAGAAACACCTAACGAAAGTCTGTTAGATACTATGTTGTCAATGGTTTTAAGTTTAATATTAGTAATGTATAGTGATAGTTTACCGCCCAACGTTGCTAAAAAGCTTAATCAAATTGCGAATATTATCCCCAAACATGGATCTATTCAAAATTATTCAATGGAATACTAACAGTATTAGGCAGAGAAAACCTGATCTTTTAAACCTTATATCAACGTATTCCCCATCCATCCCTCCGAGAACATCCGAGAACTCTCCGAGAACCTCCGAAAACTCTTCGAGAACTCCGAGAATCTTCGAGAACCTCCGAGAACAAGACACTTGTGTCTTTATGTTTAAATACGTATACAGATACCCTACTCAAAGAAAGTACTTTTTATATTCACAGTTGGTTAACGCATATCACTAAAAGTATCAACGAGGTTGGTGCAGAGCGCGCACCACCTGTCAGTATGGCCGTATCGGCGGAACTACAATAATTAGTCGATTACCAGAATAATTTGATTATTTTATAATGTGTTCATAAGCAATTACTTCACAATAATTGCATGATTACATTTCAATACTAAGTATAAAACGTATATACGCGCGCACATACGTCGCACCCTATAAATATGGCCGAACAGAGGGCGCTCGTGACATTCACTATCGAGCCGCCGGACAGTACGGATCTCTGTGTGACGTCATTACACTGTAAAAAAATGAGTAATCACTATCTTCAAAACGGTTCGATCGATTTATAAAAAGTAATTAAAGCAATTTTAATTTATACTAGCTGTTAACCGTGGCTTGGTCTGCATCATTAACTCCAAAACGGTTGGACTGCCCTTCGTAAAATTTTCACTAGCAAATAGCTGACCCTATAAAAAGTAATTCCAGCAAATTTTAGTTTATACTAGCTGTTAACGATGGCTTTGCCCACAGTGCTATCTCCACAACGGTTTGACCGATCTTCGTGAGACTTTCACTGGCAGATAGCTGATCTAATAAAAAGTTATTTATGACCGTTTTTTACAGGACACCATCACACGCGAATGAAGTAAAACTTTTTTAATTGTACGATTTTTATTATTATTGAATAAAAAAAACATTTTCTTTTTGTGTATTTTTCTATATTTTATTAAAATTTATAACAAAGAGTTGGAACTTATATGACGTTCCTGTGTCATATAAGTTCCAAATTAGCTGATAGATGGGACTACAAATAATAAAGCTTTGATTTAATTTGTTACTTAGTTACATTGAAACCAGATGGCAGCACGGTCACGCGCCTATATATACATAATTATTTCTATTGTATGATTTTTATTATTATTCAATTTAATGTTATAAATATTTTTTTCCAAAAATTTTTGTTTAATTTGTTTATAAACTATTTATTGACAAAATCAAAAATATTAAAACACCGGATACTACCGTAATGTGACGCCATATTGGTGTAACGGACTTCCGTTGCACTATCGTCCAGTTACCTCCCAGTCGCGCCTAAAGATATTTTTCTTCAAAAACTTCTGGCAAGAGTCACACTGGAATTGTCGATTATTTATAATTTTACCCTTAACATCATGGTCCTGCTCTTATGTAGAGAAAGGTGAATTGGTGTACGGAACTGTTTCTTGCAGCAACATTCAAATATTTTACAATAATCATAATGAACACTCTTTATACGTATTGCTAACAGATAATTAAGTTTGAAAAATTTATGATAATCCCTCATCATTTATAATGCAAACATCAGTACAAATCTGACGCCTCTTATGTCGAGAAAGGAGACTCGGTGAACGGAATTGTTTTCCGCACGAACATTCGAATGTTTTACAATAATCATAATGAACACTCTTTATATGACTTGCTAACAGATATTTCATTTTGAAAAACTTATGACAAGAGTAACACTGGAATTGCTCATTATTTATAACGCAACCATTAGTACAGTTCTGTTGCCTCTTATGTATAGAAAGATGAATCGGTGTACGAAACTGTTTCCCGCACCAACATTCAAATGTTTTACCATAATCATAATGAATACTCATTATATGTCTTGCTAACAGATATTTCATTTTGAAAAATATATGACAATAGTCACATTGGAAATGTTGCTTATTTATAATTTTCACGTTAGCACCATGGTGCCGCTTCTTATGCAGAGAAAGGTAAATTGGTGTACGGAACTGTTTCTTGCACCAACATTCAAATATTTTACCATAATCATAATGAAAACTCTTTATATGTACTGTTAAAATACGTTTAGTTTTGAAAAATTTATGGCAATAGTCACATTGGAATTTGTTATTGCTCTCATTCTTATGGTGTCTACGCTTATGCGCACGTAAGTATAGTGGTGTACCGAACTGTTTCCCGCACCAGCATCCAAATATTTTCCCGTGGTCATAATGATTGTTTTTTTTATGTGATTCTAAACCAGGTTTACTTTTGTAAACGCGCTCACAAAAGTCGCATTTATATTCCATTTCCTTACCATTCTTTCCAATATGATATCCAATAGGATACGGCTTTATTTCCTCATTATATAATACAGCTTTCTGTGTGTTATTGTTGTGTACATTGCAGACGTGTGTAAGCATATCATGGCTATTAAAATGTTCATCGCACCACTGGCACTTGTTTAACTCATTTATTTCAATATCTACTAGTGTAGGATATAGTACGACTTTTATGTGTTCATTATTGTGTAGTAACAAAGTAAATCTGAAAATATTAAAACATAATAATTAATAATAATACAGACTCCCATGGTTTAGAAAGTTAGAAGTTTAGGATGTTAAGTTAATAGGGTATGTCTTCGCTGACTTCGAGGATGAATCAATCCTAGGAAAGATCACATTTTATGCATATGCTCAGGTCTGGGTCGAGCTAGTTGCATTGCGATGGGGTACACACCCCATAAGATTTTTTTTTTGCGAAAATTTACTCGGACTAAATGAGGGTCAAGGGAAATGAGGGTTTCTTGTATCCATCGCAATTTTCATTAGATCAGATTTCGAAAATGAATTCATGATTTGTATAATGTAAATCAGTAAATGTGTGTTGTGTGTACATGAGTGTTTCTTGAAGTCTCACCTATTTTCGAATGTTCTACTACATAACTTGCATTGAACTTGTTCAGAAGTTATCAGCATATCATAATGTACGCCGGCGTCACCAAAATTATCCAATACACTATGCTCTTCGGGACTCTCTATTTTTACTACAAATATATACTGTTCATCATCGATTTCTTCATTTTTAATATATTCTTTTGGTATACATTTTAATAATTCCTCATTCTAGAAAAAAAAACATCAAGGGTGCTTTGGAATAATCGCGAAAATGGTTATAAATAGGCATAAATTAAAACATTCAAACCCGCGTAAATATATTTTACAGCTGGTAACATTAGTCTGGACGCTCCATTGGTCGTCCGTAGGTATTACATCAGTCGTGGTGAAGAGGCAGAAGCAACGGTACGCGCGTGGTGTCTAGTTTTCTCAAAAGAGTATTTTTCGCGCAATTTTGGTGATTCGTATATAGCGCCAATACATTTTTTTCGAATTTATAGTAGGTTATATGGTTCATATTCGTTTTTATGATAGTTTATCCTATTTTGCATTTTTTTTAGATATAACAATCTAGGGGATCTTTTAATTATTTTTCTGAAATATCAGTTGTGGGTTATTTTTATATTTCATAAATTGTTCTCCAGTCGAGCAATAATAACAATATATATATTTAATATCATTAATAGCAATAATAATAATATATAAGTTACAACGACTCCCATAATCTTTTCCCAGCCATACCATTTCTGTGGCTAGCACCGAGTAACCTATCCAGCATCAGCATCACAAACAGCAACAGGCAAGTTTGTGGCAAGCAGGTATTTCTCTCATGGGCGACTTTAATGGGCGACTGAGGAGCGGCAGCTACGGATTTGCGGGGTATGGCCGCTGAGGAGTTAGCATCCGAGTCAGAGCTGTCCCTCCTGAACTAGGGGAACACACATACGGGCGTGCGGTGGAACAGGGTGTAAGTCGCGGATGTCTTCTTTGCCTCCCCGTCTGTCACACGCACAGAGGTGGATGTCGACGCGTCTGTAGCCTGCCTCCGTGACGTTCTCTCGAAGCTTTGCGACGCGTCAATTCTGCGGAGCGTACACCGCCCAGACTAATCATGCACTAATTAACTGTTCGGGCGCAGCCGCCAGAATAGAAATCGCAACCTAGACGAGAAGGACCGACTGTATGGCAGCCGGGCGAAGAAGGACGCATGGGAGGAGTTGCTCCAGGCACTGGAAGGGAATCCGTAGGGGCACCCGTACCTGTTTCTGCGAAAGAAGTTGTGATTCTGGGTGCTCCCGGCGACGGAGACCCTCCAACCAGAGGGGATAACGGAGGAGCACATGGGGAGGGCAGTGGAGCGCCTCCTCAGCAGACAAAGAGCACCCGGCCCTGATGAGGTTCCGGGTCAGGAGCTGGAGAGAATTGTCTCTGCCCGGGTCGTCCAGTGCCTGGACAGAGTGGTTCCGAATTTAGAGGACGCGAAGTTTGGCTTCCGAACGGGGTGTTCCACTGTGGACGTCATGTCCCTTTTGAAGTCGCAATCTTCGGAGGCGACCTCTCAGGGCGAAAGGGTATTGACGGTGTCTTTGGATGTCGCCAACGCCTTCAACAGCCTGCCGATACTTCGGAGTGTCCCCGTACTTATGTAGGTGGCTGTTGGAGACGTACTTCTCTATGTGCACGGTGACGGGTCGATAATCGAGCGTGCGACTAAGAGAGGGGTGCAACAGGGGTCGGCTTTGGGGCCACTCCGCTCGAATTTACTTGATTTTAGTCCCATGGGGCCGTTCAAGTATTACATAAGCAGATTTTTTGCACTTTCTGACCGCTCCCTCTCCCTGGTCGAGAAAAGTAAGTGGAGTTCTTACCGCCCGCCTTCAATACTTACGTAAACATTTGTATAAGTATTTCTAAACCTGTTCTAGTTAAATAAATATTGCTGACATAAAAGACGACTCCACAACCCCTTTGTCATTAAAAATAACCAAATCAAGGACCAGACAAACCCCAACCAGTGCTTATGTAAGGCCCACATATCAATATGACAAACATGTAATTCTGCATTAGTAGTTATATATTATGACTAGCAGGCCCGATGGACGTTGTCCCTCCCTGATAGATAGATATATGCCTTGACAGACTTTTTTGTAGATCTATAAAAGGGGAATATACCAACATACATTGTTTTGTTATATCTCGAAAGGCTTAGGCAGCGTGTTCGATGAAAACTCCCAGGCGGTTTGACTTTTTCGGACATGTCCAACAATTATCGCTATATTTCTACCAATCTACACAACACCTTGACAAATTTATATGCTAAAACGTTTCTCATGAGTTACTTTATCCACTGGTGAAACCCGTATGAAGATCCGTTCAGTAGTTTTTGAGTTTATCGCGAACAGACGCGGCAGGAGACTTCGTTTTATACCATGTAATGAAATGACAGTACTAGCGGGACCAGAGGACATTCTCCCGCTCTAATAATAAAAAAATCTTGACAAATTATATAAATTATAAAAATGCCGTTCACTAGTTTTTCAGTTTATCGCGAACTGACAGACAGACGTAGCAGAGGATTGTGTTTTATAATATGTGATATTACCAATCATTATAAAGAGGTAAAGTTTGTGAGTTTGTGACGTTGTAAGGCGTAATCTCTGGATGTACTAAGCCAATTTTGAAAAAAAAAATTAACAATAGAGAGCCACGTTATTTGTGATTCTCAAATTGCCATATATTTACCCGAATAATTAAAAGACTTTTTTGTGGTAGTCGGATTTACAAAGTAAGTCGGGAAAAAAATAGATCGTACAAAAATGTTTCTTAAAAATGCTGCCTTGGTTTTTTAACCGACTTCAAAAAAGGAGGAGGTTATCAATTCGTCTTTATTTTTTTTTTTTGGTTTGGTTGGTACCGACTTCCAGTACATCTCTAGGTAGCACACATATTCATATGTTTTATTTAATTTGGTTAATTTGATAAACTATTTATTTTCCGCTTTTTAGTGCCTTATGGGTTTTTGATTGATATTGAAGTCGGTTAATACTTTTTTTTGAAAATTTACTTTATTTAATTATCAGGGTGGGACAAGGTAATATTTTATAATAGTGATAACTAGTTACTGAAGGTTACAATTTCATTACATTCCTGAATTCCAAATTAAATTAAATTTCAAATTAAACTAAAGAAATACTTTTTTTATGTCATAGGAGGCAAACAAACAGGTGGGCCACATGGTGTTCAGTTGATTGTCACCGTCTATAGACACTAGCAACACCGGAGAAGTCGCAAGTACGTTGCTAGCCTGAGTCTGGCGGGAGGTGGGAACGGAAAGGGTCGAAGAGAGGGGGAGGGGAGATGGATCGTCCGGTGCTCTCATTGAACAAACGAAACACAGGCACTGTTACTTCACGTTGGTTTTCTGTGGGTCTACCCCGGACGAACCGACCCATTCATGTTGAAACCAGCTTTGGCGTGGCTCTAGCACCTACACAATAGTGTATCTACTATGTGCTTGGACTCAAAGTATTCTCAATACAGAAAAGTTATGTAGATCAATTTGAAACATAATAACTCACTTGATATGTTGATGATTGATGGCATTCATCCTCTGGGAATTCCTTCTTCACTTCTTCTGATAGACAAAATAGAGAATCATAGTAATTGACACAATTCGATGACTGAAATGACCAAATACACAAACTGTAATATAAAAATTAGCTTGAATTGATCAATTTCAAATAGAAAGTCTTTTTCTCTCAAAAGGTCTTCTATAGCATATAAATATAGACTAGAACAGCACACAATAATGGAGACAGCGCGAGGGTTATGTGGGCCTCCTACCCACTAAAAACCCATCTGCCGCTAAGTACGAGTGTGGACCAGGGAGTTGTTTCATGACTAGCATACTCCACAACCCTGGCTACGCGCACTTGGGTCACCCGCAATATGGTAAAACCGAGACCCTCCTCTCAGGAAGAGAGATATCTCTCCCCATGCTTCTGTGTTGAAGTGGCCGCTAAAGCCGTGCTTTTACATCTCGGCCCTTCCTTTCGCGGCAACGGACACCAACGCGACCGTGCAGAATAATAACCTAACCTAACCAAACAAAGACGAACCTGTTTTGTTTCAACTTAAAAATTGCTAGTATACAAAACGCATTGTGTTCACCGATTGCTGCCACGGCCAGCTCGCACTGTCTTTGTTTTGCAAGTCTAACCTAAACCAATTTATTTTTCTCAATTTTTCTCATCTTGCTCTGGTTAGGTTAGATTTATAAAATAAAGACAGGGCAAACCGACGGCTGTGCATTTAATACGAAAGTACCAAGAGTTATGATTCACTCAGCCTAAAAGACACGTAAGGTTAGTAGGATGCAGCATATAAAGAGGGATGGCATGATATGGGGTTACTCTATGGTCGCCATTGTTTTTGGATTGTACAGTGCATCAGGCATAGTACAGTCATTTTGTTGAGCTACAATAAACAAAATCGTAGAGAGAATGATTCCTACTCATTAAATTAGTTAAAAGCACTATTGTACTAGTATGACCTAAACAAATACAACAGATAATGGAAGTAAAAGGCTTTAGGGAGATGTGGAAATTTAAAAAACCGTGATTTAAACCATTGCAGTGTACGTTCTTAACTCCTCAAAGTTCCAAGGATCACACCAGATTCAAAGGGATACTTTTTAATGTTTTTAAAATTTCACACTATCGCCACTGACACTTCTGTACCTATACACTACACTCTAGTTTGGTCTATGGTTGCAATAATATATTTATGTATATGACAATGTGATACATTATATATAGTTTTTATTTTATCTTTTTTTTTACATAGTAGCACGGCAAAATGACTGCACTGTGCCTGATGTGCCACCGAGTGACACAGTATCCATAGCCGGTCGCCGCTGTCATGGCGGCCTGTGAAAAGCTGGATATGCACAGGCTTTTTCACCATATACATGGTGGTTGCGACCCAGTCAGGCTGTAAAACCCTACCACCCCGCTTTCGCCATTGCCTCGTTCGTTATTCAGCAGGGTGCACCACGTGCAGGTGAGGTTGGCTTGGGTGTCTCAAGTCTTAGATGTTATTCGACACCCCGTACACACCCAAAATATAATTAAAATCAAATATAATTAAAATAATAAATATATTTAAAATAATATATATTTAAAAAACTGCAAATACATGATGTACCTATAACAAAAAATAAATAAAAAGGTTAAATATTACAAACAAGATAATATAATTATGTCATAGTACAGCTATAAATATTTACTGAATGTTACTTGTATAATATTTTTTATATTCTATATAAATAAATAAATCCATTCAATAAATTGTAAAATTCATGGTTTTGTAAAAAAACGTTCTTAGAAATGAATACATAATTTAATAATACTACTAATAATCATTACATAGTATAAAACTAAGTTCACTACCGCCTTTGTCTGTCTGTCTGTTCGCAATAAACTCAAAAACTACTGAACGGATTTTTCTTGCGATCTTCACCAGTGGATAAGGTGATGTGATTCATGAGGAAGGTTTTGGTATATAATTTGTCATGGATTTTTTTATAATCAGGGCGGGACAATGTCTGCCGGGCCCGTTCGTAGATATATAGAAACTATAATTTTTCAATACATTTTTTTTTATGTCATAACTGGCAAACGAACTTGTGGGTCACCTGATATTAAGTGATCACCACAGTCCATGGACACTAACAATAATGGAGGAGTCAAAAGTGCGTTGCCAGCCTGTGTTTGGGGGAAAAGGAGTGAGGGGGAGAGGAGAGAGGGGAAGGGAAGTGGTCCTCCGGCGCTCTCACTGACCAAATGAAACGCAACAATGGCAAGCACTGTTACTTCACGTCGGTTTTCTATGAGAGGGTGGTACTACCCAGGACGAGCCGACCCGTTCATGCTGAAACCAATAATAGCTTCAGCGTGGCTCTACCACTCTTAAAATTATTTTATTAACACCATTTGTTATTATTCAAATTTGAAAAATTTCAATAAAATCTGTGTTTTTTTTTATTTATACTGCCAAAGTTTCTGTTGACCCCTGCCTCACATAGTCTACTAAAGCATTATGGTTCTACGAGCTCCAGGGGTTAATTAAATATAAATAATCCATCCTGTCTAATTATTGATGTAAGCATTTGTAAATTCTACTTTACCTCTCGTTCTGTTGTATCCAATGCATCACAACTGGATGCTTGATATTTCCTCTCGTCCATAGTTCTATTAATCTCTATACTGTATTTTATCTGTACTGGTTATTCTACTATAAATCTATATATACGATTTGTATTTGATATACGGTAGGTTGTGTAATTGACTGTTTTTAGCACGCAACTATCACATTATCTGCTCAAACTATGCTCTTTTCTATATTAACTCTGTGGCTATAATATTTATGATACAGGGAAAGGAAACTATGAAAGACGCCTCATTTTCCTATAATATAAATTACTCTGCGAGCCGCACGTAACCAAAACATTATACAGAAAACGTCAAACATTAACCATAGACAAACCATAATAAACATTTTAATTCTGAAAGGAAATTTTTTATTCTATAGTCCATTTATTTTACCGTGAGACAAAATGTAAACAAAGAACCATAGGTTCTAAAACTTTTTTTACATAAATTTTATTCTAGTAACTACTAGCGACTTTGTGCGTGTTTGTTATAATTTACTACTGTATATCAATATAATTTACTGTGTCACTAGGAGTTAAAATAATTTTTCCTGTAGTAAAAAATATTTACAAATAGGTTAGTACAATTAGATTAAAGATTTAACCACAATATCCTGCAATTTTAAATACATAGAGGATGACGGTAACAAGTTAAACCCAGAAGGCAACTAGCTCTCAAGTAAAACTGCCGTGACACATTAGTAGATGTTTAAAGAAAGATTTTAAACCTTAACCAATCAATTTAACCAAATCATTAAATGATAATACCACTAAGCTTCAGCACATCACTACATATATAACAAACGTATCAATCAATCAATACATATCAATCACAATTAAATAATACCAAAGACATTGTTTCATAAATTTATTTATTCAGAAAAGTCTGAGGTCTGTTAGATTATCACCAACTCTTGTCTATAGAATTTGGTTGAACCATTCTTCAAAATTATATGCATCCAACTCAGAGTGATAGTCGGTATCAGCTTTCTTTGCCTCGAAAATTAATTCACCACCTTCTAAGGTGCCCGAGTTAGGTCCTGTAGTTAGTACCGAGTAAGTAGACAAAACCAGAGGTTAGGTGGGCTTAGGGACTGTGTAGGCAGGTAGGATCGGTAGGGTTAGGGATGGTAGGGTGGGGGTAGGGGGTGAGCAGATTCGGTAACCTCTGGCTTGCCTACCTACATAGTGGGTAGGCAAGTCTAGGGAATAGGGGGGCTTAGGGCTTGAGACAGGTAGGGTAAGGTTAGTATCAAGGGATGGGGAGGGGGATGTTTAGGTTAGCGTAGGCCGGAGGGGACGTCGGGGTGGCTGAGGCGGAGGAGGAGTAAACCTCGATAAAAAATCATTGGCGGGGTGACGGCGAAGGGGTTTACCTCTCTTCTGCCGGCCGAACCCAGGGGGGAAGGGGCGGGGGCCCTGACCTCTCATTGCACGGGTTTGACGGGCTGGGAGGCAGTCTCGCAACCAGACTGCCTCAGCCGGGTGTGGCGTGGGAAACGCCTGCCGCCGGGGGTGTAACGGAGCATGCTCGCGCTGTCCCGCGACACTCCCACAGTGTGGCGTAGGTTGTCGTGGAGTTTTAGTCGGTTGAAGTCGCCGAAAGGCACCGGCAGCTGCGTCCCAGCACGCAGTTGGTGGTCGACTCAGCTCAGGCCCTCCCCCGGGGGCCTGACAGTCCATGATGGATTTTCTCTCCACGTTAAAAAAAAAAGGTCCTGTAAAATAAAACATTTATATTTGAATCACCCATATATCTAAAGTAACATAATGTGAGATTATTTATGTATATTTTATTTTAACATAAACAAAGTGTTAAATTAATAAAATTGTGTTTTCTTCAACACACTAACAGAGAAATCTAAATATCATTTGATAGTTATTGTTATATGCTATAATTCGGTCGGCTAGTTACAGGCTGATGATAATCAATATATTTCAGTAAGAGTTTTTTTTAATTATTCGTTACTTTATATGTTCAACTGTTTCACTACTAAAATTACTATTACTAGCCTGCTCTAAATTGCGGTACCTCGGTTCATTGTACCAACCCGCGGCAGCGTAGACAATATACAGACATAATAGACAGGAGGAATAGGATAAATGCAGAATGCACGAAATTGCGAAAGATGTTTAGGGTACTGCATGCATCTCAGTGCTGGGTTAAGAAAGAAATGGATGAGAAAAAAATTGTACGCGGCAGAGATGCGATTGTTAAGATGTGTGGTGTAATTAGAATTGATAGAATAAAAATGTATCAGATAACGTTTGAAAACATCACCAGTAACAGAGAAGTTAAGGAATAATAGGTTAGTATGATACGGGCATGTCATAAAGAGACATGAAAGACTTATCACTAGATTAGTTTTATGTATGAAGGTGAACAATGATATAAGAGTAGAGGAGTCCGAAAAAGGTATGGATAAATTGTGTAAAAATAACGTATGTATGAAAGGTGTGAATGCTGAGATGATAACTGACAGAGGAGAGTGGAAAAGAAAAACTAAGTATCAACTCAACCTAGGTGCGATACGGGAATCTTGACCCGCTCAGGCCGCAGAAGGGGCCCCTTATGAGGAGCCGGCACTTGCCGGGTGAGCAGACGCAGTGCCGTAGGCAGTTCCTGCTCCCCGGCGAAAGAGGTGTAAGGAGGCACCATGGGGTTTTAGTCCGTGCAAGTCGGACATATCCCACCCTCAGCTCCCGGCTAGGGTGGATATCCGAAGGGATTTCCCCATGTAAAAAAAAAGGTGGGATAAGGGAAGAAGATGATGATCAATATAATAAAAAATATCAACAGCCGATATCCAAAATTTAATAACGCATTATCGATAAATCGCCAAAAATAATATTGTTATATTTCGAGTAATCGATATTTTATCAATAGTCTTAGTCTCTGTATATAGTGTCTTATCTGTGAATATTAGTTTCTACATTAGTATTAGGGCTGTTGATATTTTTAAAAATATCGGATTTTCGATATATCGATATTTATAAAAATATCAATATCGGGCTTCGATATATAAAAAAAAAATATCGATATTTCGATATATCGATATATATCGGCTTTATTAAAAAAAACTATTGTAAATCTACTTAAAATTAATTTACACTTTTTAATCCAGTCTATTTGGACAATTTATACCATAAATGTTTTAAAATGTTACATTAGAGTTCTAAGGGCCACCTGCACAAACGTTTTTCAATCATATTGATAATTGTCATCATTAATGTTTTATCTAAATAAGATAATTATGTGTGCCAATATTTTTCAGCCCATCGGACATCAAGTTTTTGAAGTGAAACTTCTTTAGGCGCATGAGGGTAAATTTTTTACAGATGCAATGTCACGCAGGTATGCGACGGAAGTGACGTCATTTGCAATAAACGCAGATTTTTGAAGTGAAACTTCTTTAGGCGCATGAGGGTAAAATTTTTACAGATGTAACGTCACGCAGGTATGCAACGGAAGTGACGTCATTTGCAGTAAACGCAGATTTTTCATCTATTTTTCAAGTCTCGGAAATCTAAAGTTTTAGAATAAAATAAAAATAATAAATAAGAAATGAAAGAATTAATTTATAAGTCTTCTAAAATAATTATATTATAATTACATTTAATCCATAATTATCCAATAATTATAAAAAAAAAAATTAACTAAATTAAATTTAATTAATTATTTATTTTTTTCCTTTAAATTAGTTCGCCAAAGTACTTTCACTTCTGACATGTGTACTTTGTACGCACACACTTTTTTTTTCGTACTTACTACGCTATTGACCTAGCAAGGTCTTAACACCTTCACCGGACTACAAAAAATAATATAGATTCACCATTTTATAATGTGTGGTAAAACCGACGATACTTATCATGTCGTGTTTGATGGTTACAGAAACCCATGATCAGAGGCACTGTATGTTAGACCTCGTCAACCTTTTTCACTCTCTAAATTTGGGCCTAAGTTTGGGCTTACGCGTAATATAGTCAAGAAATTAATACAAAACAAAGTTAAACTATTATTGTAGGAATCTAAAATTGCCACTTATTTATCCTTAAGTTGTTCATATTATAAAGGGGTTTATTTGGGTTTATTTGAATGAACGGGCTAATCTCAGAAACTACTGGTCCGATTTGAAAAATTCTTTTAGTGTTCGATAGCTTATTTATTAAGGGAGGCTATATCCTAAACGCTATATCATCACGTTCAGACCAATAAGAGTGGAGAGTGAAAAATGTTTCGAAATCGCTTTTCTTTACTTTTATGAGCTTCCACTGCGTGCGATGCGTAAACGGTATTTATTCCACGCAGGCGAAGTCGCGGGCAGAAGGTAGTATGTCATATAATATTAATGATACTTATTACACTTTAAAATATATGTTACACTTAAAATTAGTGTTTTAGCCCGGATCCTAGAGAATAGGTGGGATTGTATATTGTGAAATATCAAACCTATAGAATACTAAAAACACCCTGTATAAATTCTCAACAAAAGGGTTTTGAAGATGCGCAGAACAGATCTTGAAAGCGGTATATAAAATGATACGTGAATTTCAATCCGCCGCTGTATTTTGAAGTGAAACTTCTTTAGGCGCATGAGGGTAAAATTTTTACAGATGTAACGTCACGCAGGTATGCAACGGAAGTGACGTCATTTGCAGTAAACGCAGATTTTTCATCTATTTTTCAAGTCTCGGAAATCTAAAGTTTTAGATTTGTATAAATATAAACAAGACTTATAAATTAGTTCGCCAAATAAGTTTCATTTCTGACATGTGTACTTTGTACGCACGCACTTTTTTTTTAAGTAGGGGTGCTCTACTGAATTGGCCGTTGGAATATCATTTCGATGTCTGCAGGTTCGCCCTATAGCTTTTATCAGATTTGTTGTCGAAGTTATTGTTTTTGTGAGTACACATCCAGTGATGTGTCGTCAATTATTTCGTACACTACATAGAGTGGTCAGGTGGTCAGATTGAAGCTAGTCGCATCCTTTTAAGTAGCACGGCGAGCGCCTCTCTTTATATAGACCGTCGCAGTATAACTACCTGACATTTCAATTATTTCCAAAATATATATATATATGTCCTAGTGGGAGCATCCAGCAGTCGAAAGTTTGCTAACACCGCCGTCTATTATTTTCTATGTTAATCAATATAGGCAATGTGTTGTTAATGCACTTCTATTTAATTATTGTTAATTTGGATTCTTGTAAATTATTGAGTAATTTAGATTGATTAAACTGTTCATAACTTCTAAGCATTCCATATGTTTATTCATATAAGCACTGATAGAAGTAACTAAATAAGCCGGTGTCACGCCATACGACGCGAGACACCATCTTAAGAAATAGTGGCGTCGTGCAATAACATTTCTAACTTGATTTGATTCTTGATTTAAAGTAGACCTAAATTAGTGTCACGATAATTAAAATCGGACATGTGAAATTGTAATAGAATTATTCTAGATTTAAGTAACATTTGGAACCTTTTGTGAGTTATTAAAACCGGAAATCCATTCTATGTGCAGTCGAGATAGAATAGTAAAGTTGCTATTTAGAATGAATAACAATGTAATTAAAACATATTGGCGTTGTACTATGATCCAGCAGTCGAAAGTTTGCTAACACTGCCATCTATTATTTTCTATGTTAATCAATATAGGCAATGTGTTGTTAATGCACTTCTATTTAATTATTGTTAATGTGGATTCTTGTAAATTATTGAGTAATTTAGATTGATTAAACTGTTCATAACTTCTAAGCATTCCACATGTTTATTCATATAAGCACTGATAGAAGTAACTAACACACGGAATACAGAAGTACATGAATACCTCGAAATTGCCACTGTTAAAGAATAGTTAAGTATGAAGGTGGAGATATATAAGAGTATAGGAGACCGAAAAAGGTATGGATACAGTGTGTGAAAAGTAACATGGGTATAAAAGGTGTGAATTTTGAGATTATATCTGACACAGGAGAGTGGAAAAGGAAAACATATTGTATCGACTCAATTTAGGTGGGATAGCGGTAAGAAGATGATGATGTATATAATAAATAATATCGACCACCGATATCCAAATTTTAATATCGAAATAACGATATATCGCCCAAAAATATATCACTAAAAAATATCGATATTTTAAAATAAAAATATCGATATTTTGATATATCGATATTTTATCAACAGTCCTAATTAGTATATTATCTATGAATATTAGTCTGTGACTATGTTGTGCATTAGTATGTGATTATAAAATATTGCTAACAATAAAGTAAACCTAGCAGTAATGTAACCGCTAAATCTAAATGCATGTTACTTACATAAATTGTAAATACATAAATTGGCATTAGAAATACGAATTAGAAACTCGCATCCTGAAATATTGGCTGAGGGTTGGTGATAGGAGAGGAGGGATGGGAGCTGACTACCCCTCTATACTACTCCCCGCCGCGGAAAGTCATAGTTCAAATCAAATCAAAATCACTTTATTCAATTTAGGCCCTAAGAAGGCACTCATGAACGTCAAAACTACCACCGGTTCGGAAAACAACCCAGTCATCGAGAAGAACCGACAAGGAACTCGATCTGGTTTATCTTTTTAAGAAATATATATAATATTTAGAATAATACTTTACTGTTACAGTTACTGAGATATTCTTGATCAAAGTTTTGAAGTTATGTTACCTCCAAACAATCATTGTTAATGTTGTATATTCAACTTGGTGATTTTTAAATTAAAACAAAACGGTTTGTACAATACTATGTCTATATATAAGTAGAGTAACAAATGGTTCCTGGGAAAGTGTAAATTTTATGGAAAAACAAAAATTTTAAGTATGTAATCATCTTGTAGCAGTACTAAAAATCATAGCAACTTTGCATGAAAAAAGGTCGAGTTTTCAACTAATATAATAATAATTAGTATGAAACTATGGATATCTACACATTAACGAATAGATTATTGATGAGAAACTATAAATATTGAGAACAAAAAAGAAATATTTACAATAAACTTCTATCCTCATTTTTCACCCAAATATTGCATATTTAAGCTCATAGTAGTTAAAAACAAATTAATCTAAAACAACAATGAATGTGATATGTGTTCACAATACTAACTTACATAGAGGACTAGGCTGGGAGCGAATGCTTTGCTCCAGCCATATTCATCTATTAACCTAACATGACTCAGTCGGATTTGCTCCGACTAGTTTGCTCGCTTGCTTCGCTTGCACGCCTGTGTTTGTATGATCATACAAATAATTTATATTATATTTTTTTTAACGATTGAGACAATTGAGTTTTGGATTAAACATAATACAAATAAAACAAAAAATATAAGATCACAGAAAACTTTCCCTTTGTCATACAAATAATTTATATTAGATTTTGTGCTTTTTTTTTTCTAAAATAATAGTGAAAATAGAAGAACAAAAAAGTGCGTGCGTACAAAGTACACATGTCAGAAGTGAAACTTCTTTGGCAAACTAATTTATAAGTCTTGTTTATATTTATACAAACAAGAAGCAAAGAAAAAAAAGTTCTTTTTTATTTATTTAATCTGCGTTTACTGCAAATGACATCACTTCCGTTGCATACCTGCGTGACGATACATCTGTAAAATTTTTATCCTCATGCGCCTAAAGGAGTTTCACTTCAATAATAAATATGTATAAAACAACAAAATTATAGTATTATAAACCTTAAAAATGTGCATCTGAAGGAGAAATCACATTGCCTTATATGTAACATGTCTCAGCGGGTTGAGGAGGTGTCTTTTGAAAGGAGTAGGTAACCCCTATAACATGTTCTCTTAAATGTAACTTCATACCAACTTAAAAAAAACTGAGGTTGGTGTCTTTTGAAAGAGGTAACCAAACCCTACAAAAACAACCCTTAACAACCCCAAATTTGTGATGCGAATTTCTATTGCCAACCCAAGAACTCAAATATAGATTATTTGTATGATACAAGGAATGTTTTCCCTGATCTTTAATTTTTTATTTTATTTGTATTATTTTTAATCTAGAAGTCAACTATCTCAATCTTAGGAAAAAATCTATAAATATATTAGAGATTCCCACCTATATATTGACTCATCACGATATCTCTGGAACCATAAGGCGTAGCGACTTGAAATATGGTAGGAATATTCCTTTCGTCGAGTAGAGGTCAGCTAAGAACGGATTTTATGAAATGCCACCCACAAGGGGGGTTGCGGGGGGGGTAATCAGGGTGGGACAATGTCAGCCGGGAACTTCATACCAACTTAAAAAAAACTGAGGTTGGTGTCTTTTGAAAGAGGTAACCAAACCCTACAAAAACAACCCTTAACAACCCCAAATTTGTGATGCGAATTTCTATTGCCAACCCAAGAACTCAAATATAGATTATTTGTATGATACAAGGAATGTTTTCCCTGATCTTTAATTTTTTATTTTATTTGTATTATTTTTAATCTAGAAGTCAACTATCTCAATCTTAGGAAAAAATCTATAAATATATTAGAGATTCCCACCTATATATTGACTCATCACGATATCTCTGGAACCATAAGGCGTAGCGACTTGAAATATGGTAGGAATATTCCTTTCGTCGAGTAGAGGTCAGCTAAGAACGGATTTTATGAAATGCCACCCACAAGGGGGGTTGCGGGGGGGGTAATCAGGGTG
This sequence comes from Antheraea pernyi, assembly GCA_015888305.1. Classification (NCBI taxonomy): domain Eukaryota; kingdom Metazoa; phylum Arthropoda; class Insecta; order Lepidoptera; family Saturniidae; genus Antheraea; species Antheraea pernyi. Next base: position 31,273 of record MU158735.1, on the reverse strand, counting down.
GGACAATGTCAGCCGGGCCCGCTAGTATAATATAAATTATTTGTATGATCATAAAGACTTTCCACATATACCACAAGGGACCCAGCGAACTAGTCATCTATGTAGGTTAGTATTGGGAACACATATCAAATTCCTTGTTGTTTTAGATTAATTTTTTTTTAACTACTATGAGCTTAAATCTGAAATATTTGGGTGAAAAATAAGGACAGAAGTTTATTAAATTCTTTTTTCTCAAGATTTATGCTTCGCCATCAATAATTTATTCCTTAATGCATAGATATGCATAGTTTCATTTAAGTTATTATTTTTTTAGTTGAAAACTCAACCTTTTTTATGCAAAATTACTATAATTTTTAGTACTGTTACAAGAGTTTTAAATACTTAAAATTATTTTTTTTTCCACAAAATGTACATTTTTCCAGCATTAATTTTTTTCTCTACTTGTATATAGACATGTATGGTACAAACTGTTGAATTTAAACTTTATAAAAATCATGTTGTTATTATACAAAATTACCTTATTTACCTTAATAAATTATTGTTCAGAGGTGACATAACTTTGATCATGAATATTTTGTAACTATGACATTCTCTCCTCCCCCACCCTTCTCACCTCCCCTTTAACCCTCATTTCACCATGCGAATTTCTAATGCAGCCCCAAATTAGTTGTTGGTAGATGTTCTATCTCCGGTTATAAGGACAGTGCTAGACTCTCATTACGAAGTAATTAAAATCATTGTCGAGAAAATGCTTAGAAATAGCTATAACCACTAAACCTAAATATATGTTACATGTATAAATAACAATGTTATTGTGAAGTGAAATGGTTAATCCACATAAAAACAGGATTTCAACAAATAGAGATATGGACAGCAGGATACCTGTAGCAAGCGGTTGTGTCGCTCTGAATACCACAGCACAAGAGGCGCAGTGCAATGTACAGATGTTTCCACCGACAATTAAACGGGAAACAGTACAGTGTTGTGATGAGAAAGAAACTAACTGCGATAATCATATGGTAATGTATATTATATTGTGACAAGGGATACTTCTTAGCCTTCAATGGTTTCACCGTGCCGATGTGGGGTCTATTATGTGGCAGCGAGATAAACGCCGATTAGTACCTGAAACTTGTGACACATGTGTAGATTTAAGAGACCCTTAAATCCCTTTTGGGATGTAAGCGGTGTCCCATAACATCTTAAGTTTGAGACATCCAAGTCAACCTCACCTGCACGTGGTGCACCCTGCTGAGTAACGAACAAGGTAATGGCGACAGCTGGGTGGTAGGGTTTTAAAGCATGACTGGGTCGCGACCACCATGCATGTAGCGAAAAAGCCCGTAATAGTGATTCGTTCTGCGCATCGCGTTTCGGGATCAGCTCATGCATATCCAGTATTGAATGACTTTCGCCGTGGCTAAAGTACCGGTAAGATTATTAACACTGGTCAGCTCTGGACACGGACGGAGGTTGTTCGCTCAAGCAGGCCGGCATGACAGCGGCGACCGGCGAGGGATAATGCATCTCTCGGTAGTCGCCACTGTTTTTAGATTGTACTGTGCTCACCATCAGGCACAGTGCAGTCACTTTGCTGTGCTACAATAAAAAAAAAATCCCCTTTCCACTAAATACAATGGTAATGTAGCTTATATGTAATTGTGAATGTGTCTGTTATTAATAATATTACAAACTAGCTTCAACCTGTGTCTTCGCTTGTGTTACTGTAGATTTCACCTATACCTCAAGAATAGTACATTTCTTGTACAATGTCTGTGCATAATTTCATGATCACTAGTTGAGTAGGTAAGGTGGGAAAGTATAACAGGAATTCACATTTTGAATACAAATAAGTTTTATCTGTTTGTAATTTTTTAAATATTGTTAGACAGTAACATTATTGAACACAGCTATTTTTTTTACATAGGGAGATCCTTAATTATCCGTCCCTTGGTGCATTTGAGGATGGGTTATGTCTTGTTAGCATGGACTAAAATCCCATGATAGCTTTCGGTTGGGGGATCAGGGACAGCCTTATTTGCACTATGTCTACTCCCCAAACTGGTGTAGGTTCCTTCTAAGTTGCCGTGACTGTGGTCTGAGGGATCAAGATGATAGAGTCCACAAGGGGGAGTGGGTGTTAGCTGTTGTTAGCGCAATGGGTCTCCAACACACGGGTCTGTGCAGTTTAACTGCCATCATACACAGGTAGCCCTAGGAAAAAGAACTGATTGAAGATTGCTAAATGTTTTTCTAAATCATTTTATTAATTACTTTATTAAAAACATTGAAAGTTATTGAAATAATGTTTCACTTAATTATATAAAATACAGAGAAAAACATATAAAGGGGAATGAAGAAAGACTATTAGAAGTAATGTTACTGCAGAAGAAAATGAAGAAATACAGTTTTTTTTAAGGTTTACTTTCCTAGGCACATTTTTTAAATAGTAATAATATATTTCAATATAAATAATTTATTACAATATTACAAAGCTTAGGAGATTGATTTCTGTAATGAAGCAAATATAATTAGTAATTTGTAATTGTATCTGCAGTTGTTTAATTCAAACCCGTCTGTCTATTCCAGTGCCGGTATAAGTCATTAAATCCACCAAATTGTGTCAATTACTATGATGATCAATTCTGTGTTTCGATAGAAGTGAAAGAAGAATTTCCTGTGGATAAATGCCTTCAGTCATCAACAGTAGCATCATGCATCAACAAAAGCGTTATAGATAGTAATATGGTTTTTGAAGTGAGTACTAATAATATAATTTTTCCATTGGTTCAACGTAGGTGTGTGTATGTTTGTGATTTACATTAATTACATATATTTCATTGTGATTATTTCCTCTGTCGCGCTTCCGAAGCGATTGCGGCGTGGGCACGGCGGTGCGGAGTCCAGTAGGCATAGCAGTAGTCATCGTTGTTGAAACGGCGGGTTCCACAGGCAGGGTAGGTGTCGTACGTCGTGTTGACGATGTAGCACCGCATGGGCCCTGAGAAGAGCCCTTTTTAGTGCCTCCACTCGCCTTGGTGGAGGTTGGAGCGCTTTTGCGGCTCGTCGTCGCGCAGAACTCCAAAAACGTCCTCTCGCTCGTGTGACGATGTAGTGAGATGTACCTCAATTAATTACTCTAAAGAAGCTATTAAATGTTACAAAAAGTGCCCACATTAAATTCATCCTCACAACTGCCTAGTCAAGAAAATTCACGTGTTTGCTGGGTCGTCAACATCCACAATATCGCGCTTCCGAGCGTCATCCACTGATGAAGACAGCTTACGTTATATAAATAGAGGTCGTACTCCTTCTTTCCAACCAGCGCCTCTATAATACAAGTTTCGAACTAATATCTGGTGGTCATAAATGTACATTTATAGCTATGTTTGTAAGCACACAGCAGTACTACGTCAATCGTATACAAGTTTTTGATCATTTTTATTTGTAATGAATATATTCATCGTAAGGTAAATCTAAATCCAAGTATGTATATGAAGGAGTTTATAAGTAGATTCGGAGATAGATAACATTGTTTGTAGGAAAATTTAAGGGAACTCACTCTCGTAACAGATACGTAAACAAAGTGAAAGAGCACAAAATATTTGAAAGTTGTCAGTTTACAATGTCAAAATTAATTGTCGTTCACCATCTTTTGATATCAGACTTGCCAATAAAAATTATATAACAGTGCCATCTAGAGAGTGGATTGATAACCAAAAATAGACAAGTATTACACTAATCACGTATAGTGTCGATGCAGTCAGGAATGGCAATAAATACTTCGTAGATACTGTCACTATTTATTTGGCCAGAGCTTCGCCTTACAATAATTGGTATATAAGAAGTGCGTAGATATCACAGACATCTTGCCTTTTAAAGGCCGATCTATGTAAGTCAAAGCGATTATTATTTACACATAATCCCGCAAAATAATTTAAGTAACACAAAAATAATAAAGTATGAACGAATTAATGTTATTTAAACTATACAACAATTTTATATAATTATCCTTATTTATGTATCTCGAATGTGTTTACTAATCTGTTTCGACATGTAGATCAGCGACATCTAGCCTTTCATTGCCGAACTATGAAGTCAAAGAATATACTATTTATTATTCATAATGATTCAATTCTATATAATGATATTCTTATTTACGTCTATATAATAATAATTATTCTTATTTATATATCTTTATTATGGTGGCGCTAGTTTCAATGTGTCTCTTAATATGGTGGCGCTAGTGTCAATGTGTATCTCTAATATGATGGCGCTAGTGTCAATGTATATTTATAATATGGTGGCGCTAATATCATAATAATCATATATAATGTTCCGGTCGTGTTGTAGTCTCGTCTCTTGAATGTGATGCAGCGGCACCGGAGGTGGGTGATAACACAAGTCTTTTCCATACAAATCCGATTCTGAGAAGTGAAAATAGCGTGGTCACGTCTGCGTAGTAGACGCAGGTGTTGATGTGTTGCCATAATCCATTAGTGACTGAAATTGTTATACTATTTAATCAAATTACTCTTTACTTGTAAAATTACAAGATTTTATATACATGTAGCGATTCGCAGCCATAGCTATCTCGTCAAAGAACTCGTAACAAATGAAGTTTCTGCAGTTTGAAGTTATTGTTTTTGTTTCTAGAATGAGGAACTATCAAAGGTTTTAGAGAGACGAGAAATAAAACAGGAAGTTTCAGAGGAAGCATTCTCATTAATTAAAACGGAAGAAATCAATGGTAAAAAGGACAAGTTTATAGCAACACCAGAGATGTCAGAAGAGTACCGAATACTGGGTAATACTGGAGATACAAGTGTACTTTATAAAGTCGAGACATTTCATCAAGAAGCTGAGCCCAAAATGTGTGGTGGAATATTAAAAAATAGGTGAGCATTTAACCACCCCTCTCATATACTGAATTACTTTGTACAAATTATGATTTTATTTTCAAAGTATCATGTAATGTAAATGTTGATGTGTGAGCGCGTGTGTGGGTGTGTATGATAATCTTTTTTTTTATCATAGGAGGCAAACGAACATGCAGGCCACCTAATGTTAAGTGATCACCGCCGTCCATAGACATTAGCAACACCAGCTATTACTGGTTTCAGCATGAATGGGTCGGCTCGCCCGGCTGGCTACTACCACTCTCTCATAGAAAACCGACGTGAAGTAACAGTGCTGGCATTGTTGTTTTTCATTCGGACAGTGAGAATGCCGGAGGTCAACGTCCTCCCCGACCTCTTACAAACGATAGAAACGGACAAAATTTTAAAAACTATGGAAGTGTGTTTTGTCCTTGATTCTAAGCCCAATCAGAGTATTTTTTCTTTAAAATATTTAATAAACGGATTTCGTCCCTTTAATCTCTTACAATAAGTATAGATTTTAATTAATACTCCATCCAACATTATCCAACTCATATTTATTGTTATATTTAAAAAATTTCAGATTTAATTTATTAACACACAATAATGAACGTATAAAAACTGAACCACCTGCATTAGTGAGTAATGAAGGAAATGAGTTACACAAGTGCCAATATTGCGATGAATATTTTCATTATGATAATATGCTTGCACATGTGGATGATGTACACAGCGATACAAAACACAAATCTGAATTATATCATAAGAGTATAAAGAAAATTCATGCTGGTAGGAGTGTACATGAAAGTAATTACAAATGTGAGTCCTGTACGCGGACTTATAAAAGTAAATCTGCTTTAGTGTCGCACTTTAAAAAGATTCATTATAGTTATGGGAAGGTATTTGAATGTTGGTGCGGGGAACAGTTCCCTACACAAATACACCTACGTCAACATAAGAGTAGGCAACACAGCACCAAAGTTAAAAGGATAAAAGAAGAATTCCAATGTGATATATGCAAGAAGTTTTTAATAAGTAAACGTAACTTAAGAATACATATAACAACCGTTCATTATGAAAATGGTAAAAGATTTGAATGTTGGTGCGGGAAACAGTTCGCTTCACTAAGATACCTATCAACTCATAAGTATCGACAACATACAAATAATGCAGCATTAGAAACAGATTTTCAATGTGATTTTTGCAAAAGAAAATTCCAAAGGAAAAGCAATTTAACAAAACATATAAGAAGAATTCATTATGATTACGGTAAAACATTTGAATGTTGGTGCGGGAAACAGTTCCGTACACCAGCATACCTATATATACACAAGTATGTGCAACATGGCCCCAAAGTAGAAAATACAAATAACACTGCATTGAAAACAGAATTCCAATGTGATATTTGCAAGAAAATGTTCAAAACTAAAGGTAGTTTAAAAACACATATAACAACCATTCATTATGATTATGGTAAAACTTTTGACTGCTGGTGCGGGAAACAGTTCCGTTCACCAAGATACCTATCTATACATAAGTATATGCAACATGGCCACAAAGTAAAGAATGCGAATAATGCAATTTTAAAAAAAGGATTTCAATGTGATATTTGCAAGAAAATGTTCATAAGTAAAGGCAGTTTAACAATACATATAACAAGTGTTCATTATGATTATGGTAAAACTTTTGACTGCTGGTGCGGGAAACAGTTCCGTTCACCGAGATACCTATCTATTCATAAGTGTCGGCAACATGGCCACAAAGTGAAAAATACAAATAAATCCGCTTCAAAATAAGAATTCTAATGTGATATTTGCAAGAATTATTTGAGAAGACATGTGACAAGTATCTTATATATTAATACGTGAAGCCAATACTTTGTACCCCTTTTTAAGCGAATTGCACGAACGGATAAACTTGAAATTTAGCATAGTTAAAGTTTATACAGAGGAGAAGTGCAAAAAGCAATTTTTTTTAATATAAAATGAATTATAAGAATATTAAATTAATTAAAATATACATTATTCACACTACTGCTTGAATTTTACACAACATATACACACATGTAAATGAAAAAGATGTTTTGACATCCGTCATTTTACTCTTATGTTCCAATTACTTTTTCAGTATTTTTACATGGGCGTTACATGCCCTTTGAAATGAACTAGTCAAATTGTAGGTTAATTTTATAATAATATAATATGTAAATTCATAATATAAATTAATGTTTAATTGATAAATAATTTATCTTTAGTAAATTTATGGAACCACTGAAGTAATTATTATTCTCTTTGGTCTCATTGAATGTCAATATTTTTAAGTGACAGGACTGCTTTCACTTCATGTCACTTTGCTTCATGTTGTCATAAGAGTAAAGCAAAATGATATTGGTGAAATTGCCTACATACCGAAGAAAAAAGAGTAAGCAGTATTACCAAAATCAAACACAAATCAATATTTTAATGTTTAGTTTTTTTTTTATGGTGAACTCGCTCCAGATGATGATTCGATAAAAGAATGAGCCAAAAAATACATTGTAAAATCAAAATAAGATAATTTGTTTGCTCATGAAAGTAATCCATGACTTAGATCTCCGCGGTTACAATGATGCAGTTCAACCCGATGTAGCAATTATATTTAGTACAGTTGATGATGAATTTTGAACAAAAATGAATTCATTTTCATAAGTTAATGGTAGTATTAAAATATCTTTGTTTTGGATTCATTATTTGATTCTATTGTGTATCCATTACTTTTCCAAACGATGGTACTGGGCATATCACTATTCCTCATAATGTACAGACTACATTCAATATCACCCAGAAATACCACCCACCCATGGTGTCGTGTAAAATTAATTGAAAAATCGTGTCTTTCTTTATTTTCGTAAAGTTATGTTTACTTAGAATTTGAGAGCCTTACCACCTTATGTAACCTCATGTTATTGTTTCAAGTTGATAATTAATTTCAATTTTCATTTAGACATCGATTTTTTTAAATGTTTATATAATTAAAAAAAAAGTGGAAAATAACTGAATAGCCACGATGGAAACCTTTGATTATGGAGGTACCCTTTGAAAAAGAACCCTAATAAAGTTCAAACTTTAAAAAAATAATGAACTATGGTCGAATGTCGACCACTCAGCGCCCTAAGTTCATTATGATTATGGTAAAATATTTAAATGTTGGTGCTGGAAACGGTTCCATACACCGTTACATGTAAAAGCACACCAGAGGGATCGACACAATTGTACGAGTAACAATGGAAATAAGGATAAGTGTAAATGTGAACATTGCGAGTTAGTTTTTAAAGCGAGATGTTATTTAGCTTATCATGTGGGAAGAAAAGCATGGATAATTGTGATAGAATTGCACCGACATCAAAATTTGTTGGGGGTTTCAAATGAAGGTTTCACAAAAGACACAAACTTCGCATTTAATTAAAATAGATTATGAGCTGTTACTTACAGTTAATGCTCCTAGGAGTTACATCATCCAGTCAATTCAACCCTACCCTATTTTTCGGCTTCTTTTCGATATTTATCTATTAAATCATACATAGCTGAATTTTTTTCTAGATTTTCTGCCTCTATAAACAATAGTGATCAGTATAATAGCTGTTCGTCTCACATAGCTTTCCTAAAGTAATATTTTTAAAAGCATTCATTCAAGGCTATTAAATTTTATCAGTTATAGTTCCATGAGTTCCCTAATGGAATGAACATTCTGCATTTGTGAAGCATGTTTTCAAAGCAATTAACTGTTTATAGAGATCAATTGACTTTTTTTAGTATATCGAGCAAGCAGTTTTTTTATTATTTACTTTGTGTTTAGGCTAAAATGGTTTAGAAGCAATGCAATGCACAACGGTTAAACCGTCCCTCTTTAAATCCATCCAGTGCCATATTTCCTCCCCCCCAATCCCCTCGCCAGTGCTAAGCGTCAGTTCAATTACGGAGTGACGACGTCGCGCGTCTCTTTGGTCATAATAAAATAATACCTTATTATAGACATTAATAACTATATTTGATTTAACAGTTGTAAACAGTTGTGTGAAATCTCCAATAAAGATTTTCTACAATATTATTATGTCTTTTATTACATTTGGTTTGATTTTCAGCGTGTTGTACAACATACTTTATAGAGTACATTATTATACTTTTTGAAAAGGCAGTGGTTTTTTCGACATTTTCTCGAAGATAGTATATTTTGAATTTAAAAGTAACTTCGAAATTCCAAATAATGGTGTCTCGTAAATACGAATTCTGCTAAAAAAGTAAAATCACATTTCAGTTCGTGTAGTAAGCGAAAATATCGGTTAATTGTATTGCACAGTTTATTAATTCTTATAACTCTTTTGCTTTTAATATAAAAAATAAAAGTGGTATAAAAAATATACATTCAACCTCTGTTAGCACCTCTTTGATTCTTGTAAGTTGTAACAGGGATGCGGATCAAAATTTACAAACACTTCGCTTGAACTTATTCTTTCTTTTTTTTTTGGTTTTGCCAAAACGTACTAACCATCGGAACTGCCAGTGTCTTGTTTAATGAGTACGCAGTCTAATGGTTACTAAATTGTAAAGTTAGGGAAAACATCACGACTTAAAAAAGGAAACAGAACATTTTGAAAAGGATCATTAGATATATAATAATTGAGAGAAGGGAAAGAAGAAGCTAAATAATAGTATCGTTACTCGTAATAATATGTAAATGTAAAACTAGTGTATGATAAAAATCTATTAAAATTAAGAAGTTTGATAGTTGTATTAGTATGTAAGGTGAAATGACGAAGCACGATCCGTCCCGACCTTTACATACTTTCGCACCTACCGTACCTGCTACCACCACTTAACCGTACCTTTACATACTTTTTTTTAATTTTTGTAATAAAGTTCCGTACATAACAGTGCTATATACATAAATTTTATAGTGTCCCTTGTATTTAGTACACGTATAATACTCAAAAACTTTGTAGAAATCTCTTTGTAATTTACATCGAAACAAAACTTTGACACAGGCAAATGCTTTTGCGGCGCCAAAATAAGAAGTGGCAGACGAATATTATTATTTTCATAGAGTAACAAACTGCGAATTGCATGTATATATATATTAAGTTGTAAGCGTAGAGTGAGAAACTAACTTTGTTTCTCTGTCTACGGTTGTAAGTGTAAGCGGTTTCATTATACTATAATTATTTCTATGGTAACTCAATTTTGTTAAACCCTGCGCTTTAGGGCTGTTGATATTTTTAGAAATTGTATATTCTCGATATATCGATTTTTGCATAAAAATTTATATTGGTAGAGGAATATCGAAAAAAACGATATATTACTATATATCGGCTTTAATAAAAATACAATTGTAATTCAGTTCAACAATGTTTTACAGTTTTAAATCCAGTATATTTGTCAGACAATTTAAACCATAAATATTTTAAAATGTTGTATTACAGTTCTAAGGACCACGTGCACAAACGTTATTCAATCAAATTGATCTTAATTGTCATCATAATTGTTTTATCTAAATAAGATCATTATGTGTACCAACATTTCTCAGTCCACCAGTTACCATGTTTTTTATATTAGACCACCATGTCTAGTGGTTTGATTAGTGGAATATCATTTCGATGTCCGTAGGTTCGAACCCCGTTATGTACCAACGAATTTTTCAAAATTCGCTCATGTTTCCTAATTTAAATTGGTAGCACTATCGGGTGACGGTGAAAGATAGCATCGTGAGGAATTCTGAACCTGAGAAATGTCCTTGTAGTACTACTATATGTGGGAAAACATACAATTGTGGATTTCTTTTGTGTTAATTATGCCCATACCATCCTTCGGAATGAAGCCTATGACCCTGCAGTCGGCCTCTTACAGGCTGATGATGAATATTTTTCAGTAACATTATTTAATAATACTCGATACTTTATATGTTCAGCTGTTTAACTACTAAGATTACTATTACCAGCCAGCTCCAATAAATGCAGGAAATAGCGTAACATTTTTGGGATGTCTTGTGATCCTACGAATGCCCTTGAAACTCAAAGACAAGGTCTATAAAACTATATAAGACCAGTAATACTTCATGCATCATAGAGCTGGGTTATGAAAGAAACAGATGAGAGAAAACTGCACGCTGGAGATATGCGATTATAAGATGTGTGGTGTAACTAGAATCGATAGAATTACAATGATTATATCAGACGAAGTTTGAAAATATCACAAGTGACAGAGAAGTCGAGGAGTAATACCTGCTCATGATACGGGCATGTCATAAGGAGAGATGAAATAAGTACCTACCTACCTACCTAAAATAATTGGAAGTATGAAGGTGGACAGATATAAGAGTAAAGGAGACCGAAAAAGGTATGGCTAAAGTGTGTGAAAAATAACATGTGTATAAAAGGTATATAAATTTTGATACGATATCTGACAGAGGAGAATGGAAAAAGAAAATATGTTGTATCGACTCAACCTAGAGTAAGAAATAATTGACAAGAAAAAGGTGATGTATATAATAAAAAATATCTGCTACCAATATCCAAATTTTAATGTCGAGCAATCGATATATAGACCAAAAATATATTTGTAATTTGTATCGATATTTTATCACAGTCCTACTGGTAGTAGATATTTCTCCCATGAAATTGTTATAATTTACCCAAGGAATTTGTAAATAAACAATTTACTTATAAGTTCCTTGGGTTTACCCTTCGCTAGGAGTGCTATTATTCTGTGGCACAGAGTACTTTGCATTGTAGGACGTTCTGTGGGTTTACCGGTTTGTCGAACAGAGTTTCGAATATATCCGATAGTGTCTATAAAACTGGAATAAAAGTGATTCTATATTTTGTATTTCTATTACATGCATTGCAAATTTGATGTTGGTAGATGTTCTATCTCCGGTTATAACGACAGTGCTAGACTCTCATTACGAAGTAATTAAAATCATTGTCGAGAAAATGCTTAGAAATAGTTCTAACCGCTAAACCTAAATATATGTTACATGTATTATTAATAATTTTATTTGTGAAGTGAATTGACAAAACAATTGATTAAAAACAAAGAATAAATAGAAATATGGACGGCTGGAAATCTCTAACAAGCGGCTGTGAGACACTGAATACCTCAGCAGAAAAGGCGCAGTGCAATGTACAGATGTTTACAACAACAATTAAACAGGAAACAGTACAGTGTTGTGATGAGGAAGAAAGTAACTGCGATAATCATATGGTAACGTATATTATATTGTGACGATGCATACTTCTTAACATTTCATGGATGCATCACGCCGGTGTGGGATCCATCGCGCGGCAGCGAGAGAAACTCCGAGTAGTTCCCGAAACTTCATGTGTGTAGGGTTACGAGTTACCAATACAATACAACAGTAATGTAGCTTATACGTCTGTTATTAATAACTCTGTTGTAATATCCTTACCAATATTACAAATAAACTTCAAACTGCGGCTTCGCTCTTGTTACTGTAGATATCACCTATACCTGGTAACTAACTGGTATATTGTCTGCATATGCATTCCCTCTGTGTGGAACCCTTGAGTAAGCTGCCTGTGCGAATACATTCACACAAAATCTTACATCACTGCATACACCACTACACATATCACCTCCACACACATGCACCCACACATGAAAGTTGAAGGGCTTCATTTTTTTCCCTTATAGAACTGAAATAGTTGAAACAAATTATCTAACACAAGGTACACAAAAGGGCTATTGAGGTACATATGCTTCATACACATACATATTTCAAGAACTCATATAAGTAGGAATATGTAGGCTAGCTCATTGAGGTTGCTAATTGCATGAACTAGGCAGCAGCCCAAGCCGAGGTGTGCCATGCATCCTTGAGCTAGTTACCAAAATGAATCAGCTGAGTTCCTTAAGCGCTCACCTTAGTAGTCCGGTGAAGCTGTTAAGGCCTTTCTAGGTTAATAGTGTAGTCAGTTTGAGAGAAAAATAAAGAATTCACAGGATTGTCTCTTATAATTTTTTTTATATTGTAAGTTATTATAAAATTTTTGAACAAACCTTTTTTTTACATGGACAGATCCTTAATGGGTATCCATCCCTTGGGGCAGTTGAGGATGGGTTATGTCTTGTTAGCATGGACTAGAACCACATTATAGCTTCTTACACCTTTTTGGTTGGGGGATCAGGGATGGCCTATTTGCACTACGTCTGCTCCCCAGACTGGTGTAGGTTCCTCCTAAGTTGCCCTGACTGTGGTCTAAGGGGTCAAGATGTTAGAGTCCACAAGGGGGAGTGGGTGTTAGATGTTGTTAGCACAATGGGTCTCCTTCACATGGGCCCGTGCAGTTTAACTGCCATCATACACAGGTAGCCCTAGGATAAAGGATAGATTGAAGATTGCAAAATGTTTTTCTAATTTACTTGTTAATTACTTGTAATAAACATAAAAACATTCAAAGTAATTAAAATAATATTTCACTTAATTACACAAAATACAGGAAAAAAACACAGAAAGGGAAGTGAATCAAATCAAAATCAAAATACTTTTTATTCAATTTAGGCCCTAAGAAGGTACTTATGAATGTCATAAATACCACTCCTTCGGAAAACAACCCAGTCATTGAGAAGAACCTGCAAGAAACTCGATCTGGTTTATCTTTTCATAATAACTAACATATTTTTTTATTATTGCAACATAATATACACATAAAGCTACATTCGTTTTTAGTGGATGCACAGAGAGAGGCGTCACTTCCAGATGTCGCTAGTCCCTATCATTCACTTGATCCACCCTGTAATAACCTTTATGTATTAAGACCTGCTTGACAAACACTTGAACCTACTATCTGGCAAATCCGTAATGTGTTTTGGGACTTTGTTATAAAATCTAACACTATTACCTAAAAAACCATTATTGGTCTTAGTAAGCCTGAACAATGGAGTGACCAGTTTGTTATGGTTTCTGGTATTTACATTACATCAGTCTTTACTAAATCCAGATTATCTAAGGTTTTCCAGATGTACTTCAAATTCTCGAGAATATATTGGGAGGGCAGAGTTAAAATACTGAATTCCTGAAACATAGGCTTTAATGATTCAGGAGGCCCCAAACTATAGATTGCTCGAACTGCCCGTTTTTGTAGTAAGAATATTGTGTCTACCTCAGCTGTGGCCCCTCACAACAAAATGCTATAAGACATAAAGATAATGAAGAAAGACTATTAACTGTTCAGGCACAATATAAATATAAGAGATGGTAGGGAAACTACCTACAAAAACTGGAACCCCACACTCACACAAACATTTGTATCAAGGAGATTCCTAAGTGGTTATGGCTATGCTGCCCATAGAGTACTTTTAAAAACCTCTTGTCTATGCGCATTTATGTGTGAATGTTTAGGTTTTGAGCGTTTGTAGGTAGCTTCCGTACTGTCTCTTATATTTATATTGTGCTTCAGATACATTTCATGAATGAGATTCTTCATCAGTGTGAATAACTAAAGTTACTGGTTAGGACTCTAAGGTCTTAATTTTGCCACAGAAGAAAAGTTGTAGGTGGTAGAGTCACGCTGAAGTTATAACTGGTTTCAGCATGAATGGGTCGGCTCATTCAGGATAGTACCACCCTCTCACAGAACATCGACATGAAGTAACAGTGCTTGCAAGCCTCCGCTCCCCTCCCCATTCTCCTGTCCACTCCCCCTCCCCCAAACACAGGCTGGCAACGTACATGCGACTCCCCTGGTGTTGCAAGTGTCTATGGAAGCTGGTGACCTGGTAACCAATCTGATTCTTTTTGCCTTGTATTACATAAAAAAATTAAAAAATATAGTTTTTTTTTAATGTTTCCATTCCTAAACACACTTTAAAAATCTACAGGCTAGGAATATATTTCAAGATAAATAATTTATTCCAATATTACAAAGCTTAGGATAATGATTTCTGAAATGAATCAAAATAAATTCTCAAATATAATAAGTTAGTAATTTATAATTGTATCTGCAATTGTTTAATTAATTCAAGCTCATCTTTCTATTTCAGTGCGGATATAGGTCATTAAAGTCACCGAATTGTGTCAATTACTATGATGGTAAATTCAGTGTGTCGGTAGAAGTGAAAGAAGAATTCCCTGAGGATGAATGCCCTCAGTCGTCAACAGCAGCATCATGCATCAACAAGAGCGCTATAGATAGTAATATAGGTTTTGAAGTGAGTACTAATAATTTTTCCATTGGTTCAACATAGTTTCTCCTTACTAAAAATAGTTTGTGGTCATAAGCCAATACACTGTATGTTTTGAGTATTGTGGTCTTACATTAATGTAATATAATTATTTTATCCTTAAGTGATTTTTTTTTCTACATACTCTCCATGTCTAGGTTTTTTTTTATGTCAATAATCCTAATAAGCCTTGTTAAAAATCCTTGAAACTGTAAGCAACTATTGTTATTATTTTACTTAACTATTAAATATTATATGTTTGCTATTTGTATGTTTGTTGTTTACATTAATTACATATTTTTCATTGTGAATATTTCCTCTATAGCCGCTTCATTCTATCTTTTATTGCCTATTTTAAATTGTAACCCAATAAAAGGAACGGTGCGACCGCAGTCATAATCGATAGAGGCGAGAGAGGCCAGAAGACGAGAAGAGAGGAAGGGATGTGAGGAGAAGGAAGGTTCCGGGACACTGGTGGGTAATACCAAACTGCGTGTTGTGCGGGCTGGTAAACTAGGTGGTGGAGGATTTATTTCACACTCGCAACACTGACTTACAATTATACACTAAACACTCGGAATACAAGCGGACACCGTACGCGGGTACAATTCGCAAGCTCCGCAACACCCCCGGCGACAGGCATTTCCCACGCCACACCCGACTGAGGCAGCCCGGTTGCGAGACTGCCTCCCAGCCCGCCGAACCCGTGCAATGGGAGTTCAGGGCCCGTTGATTTTTTACCGAGGTTTACTCCTCATCCGCCTCAGCCACCCTGGGATCCCCTCCGGCTTACGCTATCCTACGCAAACCCCCCCCCGCAAACTACGATCCTTTTTTGTTTTTTATTAACGTGGGGAAATCCTTTATGGATACGCCAACCTCCCGGGGGGAGCGTGATTTATGTCTGACTCGCACAAACTAAAACCCCTCGGTGTACCGACAGACCGTGATTGTTGGGGCGGCAAGTAATTGTAACGTTGCCATTACCATTTCTGATGTGGTGGAACTTATTAGTAATGCTGATACGGCTTCGCGTGCAGGCCCTCGCAGGCACTTTCGTAGACGGCACAGGTTCTCTTTTGAGCTAAATTTACACACTTGCGAGGGCTCTTCATAGTCCTGTTTAAAATGTAACCCAACCATAGGGTCCCCTGCAAAAAGGTAATTCCCGTGGGGTGCAGATTCGACTCAGAATGGTTGAGTTAGGCCCGTAAAACGCAGAGGCAGTGGTCAGATCCTTCAGTGCACTAGCCAGTAGGTGAACTGTACCCTAAATTCTTCTAAATTCTTTTTAATTTCGTCGTTATTCTTAGTTCGGTACTTACAAATACCACTCCTCGTTTTCATTGTAGGGCTTCGATACGGCTCGAAGGATCAGAATGTGAACAATAAACTCAGCCCGAAAACGGCACGGCCCGGAACGGTATGCTTGCCGCGGTAACATTAACCTTGTTGAATGTCAAAATACAAATTGTAACCGTCCCACCTCCGCGCCGCTCACAGATTATACACTTTGTGTCGCTAACAGTTGTGTAGAATTAATGTTTTATTAGTAGAAAAAAAATAAGAGCCTTTTATATGCTTCATAAGTGAGGTACACCATAGTCGAAAATAGGTGTTGAGACAGATGATAAGAGAAACATATGCCTTTACTCAAAGTCACAGGGTAGAGGAATAAGCACATGTCAATGTACCATGATCCAATCCTGAGTACCGTGTAGGATCTTGAAAGTGTAAGGCAATAACAATAAATTTGATTTTTTTTAAGTTATCATATATATTAATACGTAAAGCCTAAACTTTGTAACCCTGTTTAAAAGAATTGCGTGAACGGATGAATGTGAAACTTGGCATAGTTAAAGTTTATATGGAGGAGAAGTGCAGAAAGCTATTTATTTTATATAAAAATAGAAGTACATTAAAATAATTAAAATATGCATTACTCACACTACTGCTTCAATTTTACACAACATATACACACATGTAAATAAAAAAGACATTTTGACAACCGTCAATAAAGGACTTCAAAAAGGGTTGTGAAGGAGGTTGCTGTGCTTGACTGTATGTATTATTTTACTCTTACCTTCCAATTACCCTTTTTCATTCTACATTCAAGGATGATATTATAACATACAACTATTATTATAATATTTATCCCTTTAAAAAATCAATGAACTATGGTCGAATGTCGACCACTGGGCGCCCACTAGTTGATTTTTTTGAAATTTTGAAAAACTTGATACCGCATGTATTTATTCACAGCAATAACCAGTTCACCAAGTATGAATTTACTAAAGGCTGACATTTTTTATTTTTGTTTCCAGAATGAGGAATTATCAAGAGTTCTAGAGACGCAAGAATTGAACCAGGAAAATTCAAAGGAAGCATTCTCCTTCATTAAAACAAAAGAGATCTGTAATAAAAAGAACCAGCAACGAATATTAAATAATGCTGGCGACACAAGTGTACTTTCTGAAGTCCGGACAACTCAAGATATTCAGCCCAAGATGTGTGGTGAAATATTAAAAAAAAGGTGAGTCTTCAACAATCTCTCTCATATATTGACTTACATTGTACAAATTATGAATTTATTCTCATTATCTGGTCCAAAGGAAATCATAATGGATACAAAGAACTTACACTGTTATGTCTGCATTACACATATATGTCATCCTTTTGCATTACAAATGTCTTTTATGCTTTCAGCTGAGTATTACTTATGTACTAATATTTTATTTTAAAAGTTTGGACTTATTATGTTCGATACTCACATTGATTATGTAAATATGAAATTTTGTGAAAAAAAATCGTAATTTTTTGTTCTGTCACCACAAAACAATATAATACATGACCATTTCCCAACAGTATAACATATTCAGTTGACCCATAGTTTGGTAATACTGATATCAATTTTGTTTGCCTGTTCTTTTGGTAAATGGACATAATAAGAAAGAAAGAAAGAAAATATGTTTATTGCAGCAAACTCATGGATAACACAATAGTAGAAAAATAGAGTTACAAAGATGTATATAATATTGAAAAGAAATACAGAATGTACGTTAAAACATATGAAAATTATACCATGGTTTAACCGCAAAGGCGAACAATTCAGCATGTGCTGGTTGCCACCTTTACAAATGGCCCCAGAGCTGATCTTCCATTGTGGTCAAGTGGGTTTATGTGTCTAATAATAATAACACTATTATAATAGCGAAGTTTATTATGTATAAGTATATGTATACATATAAGTAGATATTCATATAGGAAAAACAAAGTATTAAATAGGTGAGATATATAAAGTAATGAATAAATAAATAATAAATAAATAGGTAATGGGATTATATCCCCGAGATGTCCAAATTATAATTTTCGAAACACGCCTGTGGGAGTCCAGTAAAAACATTTTTAATTTATTTTTGAATATAATTAAACTAGTTGCAGATCTTATTGGTGGTGGTATATTGTTCCAGCACTTACTAGCGTTGTATCGAAAACTACCTCTGAAGGATACTGTAGAGTGACGTGGAGTTAATATCTGTGTAGATAATATTCTACGCTCAGACGCTCTATGACTTCCTACCCAACTGATTTTATCATAGAGGTACTGCGGTTTTTCAGACCGGATTACCCCAAACAATGGACATGCGAGATGTAATTTACGATTTAATTTAATAAGAGGAACAATCAAATAATCTGTATATCCGAGCCATACGAGCTGGTTCATTTAAACTAGAGTGTAGTGTAGTTATTATGTTCTGCCAATCACATAAACCATTCCAATAAACTTTATGCTATTTGTTAGATACTATTGCAGCATGACTAGCCCAGAATAGATCAGAACATTAGCATAATATCTATCAGGCTCCTTTATCAGGAATCAATATTCGGGAAGACATACTTTTTTTAACATGTTTTTTTTTAACTTTATTTTTGGCAACAAATATTTTAGATTATTACTGCCATTGTCGAGTAGTTAATAGTATTACAAGTTCTTCTTCCATTCGATTTTTGGCAAGCAGTCTTCTAGTAGACTATTACTGCCATCGTCAAGTGTGTATCGATATTACAAGTTTCTTGATATAATTTCAATGAACTAACAAGGTGGTGGCCATCTTGTTTGAACTTTCCATGGAGTTTTTGTGGCATCTCAGAAATCATGGTCCGTGGTATTATTTTCCATTCACTGCACATATACACAATAAACAAACTATATTACATAAAACACTACCAATTCTACACAATATAGAGTCAAGTAACATAAGATTATGAATAAATTATAAAATCCACTACATTACAGACCAAAATCCCGCCAAAAACTCCTTTTAACATGTTAATTACTACTATCCTGATACTGATATATTCATTGATATTTATATTTTAACTATTTCAGATTGAACTTATTAACACACAGTAATGAACATTTACAAGTTGAACCACCTACAGCAGTAGGTAATGAAAGGAATGAGTTAGGCAAGGGTGAGTGTTGCAATGAATATTTTAATAATGATGGAAATATGCTAGCACACGCCGATGATGTGCACAGCAATGAAAAACTCAAATCTCACAAATGCGACAAACACATTCTTAAACGTAAAACTGCCTTAGTAGAAGATAAAAAAAATATCTATCATGATTCTGGAAAAGTATTTAAATGTCGGTGCGGGAAACTGTTCCGTACACAAACATACCTATCCGATCATAAGTATCGGCAGCATGGCCAGAAAGTAGAAAATAGTAATGATGCCGCCGTAAAAAAAGAATTCCAATGTGATTATTGCAAAAGAAAATACCAAAGTAAAATCAATTTAGCAAAACATATAAGAAGAATCCATTATGATTATGGTAAAATATTTAAATGTTGGTGCGGGAAACAGTTCCGTTCACCAACACACCTATCTATACATAAGTATCGGCAACATGTCCGCAAAGTAGAGAAAACAAATAATGCAGCATTAGAAACAAATTTTCAATGTGATTTATGCAAAAGAAAATTTCAAAGTAAAGGCAATTTAAGACAACATATAAAAAGTATTCATTATGATTATGGTAAAATATTTAAATGTTGGTGCGGGAAACAGTTCCGTACACCAAAATATCTATCTGATCATAAGTATCGGCAACATGGCTCCAGAGTAGAGAATACAAATAATACCGCTTTAATAAAAGAATTCCAATGTGATATTTGTAAGAAAATTTTCAAAAGTAAAGACGTTTTGAAAACACATGTAACAAGTATCCATTATGAGTATGGTAAAACTTTTAACTGTTGGTGCGGGAAACAGTTCCGTGCACCAAGATACCTATCTGCTCACAAGTATCGACAGCATAAAGCAGTAAAACATACAAATAAATCAGCTTTAAATAAAGAATTACAATGTGATATTTGCAAGAAATTATTGAAAGGAAAGAACAATTTAAGAAGACATATAACAATTATTCATTATGATTCTGGTAAAAGATTTGAATGTTGGTGCGGGAAACGGTTCCGTACAAAGTTATATCTAAAAGCACACCAGAGGGATCAACACGATTGTATGAGTAGCAATGGAAATAAGAATAAGTATAAATGTGAACATTGCGAGTTAGTTTTTAAAGCGAAACGGTATTTAGCTTGTCATGTGGGAAAAAAGCATAGATAATTGAGACAGAATTACCGATTTAGGAAACGGGTTTCATCAATTACACTTGCAACACTAGTTAAGCGCAACATATAGCGCGTTCTGCAGTAGTTCCTTATACAGTGTCTACAGCACGATTTGTTGAGGGTTCCAAATGAAGGGATACATGTTGCACAATAGAAACAAAACTATTCACATTGTATAAAAATAATAATAATAAAAATAAAAATGTAATATTGATTATGAGCTGTTACTTGCAATTAATGCTCCTGGGAGTTACATTATCCAGAAAATTCAAACCTAATATTTACACTATTCGTAACCTTCTTTTCGTAATTCATTTTAGCTATACACAGCTGAAATTTGTCTAGGCAGACCTCTATAGTCAATAGTGACAATTCTGATAGCCGTTCCTCTCCCGTAGCATTCTTAAAGTAATATTTTATCAGTATTAATTCAGGGCTATTGAATTTTATCCACGGAAGAAAGAGATAAGTGGAAGTGCTAAGTAGGCGTGGCCCATCCCTCATGCATTTGGGTAACGTACCAAATGCGCACTCAATTAGTACTCAATCGTGTTTAATCGTCTCGGCAGAGGGCTCGTATGCACTCATTTTTAGTAATCCATATAAAACGTATTATAATGATTTATTGTGTAGTTCTGGAATGTAAATGAATATCTATTACATGATTATTTGTAGCTTGACTTGTAGTTCATTGTAATATTTGTGTAAGTGATTTAGTCGCATAATCAATTTTGAAAGCTTATATTGTACGAATAAATCTGGTTTCATATGTATTGGACTCTTTTTTTATTGCGTTCCTCTAATCATGTATGTACCCTCGGGTACGCAGACGATAGCACCGTTACAGAGAGTTTCAAATCGGGACCTCGTGCTGACGGGAAAGGAACTAATAGTCTGAGAGAAGATATGATCAACCGCATGAACTCGGCACTTAAATTTGTATCTGACTGGGGCGATGCAAACCTTGTTAAGTTTAACTCTACGAAAACTCAGGCGTGTCTGTTCTCCATGAAACGTAGCCCATTCTATCTAAAACCTACTCTCCAGGGTGTACCCATACCGGTTACCAATAACCTCGAGCTCCTCGGCATAAATTTGAACGCCAAGCTCAACTATGGATGTTCTATTAAGGCTAAGGCCAAAATTACTGCAAAAAAATTGGGGGTCCTTTTCAGGGTGAGGCGATACTTTACGCCGGAGCAACTTCTTAATTTGTATAAGTCGCAGATAAGGCCGTGTGTGGAGTATTGCTGCCACCTTTGGGATGGGTCTGCCAAATACCAGTTGGCCTTGCTAGACTCTGTCGATCACAGAGCTCGAAGACTTGTCAGTAACGAACCACTAATATCAGCCAAACTGCAACCACTTGAACATCGACGGAGAGTCGCTTGTCTTGTGGTATTTTATCAGCTACACTTTGGGGAATGTGCATAAGATTTGCACCAACTAATTCCACCGTCACCATTTCTTCTCAGGACTACCAGACACCATACAGACCTCCATTTATTCGCGGTTGACATACCCTTCATCCGGACGAAGTACTTCGCTTCGTCATTTATTATGCGAACCGCGAAGGAGTGGAATGCGCTGCCTGCGTCTGTTTTTCCTGAAGCATATGATGTAGCAATCTTCAAAAGAAGAGTGAATGAGCATTTACTGCGTGAACGCGTTACATCTTAGGCCTCGTCCTCACTTTACACTGAAGTCATGCGTCGCACAGTTTATTATTAAAAAAAAGTCTATGAGTGTGTTGCATTATCTTTTACCTTATAATTTGCTAGTTTGTTGAGATAACAACGGTATTAAGATGGTACAGAGTTTGCCATTATAATCAAATACTTGTAAGTAGTATTGTGCACTTTGTGGACAGTACTTTATAATTTATTTACACTTCCCAAGGGATTTTATGAAATCGTCTAAATCAATGATGCTTTCAATTGAACAGATAACTAATCCGAGTCACTTTTGTTAGTGTAGTGCTCTCTCTAGAGCAAATGACGTATTCGCAAATTTATTTGTATATAGGCGTCAAATTTTAGAGACGACATGTTAGCTGTCATAATGTAAAAAGGTATAAATGTCTATAACTTGTTTCTAATCCAAACTTTCCGTTACGGCAAAATGGCGTCACGTTTCTGTACCATGCGGTTTTTAAATATTTTTGATTTTGTCAATAAATAGTTTATAAACAAATCAATCAAAAAGGATTGAAAATGAGAATTAATAAAAAATATTAAATAAAATCAAAATCGTATAATAGAATTAATTATGTATACAGGGCGCGCAACCGTGCTGGCATCCTGGTGGCTTACTCTTGACGCTTTCGAGTTCTAAACCGAATCGAGTATCAGTCGATTTCATGCTATTTCGTACTCTTGAAATCAACACTAGCGCATGATCGTACTGTGGCTCAAATAGGAACTAACTTGGATCGACTTCGTCGTTAGGATCGAAAAATCGGTACTCTCCACGCAATCTGACAGCTCTGGATCGAGTCGTTCAATCGAAAATAGATGTCAAAATAGACGATTGAGAAAAAGGTACTTTGTTAGGATCGAGTGCGATTATCTTAGTGCTTTATTGTGATATTTATTTAAAATTCTACATTATTATCGTTCATTTTGCAATACCAAACCAAATAAACACATGCGTGAAGATATTTGCTACATATAAGTCGATATAACAACTAGATTATTAAAATTGAAATTCTCAGGGATTTCGAAGAAACTCTCAAGTGTTCATAAATGGATTATTATATCCTACAAGGATAAATCTACATGATGATGATATTTCTATTAATAACAAGGTAAGTTGTAACATTTAGGTTTTCACATAAGATGTAGGTATATTTGTTTGCATCTCTTCCATTTCTTTAATTAAGCCAATAAGCCTAAATCTCTCAGTGGTACTA
>MU158734.1:1569796-1608170 GCA_015888305.1 Antheraea pernyi | reverse complement strand
CAATGGGTTAAAAAGGGCTTATAATTATAATAAAAAAATTATTTTTGAAATTAAAATAAATTGTTAGGTTTGCCTGACAAAATAAGCATTTTTCCTATAAAAAAAAAGAAATTTAAAAAAAGAGTTTGGTTTAAAACGATAATGCACTCAATTTTAGTAGTTAGATTTCATTTGATACCTATCAAGGATTTATACAGCTTTGTTTATCACAGTTTATCTGTGTTACTAAAGTATTTTTAATCTATTAGCATTGCGTCGGTAGTAAGTCCATGGTCGGTAGTAAAGAAAAAAAGATTTGTTATCCTATATCTTATAAGATATAGATATTAAAGCATTTATTATCGTAAAATAATACATAGTTACGAATAAAATATATTTTAAAGTAATCTAGTGTTATTATAAAAAAGTTATATTTCTCCTTTCGAAAATATATAAAATTTAAAACATTACCACAGCTGGTTTCGTGGCCCATTTTTCTAAATCCCTGAAAACGTATTCAAAAATTGTTAAATTCGGTATTTCGATGTCCTGGAAAGGTGATAAGATCACTTTATCGTCAGTCCAGATGTTTTTCTTTTTAACGACACTGGAGAAACTCCGTCGAAATAATTTAAGCATCATTTTATTGTTACAAAGGTAACGTGTATTCGCGCGCACAACTCAATTATGAACGGAAGTCTCGTTGTCAGTAGACTTAAGTGAGTAACTCTGAACTACGACCGTTTCATTCGTGGACGCACGCCAATTATCGTACAAAATTACAAAAATGTTGCTAGCTTAAAAATGTTGCAAGCTTATTGTGATTATATTATCAGTGTAGAATTAAACAATGGAGTCGTTATATTTCAAAATTAACTAAATCCAATTTTAGCCGTTCCTAATATTATACGTCATTTAAACTATTTTTTTTTACAAACTAAAAACTTATGAACGGCAAAATTTAAACTTTTTATTTTATATTATAGGTGGCAAACGAATAGGCGGCTCACCTGATGGTAAGTGATCACCGCCGTCCATAGACACTAGCAACACCAGGGTAGTCGCAAGTGCGTTGCCAGCCTGTATTTGGAGAAGTTTTAAGAGAAGCTATTACTGGTTTCAGCATGAATGGGTTGGCTCGCCCGGGATAGTACCACTCTCTCACAGAAAACCGACGTAAAGTAACAGTGCTTGCATTGTTGCGATTCGTTCGGTCAGTGAGAGCGCCGGAGGCCCACCTCTTCCCAAACACAGGCTGGCGACGCACTTGCGACTCTCCTGGTGTTGCTAGTGTCTATGAACGGTGATGATCAGTTAACATCAGGTGACCCCACTGCTCCTGTGCTTCCTATGATATGAAACAAATATATATATAAAAAGAATTATTTTTTAACGCCTCGATATGGAATAATGAAACCTAATGGAAACCTATTCAATTGACATTATATTATACTATATTAATAGGCGATTCTTACAAAAATATATGATACACCTTTTTTACCGATGTTTATATTATTGAATTGTTGATACCTGACAACACCGACAAACATTCAATAAGTAGTTGAGTAAAGCAAAACAGTTAGTACAAAAAAACTTAAAGAAAGAAAGAAATAAATTTATTGCCATAGTATAAGTGTACAAAAAAACCTTAACCGTAAAAAAGTAAAACTATGACAAAGAGACCTAGCGTCAGCGTATTGCCGCCTTTGAAAACAGCGCTGGTTTTCAGCTAGGCCTCAAAATTTCCCGGCTAAAGCCAACGTCACGCGGTGTTCCCAGGCGGTCACCCATCCAAGTACTGACCGCGCCCGACGTTGCTTAACTGCGGTGATCGGACGAGAACCGGTATTTTCAACGTGGTATGGACGTGAAAACACTTGACTTTTTGTTAGTTTGATTAAAGAACGATAAATATATAGATATTAAGTATGTATAATAATAAAAATCTTGTGTTTTCCTTCTCTTTTGTGTACGTGTGTGTGTGTGCGCCTGATGGTAAGCACAGTACAGTCCAAAAACAATGGCGACCATCGAGAGACATGCTATCCATCGCCGGTCGCCGCTGTCATACCGGCCTGCGTAAGTATCTCTTCACGTTGCGCTTGAAGGACCCCATGTCATAGGAAGGAGGAAACACACTGCCCGAGAGATTGTTCCACAGCTTCACGGTACGGCAAAGATAAGATGTTGCGAACTTTTTAGTTCGTGCCTAAATAGGATTTACCGTAAAACTGTGTCTCCGAAGACCAGCACGTGTGGTGCGGTTATGAAAAGGAGAGGAAGGGATCAAGTTGAATAACTCTTCAGAACACTCGCCGTGATACAGACGGTAGAACACGCTCAGTGAGGCAATGTCTCTGCGCAACTGAAGCGGCTCTATGAACTCTGTAACGTCTGCATCATTAACAATGGGGACAGTCCGTCTCTGCAACCTGTCCAGGGTATCCAAGAGGTACTTTGCCGAACCGTCCCAGAGGTGCGAGCAGTATTCCACGCAAGGCCGAACTTGAGCCTTATAAAGGAGATATAGCTGTTTAGGTGATAACTCATAGACATATTTACATATCGCAACTTTAATCAAAAAACGAATCAAAGAATTCAATTTTGTGGTAAAATCCGTTTAGGGTTTGACCGTGTTTACACGTTCGACTTAAATCTATGTTAAAAATAAACGAAGCGCCTTAGGCCTATTCTAAAAGTAGGGACAGGTAGTGTAATTAAGTATACTGAAATTTGGTCGTTGTAGAAAATATCGTTATTAGTAACATAAACAGTTTAAATACGCATTTAGAATAAAATATAAAGCATAATGAATTACGATAATTAGCACAAAATTAAGTCTCAATGTTACCGAAAAAACTACGAGCATCTTTTCGAATAAAATCACATAATCTGAAGTAATACATTTATTCAAATAAACTAACTTATTTCACTTTACTATCTTCGAAGATTTCACAAATTTAAATAAAAAAGAGAACAGTCGTCCATTTTCGTAATTTTGATCGTATTGAAGTGGCTAAATAGAATTGGATGTATTCTTCTCGCAACGATAATTTACTTTTAGGCGAAAACCCGAAAAACTTAAAAAGAACGCTTATCTGTGGCGGTTTATAGAATATTTTTGTCTTTTTCTTTCTTAATAGCTAGTCTATTTCCATTTTTTTTTGTGACAAGAACGCTGGATAATATAAAATGTTGCATTAAACTTTGACCTGGAAATTTAAATAGTTTCTATGATTTATATGATTACCAATAAAAATATGAGATTATTAAGTGATTAAATATCTTTTAAATTTTTTGGTAAACTGATCACTCTGATGATATTGTTCTTGTCGGCGAAGATCCTACCGAGGTCCATAGTAGGCTGGTAAAATGGCGAGAAAAACTGGAGAATGTTGGTTTGAAAATCAGTAGACTAAAAACTGAACATTTGTTTTGCGACTTCGGTGGTCCATCCAGCTTTTCTCCTATAGCTTTAAATGGTATATCCTTACCAACCTGCTCTGATTTCCGGTATCTCGGTTCTCTGATCCAAAACGATGGTTGCATAGACAAGGACGTGAGGAATAGGATAAATGCAGGGTGGATGAAATGGCGAAAGGTGTCTGGTGTCGCTTGTGACCCACGAATGCCCTTGAAACTCAAAGGGAAGGTGTATAAAACTATTATAAGACCAGTAATGTTGTACGCATCTGAGTGCTGGGCGATGAGAGAGACGGATGAGAGAAAACTACATGTGGCAGAGATGCGAATGTTAAGGTGGATGTGTGGTGTAACTAGAATGGATAAGATTAGGAATGAATATATCAGAGGAAGTTTGAAAATAGCACCAGTAACAGAGAAGTTAAGGAGTAATAGGTTAGCATGGTATGGACATGTTATGAGGAGAGATGAAGACCATGTAACTAGAAAAGCTTTGAGTATGACGGTCGATGGATATAAGAGCAGAAGAAGACCGAAAAAAAGATGGATGGATTGTGTGAAAAATGATATGTGTGTAAAAGGTGTGATGACTGAGATGACATCTGATAGGCGAGCATGGAAAAGGAAAACATGTTGTGCCGACCCTACTTAGGTGGGATAAGGGTAAGAAGATGATGATGATATGAAAAGTATGCGTAAACGAAACTGTCACTTATATGTTGTTATATTTATTTTATTGTATAAAAAATGTTTGCTAAACAAAAGTGAAAAGATTTTTTCCTAAAAGATAAACCTAGATAATAGTTACATTACATTGTAGAACATAATTCTGAATTACAGTTCTTTCAGTACGTGTTGTTTCGATATTTGATAAAATTAGTTTTCTAAATATTTTTGTGCCTTGAAGTAGTTGAGTTCAGGTTTGTGAATTTACGATTAAAATAATCAGTTGAGGTGTTTGCAGTTACTATACTATGCTGTATTTATACTAATATCATAAGAGAGGTAAAGTTTTGTTTTATAGGAATCCTTGGTATACAGATCTGATTTCAAAAATACTTTCACTGTTAGAAAGGTATATTATCCCAAGTTCAGTATCTCAGTGAAAAAGGTGGTTTATATTATGGTTTATATACATTTCTTAAAAGACGAGGTTTGCTTCTATCTGCAATTAAAAATGAGAACCTTCGCGAACTAAATATGCTAACCCTTGAACGGAGGCGTTTAGTGGCAGGTCTGATATTCTGGTATAATATAGTAAACAACAACATAGATTGTCCAAATTTGGTGGAGTATATAGGGTTGAGAATTAACTCAAAACACACTCGAAAGCCACGGCTCTTTAGTGAGCCTAGAAATAACACTAACTATGGGTCTAATTCAATAATGATAAGGTGCGCCCACTTATACCTAGTGTTATCACCCACCTCCGGTGCCGCTGCATCACATTCAAAAGACGAGACTACAACACGACCGGAACATTGATATTAGCGCCACCATATTATAAATATACATCGACACTAGCGCCAACATATTAGAGATACATATTGATTCTAGCGCCGCGCCGCCATATTAAAGAGACACGTTGACAATAGCGCCACCATATTAAAGATACATAAATAAGAATTGTTTATGATTGATCATTATTAATAATAGTATATTGTTCGATTTGTTTCGATTTTACCACCAAATTCTTTTTTAAATTATCAGTTAAGAAATGACCAGTACGTCTCTTATAGGCTGCAAGTCCTAAGTCATCTTTTAAAATACGCGACATGGTTCTAGGTGCTATCTTCATCTTCTGAGATAAAATCTTTTGCTTTCGGACAGGATTTCTTCGAATTCTTTTCCTTACTGCTATGACTACCTTTTTCGTATGAACACTACGTGGACGGCTAGATCTTTTTCTATCACAAACAGAGGAGGTCTCATTGTACCTATTAATAGCCCGGTACACAAACATTGTATTAATACCAAGCGCATGGAGAGTTTTTAAAATTGCATTTGGCTCCGTACCTACTTTGTGTAATGCAATCACAGCGATTCGGTTATCTTTATCACCCCACTCCATTTTAATATCGCAGAATATTGTACAATATACCTATTATTATTATATCTAAATTATATTATAATTAAGATAATTATATTATCTTCTAAAGCGATGGTTACAAAAGGTATTATTGACCATACTTGAATCCTAAAGATCCTACAGATTTCTAAAGTATGTGCATATTGATTCTCACATTTACGCATATAACATATGTAGTATTTGTTTTTAGTGGGATAATAGCAGATTTTTCTTTTTTTACATTATTTGTATTATAAGTAGTTGTTTGTTGGTAGTTTTTATTTTATTTTAATTTTGTATTACAATATTTGTATGGAGAGTTTTAAATATTGCATTTGGCTAAATACCTACTTTGTGTAATGCAATCACAGCGATTCGGTTATCTTTATCACCCCACTCCATTTTAATATCGCAGAATATTGTACAATGTACCTATTGGTGCCAAAATGAAAAAAATCAATTAATAATTATATAAAAATGACAGTTTTGTTTATTTTTAATTGTAACAGTATTTATGGCCAGACTAAGTATAATGAAAAAATACCCGATATAAATATTTTTCATGCATGTAGTAGATATTTTAAAGTGGTGGTTAAAAAAGGTATTACTGACCATACTTGAATCCTAAAGATCCTACAGATTTCTAAAGTATGTATGTGCATATTGATTCTCACATTTACACACATAAGTAGTATTTGTTTTTAGTGGGATAATGTCAAATTTTTTTTTTCTTTTTTTTACATACTTTGTATTATAAGTAGTTCTGTTTGTTGGTAGTTTTATTTTATTTTAAATTTGTATTCCAATGTTATCTTTTTTCACTTAAGAGTTATGTAATTCATTAGATTATTGATATTTTACTAAATTTACAAAAGTTTGGGTTAGCCATGTAATAGTAAAAATAAATATTTATATACAGAAATTATTGTTGGTGAAACTAACATTTTACTTTTACTTACCTTTTTTACTTCTAAATCTATACTAATATATAAAGCTGAAGAGTTTGTTTGTTTGCTTGAACGCTATGATCTCAGGATCGGTTCCAGTTCCAGTTCAGATCAGGAACCAGTCGGTTTTAGATAGCTCATTTATCGAGGAAGGCTTTAGGCTATATATAATCACGCTAAGACCAATAGAAGCAGAGCACCAATGAAGAATATTTCAAAATCGGGCATTTTTTTTGCTTTTGAAAGATTTCGTTATTATTATATACTTATACGTTTCCATGGTAACGTCGTAAGTAGTAGTAATAATATTAGTCCAATAGGAAAGGCGAAGGAATTAATACATACTGCCAATTCTGAACTCTCCCCCGAGAGGGTGGCGTATCCATAAAGGATTTCCCCACGTAAATAAAAAAAAAAAAAAATATAATTATATAAGTATTATGTAGTTGTGTTTGTTGGTAGTTTTTAGTTTATTTTAAATTTGTATTCCAATGTTTTCTTTTTTCACTTAAGCGTTATGTAATTCATTAGATTATTGATATTTTACTAAATATACAAAAGTTTGGGTTAGCCATGTAATAGTAAAAATAAGTATTTATATACAGAAATCATTGTTGGCGAAACTAACATTTTACTTTTACTTTTTTTACTTCTAAATATGCATAGCTGTAGATTTCTGTGAAATAAATAAAAATAAAGGGAAATTCCGAAAAATTGCCATAAGTTTGTTTTCGTTCTGATTTTTTTAGGACAGTATATTAACAGAATGCCGCAAGTACCCAAAATAACAAGGTGTACATTTTTGCTCTTTTTGAGATACAAAAAAGGACGTACAACTTTCGAAACTAAGCGTGCCCTTAAAAAGGAAGTGACGGAAATAGGTCCACGTATATGCAATTTTTAAACTTACAAGACTATAAAAAAATATTACTTTAAGAATAGGCTTGAACAAGCTCTCCTTTTATTCCATTTCTGATTTTATCCCTAATGTTCGGAGTACCAAATAATTAGGCACGTTCAGCTCTTAAAACAAGATTTTCCAACAAAAGTTCTGATTAAACACTCGCACATTCGTCTAGAGTTTCAAAGATTAAGTTACCTAGCTTGAGTTTCAAGGAAACATTGTTTCAATGTATAACTTTACTGAGATATACTAATGTTAAAGTTAGGACTTCATTATTGTGTATATTTAAAACATATTACAGAATTCTTTCTGTTCTAACATTGCAGAATGTAAATAGATTAACTAAATATAATTGGAATCTTTTGAAACAAATTGTAACTTTCATTATCTCAAATGATTTCATTATCCATTTGACATTATTTATCGGTTGCTTCTTCTTTGTACAGCCATTTAAATTGTTTTTTTCTTCAAATTCATTCAAGTATAATATGTACTGAAATATAACTATTTTTTTCTCATATTTCCTCTCTAGTTGGTAACAAATTTATACCTATCTTACAAAACGAAGCCATGACCTACATTTCTTCTCAAAGATTCTCACTTGCCTTTAGGCTACATATTTACTTAAGAGCTTTCAAAGGTGGGCAATAACTGCAATGGTGTTCTTAAGAAAGAGCATAAACCACAATTGGTTACGATATTAACAGGTACAGTAAAACCCATAAGGTAACAGTTAACAGGCAGGCAGTTAACGGTCCACAAACAAGTTAAATGGGCAAATACGTTATACTCTTTGATATAATTTCTATTTTCAGTTACGAGCTAGAAGCACACATGTAAGGTTCTGTAATGTACACACCCACTCACAATTTTACATTTCTTTAATAAATTTTTAAAAAGCGCGTGTGGAACCGCGGGTAACAGCTAGTGTAGTAATATAGCTGTAGATTTCTTTGAAATAAATAAAAATAAAACATGTCATAAGTAAAATAAATTTGACAAAATTAAGATTGAATGCAGATTTCACGTATACTTTACAAATTCTTATATAACAAACAACTAAAACAAAATGGAAATTTAATGTAGATAAAGTTTAATTTTTGTAATATGTTAAGTGATGAAGTTACTGGGAAGACATGTATCGGCAATATATGTAAGTTAGTTTTGATCTTCGTTGGACACTTTGTAATGCTGCGAACAGGTTCTAGGCTTATTTTAAAAGATTTCGCATATACCAACTGGGTATATGTTTGAGTGTGTCCCTGGATAGTTTGGATTCACTAGATGCTAGAAGTCGTTGCAATCGGGTTTTAGGTTTTTTTAAGATTATTTGCATTTAAAAATACAATTGAAACCTGTAATAACCGATTTGGTGCAGAACGAAGTTGCACGGGTCGTTAGTAAGATATATAAATTTAAATATAATGGCCACTTTGTCACGACCGTCATGAAAAGTGCATAATAGCATGGCGAGTGTTAGACAGAATACATTAACGTAAATGTAAATTATCTCCGTAGAATGGCGAAGGTAAAATATATCTATTCAAAGCATTTTAGACAAGTAACCTGTGGGTTAACTTCAATCAAAATACTATTAAAGCTTTGCGTGTGCAATCTAATAATGTCTTTGAATTTTTCATAAGATTGCCGCGATTTCCGAATTTGTATTTTATATTTGTGTAGCGGGATTGATGATTTTCACGCTAGAATACGTAATCAACCATATTGGCTTATAAATAAATATATAGGACGAAGGGAGTATTTAAGTTATTACGAGTATAAGTGAGTATTTATTAACGTTCAAAAGATAAACTGTAGAGTTTCTTGCCGGATCTTCTCGATGATCCTATTGTTTTCCGAACTTGTGGTAATTTTGATGTTCCTAATCGCATTCTTTAGGCCTAAAATGAATAGATTATTTTTGATTAACTTAATGAAAACAGTTGATCTCTTCGTAGCGTGTTAGATAGTGACGCTGCTTGTGGGTGTTCTGCAGCCACTACAATATATGATTGTGTGCAATGAAGTGATGATAGCTCAGTGTATAACTTGTTCAGAGAGCTCGTCGTTCGACGTAGTTTCGAATACTTACAAATGAGCTGGAGCTATCGGTAAAGGAATATATCGTGATTGTAAACGCTGATTGTAATTGTGATGATTTGATTTGATAATTCGGTGTGATGTTTTTATGGTGATCGCTAAGAATGCATAACGGTCGGAAAGATATGGGGATAAATAGGACTCACCTTTTGGCTGGTGTCACGATCGTAGGAGGCCTCCTCTTCATTCACTGACACTTCGTTTCGCACCTTTCACTTCTACTCTCTAATTATATTTATGAACTTTTATAATGTAATTTACTATTAGTATTCGATCACAGAGATGTGCGCCGAAGTCATTATGTATACGGACTGACTTAAGCACCGGCGAGAGGATTGGGTGGGAGGAAATATGACATTATATATTTAAAGAAGGACGGATAATACCGTTGTGCATTGCAATGCTTCTTAACCATTTTAGCCTAAAGAGTGATGAAAACACAGAATAGTGGATAGGCTTTTTCTAAATTCTTAAGTCTCTCGTTACGCAGCTATCGGTGTCTTCCTGCAGTTGCATATGAAAGTCAGCTTTCCTCTAACTTCAGCGTATTTAGCATTTTTTACCATATTTTCATTTATCATCAGATGAACTGGTCGTGAAAGGCTAAAACTTATAAAGTGTAAGAAAATGTTCAAAACCAACCATACCAGGATGCTACTTCTGCGAACTATACACAGTACTTATGGTACACCACACCCTAAAAGCAGTAGTACGACCACAGGTTCTTTAGGGCAGAAATGGGTGAAGAGATGACGTTATGTAATGCTTTCATTACTTTTTACGAGGGTTAAGTCGAGATCAGTACAGATTTATTGGATATAATCTTAAAGCGAGCTTTAAAAGGGATTTTTAACAATGAAAATAAGTTTAATTTGCATATAAATTTGTTTATAAAAATGTATTTATTATAAAATTTGTGAACATAAAAAATTGTATGACAAAATCATTTATAATATTTTATTCGACATATCACATTGTAAATAACATATTTCGATTTAAGTCATTAGGTATTATGGATTGAGATATATTCAAGTATTAGTAATTCAAGTAGTAGTAGATATATAAGTGTAAAAGGAGTTCAATGTTTTTCTCACAAAGAGAATGGCAGTGACGGAGTTATCGCATATCATATTTAAAATATACAAAAAAAATCTGTGCTAACATTTTATGTTATATCTTTAATAAGCAGTTAGATAAAGTGATTTACAATTGTGTCCGTCTGTATCGTGATCACCATATACCACGTATAACATTCGACATAAGGCACGCTTAAGGCTATGTTCATATAACAAACGCTTAACGCGCATTGAAGGCGCGCAAAAGTTTCTTTATAATGTTCACATGGTGCTCGCTTGTCAGGCGTTGAACGAAAATTGCCGCGGCCGCCTTGGTTCAGTTTCTTCTACATTTGTAGCTAATATGCTCAACTGAACGCTAACATAGAAAACCAATGATCTCAAAGCGCTTTATGAAAACGCGCGTTAACATGTCTACGGCCTGAATAAAATGTACGTAGTTGTAAACGCGCGTGAAGCGCTTGTCATGTGAACATAGCCTAAGAGTATCAAATATATCGTACTCGCGGTTTGCAGGCCGGCATGACTATGACTACTGATGGAAATATCTACCAATATCTCGTCGTTTGCCGGTCTTTTTTGGTTGCACTATGGTTATCATCCGGTGTAAAGCATTTTATTGATTTTTTTTATATCATCGGAGGCAAACGAACATTTGGGTTACCTGATGTTAAGTGATCACCACCGTCCATAGACACTAGCAGCACCAGGGGAGTTGCAAGTGCGTTGCCAACCTGTGTTTGGGGGAAATGAAGACAAGGGAAGGTGAAGGAGAAGGCGAGGAGGAGGGGTGAACCTCCGACACTCTCACTTACCGAACGAAACAACAATTCAAGCACTGTTACTTCACTGTTACTTATACACTGTTATTTTCTGTGAGAGAATGTTACTACCCCGGGCCAGCCGACCCATTCATGCTGAAACCAGCAATAGCTTCAGCGTGGCTCTACAACAAATAAAGGTCGTGTCACAATTGAAAAAAGTTGAGGCAGTCATAAGGACTACCGACAGAAGTGAGAACTGAAAACGATATTTTTTTCGAGTTTCACAGCACAATGAGGTTAAAGAAGCTATCACTTAAAAATATAAGTCAATTTCGTTTTTAATGTTTAAATGAAATTAAAAGATCTTAACTTATAGTTTAAAATCAGTAAAAGATTATTTTATAATACTTGAACCTTTACTTTTTAGGCATTTAAAATACTATAATATATACATATGATCAATTTTATGTTAAACCGAAAAGTTTAAAAATATAGAACGAGTATCACTCAATATTTTTTTTATCAAAATATTCTTCGAATCCATTCCGGACGTGAGAAGCAAAATACGCTTATCTTATAATCTTCACTTAATATTTATTGAGTCCATCACCTTCTTTCATTTCTAGTTAACCCAACAAATCCTTAAAAATATCTGTAAAAATATACCAGTGATCTATTTATTTTAGTTACAATAACATTTGTTTTAACAACTTTTATCCAATTTATTTAAAACAAACAGTATTAAATGTTGTAAATGAACGCAATTTTTCACATAAGACCTAACAATGTTGATCTTTCAATACTCTTCTGAGAATTTTTCCAGCCGCACTTTTTGGTATGCTGTCTAAAAATACAATGTCGTCTACTCTCTTGTAGGCTGCAACTCTTTCCTTGACAAAATCGCTGATCTCTTTAGCTTCAGCACTGCGACCTCCCTTCAATACGACGAAGGCTTTAGGAGCCTCCCCATTGACTGGGTGAGGCACACCAATGACAGCCGCATCATCGACTGATGGATGTTCGCGTAAAACTGCCTCTAACTCTGCCGGTGGAACTTGGAAACCTTTTACCTGGGATCGAAAAGTTTTCAATATAATTACTCAAGACAACAAAAAAAAATAGAAGGTCCAAACTGTTTCGGGATGGATCTAATTCTGCCGATGCAGGTCGTAAAAATTACGAACAAAGATTATTTAGAGAAGTTATTTAAAACATTATTATAAATGAATTAGGTAAATCACTCGCGATTAATCAACTGCCTCTATGTCTGAGGAACTTCAAAACATTTCTCGTGGGACCAAATAATCTTTAAATACATTATTGAAATCATTTATTTATTTTAGGGCCGTCAACATGACAATACACTAGTAAATATATAAAAAGTAGGGCTATTGTAATATATTGTAAATGTAGTCATATTTAGTGACAACCACGGCATGCTCAAACAATAAATGAAATATTAATAAAACGAAATATTAAACTATTTAACATAATAATACAAAAACAAGGAAATTGAAACAGAAAGAGAAATAAAATCCTAAAACTAATTGATGCTCTAAAACAACATTTTAAAAAATTAGGAAAGTAACAAAGAAACAGAAAGAGAAAAAAAAGAAATAGTGAACCAATTAAAACTGTATTTTGTGAACAGACTTATATGTCTCTATCGTTGTTTTGAAATGATTTCTTTTAGTTGAGAAAACGTCGCATGTTTTATGGAATGAATTAATTGACTTAGATGACCTCGATGGTCTGTTGACCGGAGAGTAAAAGCCTAAATTAATACATGAATGAGAAATGTAATATGGGACGTATTTATTAGACCTCGGAAGCATCAATGTAAATAGAGAAAGATTAGATAAATAATTCCCAATTAAATCAACTGCCTATATATCTGAGGATAGAACATGGATACATTTTACGTGGGGCCAAAGAGATTGAAGAAACTATTGGAGACCTCAATATAACTTGAGGGAGATTAGGTAAGTCATTCACAATTGAATCAACAGCCTCTAAGTCTGAGGGTGGAACTTGGACCCATTTTACGTGAAACCAAAGAACATTTAAAGAAACTACTGCAGACATCAATATAACTGAAGGGAGATTGGGTAAATCATTTCCAATTAAATTAACTGCTTCTATATCTGAGGATATAATTTGGACAAATAAAAAATGTAAGACCAAAGAGTTAAAAAAAAAAATAAGTGATGGGAGATCAAGTAACTTATTCCTGATTAAATTAACTGCCTCTAAGTCTGAGTAACCTGAAAACATTTTGTGTAGGACCAAAGACCAGTTTTCGAGAAGTATATTGGAGGCATCAAAATAACTAGAGGAACATTTAGTAAATAATACCTGATTAAATTTTTTCAATACAATTATTGGGAGATTAAAATGCTTAAAGGGACATTACGTGAATTATTCCTACTCTAAATTTAGAAGAACAGACATATTAATGTAATTTTATGTATATTAGTAAACCAGGATAAGTAATTATTACCTTAATGAGTTCCTTCAATCTATCAGCTATAGTTAAAGCTCCGTCTTCATCTACATATCCCATGTCTCCGCTTCTGAACCAGCCGTCAGCTGTGAATACTTCGTTGTTCGCTTGGGGGTTGTTCCTGTAGCCTCGCATTACTTGGGGACCGCGGATCAAGATTTCTCCGGTCTAAAAGTATCATCATTTATTAATCCTTGACAAAACTTCCTTTATTGACTAATAACAACCTCTTTCTATTAGTTTTCATGTAACTCCTAACCAAAATCTGTTTCGACGTTTAAAGAACTAAGACAACAGACTAACAGATAGAAAAAACGACTTAGTTTTACAATATTTATAATATTATAATTACCGAAGTATTGCGATATAAAGAATAATATATATAATAAACAGGATGTGTCGTAAAGACACACGATAGAAGTTACAAGTTACAAGTGTTACAAGGGAACATTTTAATTATTCATCAAACATTTTTAAAATGCATAGATTATGTTCAGTGATCAGCACGCCGCCTGAACGCAGTACACGCAATCACGGACAAAGAGAAAGAAAGAAAGCGAAAAAAGCATATGACTTACTATTCTCCAATACTCGAAAGCGAGCTAGATACCGCTCCCATTCTACCCGACACAGCGTTTACCTCCCGAAACACAATAAGGTTGCGGATCAGAATAAATATTATAATTACCGAAGTATTGCGATATAAAGAATAATATATATAATAAACAGGATGTGTCGTAAAGACACACGATAGAAGTTACAAGTTACAAGTGTTACAAGGGAACATTTTAATTATTCATCAAACATTTTTAAAATGCATAGATTATGTTCAGTGATCAGCACGCCGCCTGAACGCAGTACACGCAATCACGGACAAAGAGAAAGAAAGAAAGCGAAAAAAGCATATGTCTTACTATTCTCCAATACTCGAAAGCGAGCTAGATACCGCTCCCATTCTACCCGACACAGTGTTTACCTCCCGCTACTTTTCGTCACACAATAAGGTTGCGGATCAGAATTTAAAAAACCTCCCATAGGAAGTTTCACTTCAAGAACAATTATTAAATCGACATGATAATAATTATCGATCATAATCGATTTTAAAATTGGTTACAAACAGTCCCAACCCTGTAGAAATAAAGGCAACCACGTTGAGATATTGTACGACCATCGAATCAAAACATGAAAATAATAACCTATACTAATATTATACATAGGTAAAGTTTGTGAGGTTGTCGGGGCTAATCTCAGGAACTACTCTTCAGATTTAAAAAAATCTTTCAGTTTTTGAGAGCTCATTTATCGAGGAAGGCTATAGGTTATATATCATCACGCTAAGACCAATAGGAGCGGAGCACCAATGAAGAATGTTTCAGAATCGGGTTTATTTTTCTATTTGAGAGCTTCCGCTGTGTGTTAGTTATCCCAAAAGTACACAGTCCACGCGGACGAAGTCGTATGTGCTAGTGTGTAGTGATTAATATTTTTGATACTAATTTACTACAATTATATACGACGATTTTATACAATAGGTAGTCGAACGAATAATTTAGTAGGTGGTAGAGCCACGCTGAAGCTATCTATTATTGGTTTCAGCACGAATGGGTTGCCTCGCCCGGGGTAGTACCACCCTCTCATAGAAAACTGAAGTAACAGTGCTTGCATTGTTGCGTTTCGTTAGGCCAGTGAGAGCGCCGGAGGCCTACCTACCCTCTCCTCACTCTCTCCCTCCCTTTCCACCAAACACAGGCTGGCAACGCACTTTCGACACCCCTGGTGTTGTTAGTGTCTATGGACGGTGGTGATCACTTAACATCAGGTGCCCCACCTGTTCGTTTGCCTATTATGAACTAAACATAGCAGCATCATATGTTATATAGATATATGACACAAAAAAAAACTATTATTTTGTCGAATAATGTAACTGACCGTTTAACCTTGTGTAAAATAATGTTATGACACGGAGACATGGCAGAGACCTCAAAGTTATTCGTAAATGAAAATATTAAAATAACTAGCTGATACCCGTGACTTAGTCTGCGATGTTCATTAATCAATTTATTTTATGTATCAAGGAAAAACATGCATCGCACTTGCTCCACTTCTCGACGGCAAGAAAATACACAACTTTTTAATGCATAGTTTAAATGAAACACATTTAATACACAATTAAAATAAGGACTAAATGTATAAGATATAAAACTAATAAATAAATTATCAGAACGTATACAGCAGGTTTGCGTGAAGCGCGCACAACCACAGACCTCTATAGTGTTATGTATATAGATTAAAAAACAACAATTATTTATCTGTGGATTCATGTCT
Source organism: Antheraea pernyi (assembly GCA_015888305.1). NCBI lineage: Eukaryota > Metazoa > Arthropoda > Insecta > Lepidoptera > Saturniidae > Antheraea > Antheraea pernyi. Next base: position 1,592,081 of record MU158734.1, on the reverse strand, counting down.
GGATTTATATGTTTACTGTGATAATTTTCTCGACGGCAAGAAAATACACAACTTTATAACACATACTTTAAATGAAACACATTTTTTACTAAGTGTATACGATATAAAACTAATAAAAAAACGATCAGAACATATACAGCAGTTTTGCGTGAAGCGCGCACAACCACAAACCTCTAGTGTTATGTATATAGATTAAAAATGCAACAATTATTTATCTGTGGATTCAAGTCTTGATTTATATGTTTACTATGATAATTGGTTAGTCGAAGTAGGCAGTAAAACTTATGCAATACATTTATTTGGTAGTTTTAACTTAGGAGAAAAAGAGAGAAAGATAAATCAACTTGCCTCATTAGGACCCAAATTCCTCAAGTCTCCGTCGACAATCCGCAGTTCAGTGTTCGGCACCGCATAACCAGTGATAGAGTAGTTCTTTGTCCAGTCTTTAGGGGTTAAAGCGACAGTTGGTGAAGTCTCAGTCAGTCCGTAACCTTGCCTGAAGTCTACTTTCCTCTAAAATACAGTTACAACTTTGTTATGTAAATTTTGTAGCTTATAAATTAATAGTTGTTTTTAGGTAAGGGCGAAACCTGAAAGCGCACAAGCTTTTAACTAGTGTTTTTTTTTATTATTATTCAAATCAGTCTCTAAAAGACTCAAAGGCAGTCAAATGCAGGGCTAAAGGTTTCTCACCGGAGCAAAGTGTAGGCATAACACAGGTCAACAAAAAAATTTTTTTTTTTGGGTTTCTGTTCTCTTGCTTAGATTCTAATTCTAGACATTGAAAAACACTTAAATATTCATATTTAGCTCATAAAGTTTGCTTTGGTCTGATTTACGACGATAAGTATGATTTAATTTATTTCATAAACAAAAGATTACTACTACATCTGAACGAATTTAAAGACAACATGGGGGCCTACTCCGAGAAACAAGGAGAACGTTTTCACCAAGATGTGATGGACTTTGAACGGCGATATCAAGGGCAGTACAACGAGAATATGATGGGAGATTACATTTAGGGTTTAATACGAGAGAGCTCATACGAGCATAAAAGAAATACGAAAAATATTCACTTTTAGACATTAGCTTCTTGTTATTTTACATCTATATCTTATTGTTTATCACAAATCTTGAATAAAAAAAGTCTCTTGTATCTAAAAAAATGTTTTCTAATTATAATTTACAGTGGAAGTGTAGAAAAAAAATAAAAATCAATAATTTTTGCCGAAAAATTGAAAAACTGTTCTAGTCTCTACAAAAGCAAACTTTAATCGGAAATTTTTGTTTTTTCCTTATTTTTGTCGTAAGAGAAACCAAAATTTAACATGTAGAAGTTAGCCCAAAAATCGTGTTGACCGATGTAATCACCACGCCAAACCACGACGTATTGTCGATTTCAAACTTTAAGAAATCCACAGTTCTATATTTTCTCACATATATGAATGTGATGTTACATGAATATTTTCGGATTCAGTTTTTCTTTACCGTCTGACGTTAGTGCTACAATTTTAAATGAGTAAATGTACGCAATTTCCGAAATATTCGTTGGTATATTGAACATGCAAGTGCCACCAAATTGACATTACACAGGTCAAACCATTAAACCACCAAAACCTTATGTTTATAGCCATTTATTTGTGTCCTATGATTGTACTGAGTCTGGATACAATTTGTATCATCAATTAAATAATATATTTGAAAAGTCTCCTATGACATAGGACAGAAATCCACATTTATTTGTGTCCTATTATTGTACTGAGTCTGGATACAATTTGTAATATATTTGAAAAGTTTCCTATGACAGAAACCCAAATCCCAGGACACTAATTACGAATGCTGGAGAATCAACAGATGTATGTTTTAGATTTCCTTACAATTTACTTCATCATCAGCCGACAGTATTCTCAAGTGAAATTAGTAAAATTAACGCCAATTCTGATGAATTTGTTAGTATAATTTTCGCCAATCTTTTTGGCCGCTCTGAGTATAGCCGTAAGTTCGGGCTTGCGCATAATATCGTCAACAATTTAATACAAAACAAAGTTAAAACATAGTTATACGAGTCTAAATTTATTTATCTTTAAGTTTTCTCTTTCTGATATTTCTATATTTATATATACTAATATTATAAAGCCGAAGAGTTTGTTTGCTTGAACGATACTTGTTTAATTTATATGTATTTATAGCTAGATTTGTGTTCGATACATATATTCAGAGCGGTCAAAAAGTTTGGCACGGACTGTAAATGTCGAAATTTGAAACAACGGATTTTATCGACCTTAACCATTAGTTATCGCTGTTTACTACGTAAAGTGTTTATTTATCGACGACAGGTCACCGTGAAGACAAAATTCATATTTTAACATTGTAACTTTTATATTTGAAATTCAAATTATTCAAATAGACTCGTACGTGGGTTAATAAGCATATCTTATTTAAAAATAGTGTTTATAATAACAGCTTGACATAATGGTGCCCTAAGAAAGTTCGATGACCAACAGAAGGCGTCACGTTATGATTGGGTTATTCGAAATGACACGAAACATTTGTAAAAATTACGTGCAAAATTAACAATTTTAATGTATTCACAATGTTCATGCCCGATGACAGCATCGAAACTTAAACATAAATGTATTATTTTTTAGCTAACTTTCCCACTAAGATGTAGTATCTAATAACTTGTCTGTCTAAGAATATAATATTGTAATTAACACATAAGATGGATAATATCTAACTTCTGTTTCGTCTCAAAATTTTCAAACTAACGAGCACATTCAAGCGTTTATCATATCATATATATTAATACGTGAAGCCTAAACTTTGTATCCCTTTTTAACGGAATTGGGCAAACGGATGAACGTAAAATTTGGCATAGTTAAAGTTTATATGGAGGAGAAGTGCAGAAAGCTATTTATTTTATATAAAATGCATTAGAAGTACATTAAATTAATTAAAATATGCATTACTCACACTACTGCTTCAATCTTACACAACATATACACACATGTAAATAAAAAAGACATTTTGACATCTGTCAATAAAGGACTTCAAAAAAGGTTGTGAAGGAGGTTGCTATGCTCGACTGTATGTATTATTTTACTTTTACGTTCCAATTACCCTTTTTCATTCTACATTCTACAACGATATTATAACATAATACCGTTTGACAAAAGAACCCTAATAAAAGTTTAACTTTAAAAAAATCAAGGAACAATGGCGACGACTTCAAAAAAGGTTGTGAAGGAGGTTGCTATGCTCGACTGTATGTATTATTTTACTTTTACGTTCCAATTACCCTTTTTCATTCTACATTCTACAACGATATTATAACATAACATTGACAAAAGAACCCTAATAAAATTCTAACTTTAAAAAAATCAATGAACTATGGTCGAATGTCGACCTCTGGGCGCCCACTAGTTTTAGTAAAACGACATTAGAAAGTTCTAAGTTTTCTACAAAATAAGTTTACTAATAACCGATTATTTATAATATTATACTTATATCACGACATGTATAAAAAACAGAAATACTGCTCACGACAAAATAGGGATTGCCTAGAAACTTTAAGAATCGCCAATGGATAATACCCCCAAAAATTTTGGTGTTTAATTAATTTACGAGTGCCCTCTAACCGGGAACAATGGCGCGTAATAGAGTAATCAAGTTGAACATATAAATAAAACAAATGAAACCATTGTGATCCGACAAACGAGTCCGTATAGTTCTCGAATTTTCTTCAAAATAGGTCGCATTTCGGAAATAAACAGCACTCTTTATTTCTAATCGAAGAGAACAGGAAGCGATCTTTACAGATTTTGTTTTTATTGTAGCACGGCAAAATGACTGCACTATGCCTGATGGTAAGCACAGTGCAATCCAAAAACAATGGCGACCACCGAGTGACACACTATCCATCGCCGGTCACCGCTGTCATGCCGGCTTGCAAAAAACTGGATATGCACAGGCTGATCACGAGACCCGCAGAAACGAATCACTATGACGGGCTTTTTCGGCATATACATGGTTGCGACCCAGTCAGGCTCTAAAACCCTACCACCCCGCTTTCGCCATTGCCTCGTTTGTTATTCAACAGGGTGCAGCATGTGCAGGTGAGGTTGGTTTGGGTGTCTCAAGTCTTATGAGGTTATTCGACAGCCCTTACACCCCATGTTGGTATTATGTTAATGTATTTAACATAAAAAAAATGTAATTGGTATTTTTATATCCTGAACATTGTATATAAATATACATACTTTCACCGAACGCGACACAATTGTTTCTTAAAAAAACTCGGTACACTCGTAGTCACGATTCGAACGAGTAATTTTCATCTCATAATCTTGTGTACAAACGGTTGTGCCATACAAAACAGCAGAATAATTGAGAATAGTTTATAAAAGACAACAGTGTAATTTTTAGACGCCCTTAGAGTTTTTGGTGGAAAGTCATATAGTGGATTTTATATTTTAATCATAATCTTGTATTACTTGGCTCTATATTTTGTAATATTGATGGTGTTTTACGTAATATAATTTGGTTATTGTACACAAGTGAATTGGAAGGGAAATACACTCATCAAAAAAGTCTAAGCAACATGTACTAATTTAAATTTTAGGATGGTTCTTCACATTATAACGTTGTATTTTATTTTTAAAATAATATCTTTAGGGTTCTATGATGTAAAAATAACAGCTGTTGTCTTTGTAAGTTATTTTAATAACAGAAATGAACAATATTAGAATATACTGTAGAAACTAAGATACATAAGAAACTAAATTTTTTTCTTAAAAAATGAAATTTCTAAAGAAAATGTATTTATTGTGAAAGAATAGAACAATTTAATACAAAGTATGGTTTCCTCTGCTATTCAGAACTTGTAGGCAATGATTATTATTTGAATTAATGAGACTGTTTATGTCATCTTGCGGTATTCGCTCCCAATGGAATTGTAGCAAATCCTTCAGCTGTTGGGCTGATGTCGCTCCGTCCAAGTCCTTCAAAACACGTCTCTGGAGCATGTCCCATGCGTGCCCGATGGGGTTGAGATCTGGCGATTGTGCAGGCCAGGGCAATACCCGGATATTCTCCGTTGCAAAGTATTCACTGGTTCGCCAAGCTGTATGTGAACGCACATTGTCATGCATTAACCTAAAATCGGAGCCAAAGGTTTGTGCAAATGGGTAGACATAAGGTCTGAGAATATCCTCAATGTAATTTTCAGCATTCATGTTTCCATTTACAAAAACGAGCTCAGTTCGCCTGTTCTTCATAATACCCGCCCATAACATAACTGTTGAGCCGCTGTATGGATGAACTTCCTGAACGCACCTGAGCCTTTCAGTATTTCCGGGCCGACGATACACTCGCACCCTTCTTGTATCAGGCTTAAACCCGAATCGCGACTCATCGGAAAACATAATTTTATCCCATTGTTCCTGGGTCCATGTTATGCGTTCTCTACACCATTCATATCGACGAGCGCGATTCCCGTGACGAATCGGTGAGCACCTGATTGGGCGTCGAGCTCGTAGGCCGTACTCATGCAGTCGATTTCGCACAGTTTGAGGACTTACATCAACACCACTTAAAATTTGTAGCCTCAAACTTATCTCTCGAGCGGTTAACATCGGCTGGCGTCTTGCAGTCAGTTGTATGTACCGGTCTTGCCGAGTGGTTGTACTCCTTTTACGGCCTGGATGCTGTTCAGCGGGTTCTCCTGTATTATTGTAGCGCTGCCAAAATTTTGATTATGTTTTGTTTTTTCATAAAATTCAAATGACTGCGAATTTGTTTGAATTTAAGTGCGTTTTAATTGCTACGTTTAGTCTTGATTTTATAATTTTACCAACCATTTAAATAAAGTTAGCGACAAAATTGAATTGTTAGATATTCTTTACGTCATGAAGCTTACTTACCTACGCACTTCGTTTGAGTAAATATTTAGAAATAACTTAATATAAATGGTAAAATTTGTAATATCACGCATGTTGCTTAGACTTTTTTGATGTGTGTATATATATGGAAATACCACGGAGCATGGATTCTAACATGCCACAAAAACTCCCTGGAAAGTTCTAACAAGATGGCCACCATCTTGTTAGTTCAGTGAAAGGATCGTAAGAAACTTGTATTATCATTATCTACTCGACAATGGCTGTAATAATCTACTAGAAGATTGGTTACCAAAATAAAATAAATAAATGTAGCTGTCATTGTGTTAACAGATAGCGATATTTAAAAAAATAAATCTTTAATTAAGGGTCATCCAAAAGAAAAAAGTGTTCCATGCTAATAATTACCTTCATTTTCTTGAATAACCGATCGACATCAGTACTAGAAATGGGAGCTGCACCGGACACCAAGATTTCAATGTGTTGTAGAACATTCTCTTTAGCAGCCGGGTGTGATGCCATTAGCAATACTAAAAAAAATTGTGACAGTCAATATTTGTGACATTTAAATTCTATGGGTATAGGGCATATTATTTGCAGTCCTTGTCACACTATTTTTACTTCTCATATTCGGATTTGTACGGGAAAAGTTCGTGCATTTTTTTAAAAAAAAATTTCTCGTCAATAGTTACGCGCTTGGCCACAATCTCACCTGATGGTAAGTGACGATGAGGCCGACGAATAAAAAAAAGACGGTTATAAATCCGCTCTGTAGATGGCACTGTTATGTAATTTTGTTGGCAAGTTTGATAACAAAGGATGGTGGACAACAAATCTGACAACTTTCAAATATTTGTTTTTATTGAGTAATACAGTTAGAAATTTGAATAACTAAAATCATGCAAAGTGGACCACAGCGTCTAACAAAATTGAGTTTCGAAAATTTTGGCAAATCTCTTGGTAACGATGAGTGGAGTAGATTCTTGACAAATCGACGAAAGTAGGTAAAGTTTTAGAAGGCCTGTGGTTATATAGTACAACATCATCAATCAATCAATCAATCAAACAGTGTCGGACAGACTTGACTGGTATAGTACAGGAAGTTGCAGTGTATAACGGAGGTTTATGCCATGCATTAACTTGAATAGCATATTTTTGTATATATATTATTATAATTAATGAACGGAATAAGTAAACTGAGCAGATATACAACCAGAAGTCATTTATTTCAATCGTCAAAATAATTATATATTACTATATTTTTAATTATATATTTTTATATACGTAACATATTTTTATAGTTTTAACAATTATTTCATGTCCAGTTTCCATCCTAGCGGCATTTACGGTTACGTACATTCCATGACGCGCTCTATTTATTATGTGCGCATCAACACAGTTAAATTAAAATTATCATCATCATCTTCTTACCCTTATCCCACCTAAGAAGGGTTGGCACAACATGTTTCCCTTTTCCACTCTCGCCTATCTCAGTATTCACACCTTTTACACACATATCATTATTCACACAATCCATCCATACCTTTTTCGGTCTTCCTCTACTCTTACCGTCGACGATCATACTCGAAGCTTTTCTAGTTACATGGTCTTCATCTCTTCTCATGACAAGCCCATACCATGCTAACCTATTACTCCTTAATTTCTCTGTCACTGGTGCTATTTTCAAGCTTCCTCTGATATATTCATTCCTAATATTATCCATTCTATTTACACCACACATTCACCTTAACATTCGCATCTCTGCCACATGTAGTTTTCTCGTCACCCAGCACTCAGATGCGTACAACCTGACTATTGCGTACAACTATGACTAAACTTATAATAGTTTTATACACTGTTTCCGAAGTGCTAAAATGGCATCTGTTGTCGCACGACCAGGCATAAACCCAGATTGATTCTGAGTTACTTCAGTCTCATCTCTTATTCGTCTCGCTATCACTCTTTCCCAAATCCTCATACTGTGTGACATCAGCTTTATTCCTCGATAATTGTTACAGTCCTGCACATCACCCTTATTCTTAAAGATAGGCACTATTACGCTATCGCGCCATTCATTTGGGAACGCTTCCTCTAGTAATATCTTATTAAAAAAATAAAGTCAACCACATCCACCCATCTACTTTTAAAAACTTCCATACTTCAATCGGTATGTCATCTGGCCCAACGGCTTTTCCGTTTTTCATACCATTCACAGCTTTTTTTACTTCATCCTCACTTATTTCTTGTACAACGCCTAAATTTGACGGTACGGTCTCTTACTCTCCGGTCCTGTCATTTCCTTCAGTCATCTGTCTTTCAAATTAATATTTCATCCAACGACTCTTTATGTCCTCATCATACATCAAAACTTTTCCTCCATCATCTTTTATACATTTAACGTGTGTAATATATCTTGTATTATTTTCTCTAACTTTTGCTAATCGATACAAATATTTTTGTGTTTGTGAGCTATGTAGTGGTTGGTACAAATCATCTTGTACTTTAACTCTAGCAATAGCAACTGCTCTTTTTGCAATCCTTCTACATACATTATTCTCTTATTTTCTTTAATCGTACTATCTTGGTCTTCAATACATTTCCATTCATTGAAAGCCGTTTTATTTTCTTTCAAGGCCTTTTGTACCTCTTCGGTCCATCACCAAGTATCCTTATCTATCATTCCTCTTCATTATTTTATTAACAACTTTTATTCTAAATTCTTTCGCATACTCATCTTTCTCTATTCGATACCATTTAAGTTTGGGTGGGGGACTCGACTGATTTCCAGCCAGTTTTAATTTTATTTTTAAATCTAACACTAATAGACGATGTTGAGTAGCTAATATCTCTCCAGGCAGAACCTTGCAATCTTGCACTATTTTAATATTATTTCTACAGAAAATAATCAATTTTGGTAGTGTGATTACCACTATTGTATGTGATTAGGTGCTGGTCTCTTTTTAGGAAAAAAGCATTAGCTACGGCAAGGTCGAAAGCAACTGCAGCTTGAATGAGATTTTCACCTTCTTTCTTTTTATTCATAAAACCCCAGCCTCCATACACTCTTGCATAACCTCCACTCTTTCTTCCCAAATGTCCATTAAAATTGCCTCCTATATAGACATTCTCATTCTGTGAAATATCAATCATCACCCCATCAAAATCTTTTACAGCCTCATTACACCCAGCTTGCAGCGCATACACACCTATTATATTCACCGTCATCTGTTCTATCAATAATTTCACCAATATTAATCTATCATTTACTGTTTTTACATACGTCACAAATTTCTTAAGCTCATTGTTTAATACAATTCCTACCCCATTTCTATTATCGTTACTCCCACAGTAGTAGAATGTATATCCTATACCAATCTCTCTCGCTTTCGTCCCTTTCCATTTCGTATCTTGCAAACAAGCCACATTTATACGTCTTCTTTGCAATCCGCTGATTCTTTCCCTTTCCAGTCATTGTTCCCACACTCCTTGTTCCACACACAACACACTCCTTCCACACTTGTTCAACTCGCAAACCTCAACCTTACGTCCCGAATTCCTTTGTTACTTTGAGTTCTACCCTGAGAAAACCCTAATCCACTTTTCATACTTGTCATGTTGTGAAGTACGATTAGACTTAATTTTTACGATCTGCCACCTGCCTGATATCAACACTCCTTGGGATTTATTGAATATTTATATTTATTGAATACTTGGATTATCAGTCACATTCAAGCACTCAGTCAGCACAATATCACCATAGTAACAATAATAACAAATAAACGAATTGTGACCTAACAAACAATTTTACTCTTACAAATGGATACTCCGAGAACATTAAATCCTTAAGTCCTTACTTGCTCCTCACCCCTACAAAAATACTTACCCAAAGGCGGAGCCACAAACATTAAATTCGTGTGGTATTTTTCAATGGCGTTGAAGAATGAATCAGGCTTAAATTTTGCAAGGGTCACTAGTTTCGTTCCTACAGATATTTTGTGAAACATCAATACAGTAGCGGCGTATATGTGAAACAGCGGAAGGACTACCATAACTCGGTCTTGATGTGTAGCTGGAAGAATAAAACATACAGTTTGCTTCATCTTGTATCAATGCTTTTGAAATGTCTTTTACATGCTTTATTGTCCAACTTAAAGTCTAAGAAAATTATTATAGAATTATGATATATTAAATAAAAACTATGTCCAATGGCTGCTGAAAACTCAACACAGTTTATAGACTTTGGACGGTGTTTTAAGATAATTTGTGAAAGTTAGTTATTTTTGGTGATATGTAATAGTCTGACGATCTTGAATTTTACAAATTACTCAAAAGAATTAGATCGTTGAAATTTACTATAACTGACATTAGCAGTAACAACAAATAAAGAAACAAACAAAACGATACATATTTAAGCTTCACAATTGATCGTAACTAGTTGTAATGTATTTAGCAATAACACAGTAAAGGATTTCTTTAACTTATATTCTTACACATAAGTAGTTATATAATATAACATCAGTAACTTTTTTACTTATTACGTATTTAAGAGGAAAATTGAATACATCATGGAAAATGCTATAAATAAACTCACGTGTGGTTTCATTATGACAACTTATCAATGGATCATTAACTTGCTCGGAATTAGCAATCAAGTTTCTATGAGATAATTCCACGCCTTTCGGCAGCCCAGTAGTTCCGCTTGAGTAAGGCATAAAGCAAATATCATTCGCACTCCTTCTAACTTCTTTCAAACACGATGTATCTACGTGGACGTCTTCCGATAATTCATTGAACAATACAGTTCCGCTAGGCGCAGGGTCTTCGTTAGTCTTTACCACAACAATCGGTAAATTTAATTTAGCAATTGCAAATGCATCTTTAATGACATCGACTGCTTCAGGTAAAGTGATTACTATCTTCGCATCGGAGAGTAGCAGTTGGCGTTGGATCTCATCTTAAAAAATAAATAAACAATCTGTTACTAAGGGAATTTATATTATAATAACTCCAATTTTAAATGTGTATAACCTATGAATTGTTAATTAAATTAAAAGCTTACCTACCAGAATTTATCAGTATAGTCAAAATGGATTAGACTTTAAAAGTTTTTTTGGCAATATATATATCTCAATCATAAGCTTAATAAATTTAATTTTAGGGCAATTTAATGCCTATAAATAATACATCTTCATCTAGTGGTTAAATTAACTCCAGGATAATGTCTTCGATGTCCGCATGTTCGAACCCTGGCATGTACCAACGAATTTTTCGGAATTCGCGTACATTTACTAATTTAAGTTGGTAACACTGTCGGCTGACTGTGAAGGAAAACATCGTGAGAAAACCTGAACCTGAGGAATGTTCTTGTAGTACTACTATATGTGGGAAAACATAGAACTGTGGATTTCTCAGAGTTTGAAATCACCATAAGTCGTGGGCTGGCGTGGTGAGTATGCCAATACCTTCCTTCGAGAAGAGGCATACGACCCTGCAGTGGGTCTCTTACAGGCTGATGATGATGATGATAGTGTCTTCACTACACTTGGAGTTAATAAACATGAACTATAATTTGTATATATATACAAATTCTTATTCTTGTATACAATCTCCCTTGATGTTGCATGAAGATGTGGTCGAAGATAAAATCGGTGAACTTAGAGAGAAACTGCCTCTTAAGTGTAGCTCACGTAACAATGGCCTGTATTGTCATACTTACAAGCAGTGTAAATTGGATTAATTGTAGTGATAATGCCCCCCGCTTCAAGAATGCCCAAAGCAACGAGCGGGTAGTCAGGAATGTTCGGTAACATGACAGCCACAATGTCTCCATCGCGAATTTTTAATTTATTCCGGAGGTTCGCCGCAAAAGCGTTCGAGAGTTTAAACGCCTGTTCATAAGTGTACCCTCGACCAGTTAAAGCACACACCTGGAATTTTATATCAAAACAACGAAGTTTAGTATTGCTTCTTCAACCTTAGGTTTAAGATAAAAATCTGCCATTAGAGGTACATATGAGGACCATTCCTTTAGGGTTTGGTAAGTTTTATTACGTCACTGAAAGGGCAAGATGGTGATATTGCATTTGTAGAAATATTAATATCACTATATGTTATAAAACAAAGTCCTCTGCTACGTCTGTCTCTCTGTCTGTCGGTCTGTTAGCGATAAACCCGAAAACGGCTGAACCTATTTTCATGCGGTTTTCATCAGTAGATTACTATGAAGTGATTCACGAGGAAGGTTTAGGTATATAATCTGTCAAGGGCTTTTTTACCATCAGGGCTGGGATAACGGCCGCCTGGTCTGCTAGTGTGAATCTAAAATTGTATCAGAATAATTTAAATCAAAATTTTTGGGGTGTAAGGAGTGTCGAATAACATCATAAGACTTGAGACATCCAAGCCAACCTCGCCTGAACGTGGTACACCCTGCTGAATAATGAACGAGGGAATGGCGAAAGCGGGGTGGTAGGGTTTTACAGCCTGACTGAATCGCAACCACCATGTATACGGCGAGAAAGCCCGTCATAGTGATTCACTTCTGCGGGTCGCATTTCGGGATCAGCCTGTGCATATCCAGCTTTTTCCAGGCCGGCATGACAGCGGCGACCAGCGATGGATAGTGTATCATTCGGTGGTCGACATTGCTTTTGGACTGTATTGTGCTTACCATCAGGCATGGTGCAGTCATTTTGCCGTGCTATTATTTAAAAAAAACTAACCTTTCTAATGTACAGCCAAATATTAATATAGTGAGAAAGGTAATAGTTACTTTACAATTTTTTTTTTTTTATGCCATAGGTGGCAAACGAACAGGTGTGTCACCTGCTGTTAAGTGATCACCACCATCCATGCACACTAACAACCCCAGAGGAGTCGTAAGTGCGTTGCCATCTTTCGGAGGGAAAGGTTAGGGGAGGGAAAAGGAGAGGAGAGAGGAGAGGGGAGGGGAGATGGGTCTCCGGCGCTCTCACTGACCGAACGAAACGCAACAATGCAAGCACTGTTACTTCACGTCGGTTTTCTATGAGAGGGTGGTACTATCCCGGGCGAGCCGACCCATTCATGTTGAAACCAATAATAGTTTCAGCGTGGCTCTACCACCATTAAAATTAATTATTCACCATTAATTAAATTATTCATATTAAGGTATTTTCGATTGTTATCCAGGCTCAATATTATCATAAACACACCTAATGTTCTTTATAAATCGATGGTACAAGAACTAAATAGTTGATAACGATTATTCGTAGCTCATTTAACGTGGTATATCTTCGAATAGATATAGGTTTGTTAAGTTATGCGATTACAGCGGTGTAGGTGTAGGTTTCAGAAACATCCTCTGCTTGTCAAAGGAAGTCCTATTAATATCGATGTAGTTGCTTTAGAGATAAACTTAGATACAAAAAGTAGAGGCAGACCTAAGGATTGTCGATAGAAATGAAAATTCAAAACAGTGGAATAACTGTGTTCTATTTTGAATTTTTAAATTAACTACAGTCTGGATTATTTAAATTTCATAATTTGTCAACTAAAATTATTAATATTGGTCTGGTTTTCACATCTATTGGCACTCCGAGCAATAATTATATTCAGTTAATTAATCAAACATATGATGGGCTGCACAATTTCAATACAAAATATAAATATTAGATGTACGCAGGTCGCTATGCGTCACTGGAATGCTAGCCGCGCAAGCGCAATACGGCCGGTCACCCTTACTAGCATGTCATGACGCTAAATTATAAATTTATCTCCTGCCAAAAACACCGCTCAACGCGTCTAAAGAAGTTTTCACTTCAAAAAAGACACAGAAATAAAATAGAACAACTTAAAAAAATCGGACTTATATTAGAGTTTTATTTCGAAATTACAGACAGACATTCAAATTTTAATTATTTGTATCGATTGAATACTTACTGATAACGTCTTTTCTGGCCACTTGTCCAAATTCTGCCACACATAATCGTAGACCGTACAATTTGGTATCTCCACTTTATTGTAGGGCGACTTTATAATGTTATCATTCGTCCAAACACTATGCTTTCTCACTGCACACACATACTTTGCACTTTGACTCCATCGCATTAAGGTTCGGTTCACAGTGAACAAATTTCTCGACATATTTGGTCTAAAGTTCAACACTTGTGGATCTCAAACACAACAGAATGTTATCTAAATTGTATTGATAAAAATGTCATAATAATCTCTATTATATTACCGACGTTGTGTTAGAAATGTGATAATAGTGATAATAAATTATTTTGACATTAAAAGCAATAAACATTTTTTGTTATAACGACTCCTGTATGATATTTATTCTACAATTAAGTCTTTTAAAATAGTAAAAATTTGAGATTATATTATATATTAGAGATGGATAATGTTGGAAATGTAAAGTACCTTTTTTTATAAGAAGCATGATGATTATAATTTTTAAACGATTTGGGTTTAAAAAGCCAAACGCGTAAGGCAAGTACGTATACAATATGGTTATTTATGAATGGGGATGTTCGACATGGATCTATTTTATTAATATTGACTGTGGAAATATCCATATTTTCATATATTTTTTTAATATGTAATAGGAGGCAAACGAACCCACGTCACTTGATGTTAAGTGATCACTACCGTCCATAGACATTTGCAACACCAGATAGATGAGTCGCAAGTGCGTTGCAACCCTGTATCTGGGGGAGGGTGAGTGGGAAAGCGGGGAGAGCAGACTCATTCATGCTGAAACCAGCAACACTTTCAGCGTGGCTCTACCACCATTAGAAATAAAAATACAATGTACTTACGTATCTGACCTGAACTCCGAAAGTCGTTGTTCGTAGATTATGTTTGCCTAAGAGCACCATAAAAGTGTTTATTTCTTTTAACTTCACGTCGGTTTTCTGTGGGTCGGATGGCACCACCCCGGGCCAAACCAGTAATAGCTTCAGCGTGGCTCTACCACCTACAGATCTTCATTAATTTACATAATTCCGGTAGTTTATAGGTAATTTATAATTATAATATTAGGTCTTTACCTATGAAATTGCCGTTATGTATGAAAAAATTTAAACGAATTTATTTCATGTATTTTTTATTTGTATTAATCAAAGTAATCACCCATACAATCAATGCATCTGTTGGCGACGCACACGACGATGAGTAGCTTACACATACACTCATCAAAATAGTCTAAGCAACATGTACTAATTTAAATTTTACGATGGTTCTTCACATTATAACGTTGTATTTTATTTTTAAAATAATGTCTTTAGGGTTCTATGATGTAAAAATAACAGCTGTTGTCTTTATAAGTTCTTTTAATAACAGAAATGAACCATATTAAAATATACTGTAGAAACTAAGATACATAAGAAACTAAACTTTTTTCTTACAAAATGAAATTTCTAAAGAAAATGTATTTATTGTGAAAGAATAGAACAATTAAATACAAAGTATGGTCTCCTCTGCTATTCAGAACTTGTCGGCAACGATTATTCATTGAATTAATGAGACTGTTTATGTCATCTTGCGGTATTCGCTCCCAATGGAATTATAGCAAATCCTTCAGCTGTTGGGTTGTTGTCACTCCGTCCAAGTCCTTCAAAACACGTCTCTGGAGCATGTCCAATGCGTGCTCGATGGGGTTGAGATCTGACGATTGTGCAGGCCAGGGCAATACCCGGATGTTCTCCATTGGAAAGTATTCACTGGTTCACCGAGCTGTATGTGAACGCGCATTGTCATGCATTAACCTAAAATCGGAGCCAAAGGTTTGTGCAAATGGGTAGACATAAGATCAGAGAATATCCTCAATGTAATGAATAGCATTCATATTTCCATTTACAAAAATGAGCTAAGTTCGCCTGTTCTTCATAATACCCGCCCATAACATAAATGTTGAGCCGCTGTATGGATGAACTTCCTGAACACACCTGAGCCTTTCAGTATTTCCGGGCTGACGATACACTCGCACCCTTCTTGTATCAGGCTTAAACCCGAATCGCGACTCATCGAAAAACATAATTTTATCCCATTGTTCCTGGGTCCATGTTATGCGTTCTCTACACCTTCATATCGACGAGCGCGATTCCCGTGACGTACTGGTGGGCACCTGATTGGGCGTTGAGCTCGTAGGCCGTACTCATGCAGTCGATTTCGCACAGTTTGAGGACTTACATCAACACCACTTGAAATTTGTAGCCTCAAACTTATCTCCCGAGCGGTTAACATCGGCTGGCGTCTTGCAGTCAGTAT
Source organism: Antheraea pernyi (assembly GCA_015888305.1). Classification (NCBI taxonomy): domain Eukaryota; kingdom Metazoa; phylum Arthropoda; class Insecta; order Lepidoptera; family Saturniidae; genus Antheraea; species Antheraea pernyi. Next base: position 1,575,933 of record MU158734.1, on the reverse strand, counting down.
GTACCGGTCTTGCCGAGTGGTTGTGCATAGTCATTCCCAGGATTACAGAAAAGGACATGAGGTACTTTTTATCCAAAAAAAGTATTGTTCCCGAGCATAGAGTAACAAACCCGCGCGTAGTTAGTGTAAGCGGTTTCATAATTCTATGTTCCCGAGGGATAAGCCAAATCTACACGTGGACATAGCAACCGGCATAAACTAGTTGTATATAAATTTTATTAACATATAAAATATCAAACCTTTATTTTTTATCAGAAATTTACTTCGTGAATAGTTAATGTTATTAAATAACTGTTTATTGAAAACCCTTTAATATGTAAACGAATAATGGAATATGAAAATAAATATTCAACATTAGCTTCATTAAAGACGCAAGATTCTCACAAAGGGTACATATCATCAGCAACGGAACGCGCCACGAATAGAAAATAAAAACGCAAGAATCAGAAGGAATAAATAGCCGGTAATAACCGCAAGTCCCTTCCCGGGCATCGGAGTAGTCACGAATGAAAACACTCGATATAGAATAACAATGAAGTGTTTACATGCGATATACCACGTAACGTATCCGTCGGAAACTATATTTGCACGTTGCACTGAGAATCCCCGACCATGACCCCCGGCCGATGACCCCGCAGCGTGACACTTCGATTCTCTATCGATCACGACTGCAGATCGCAGCATCGCGTTCCGATATTTTTGTGCGCTTATCTGATAGAATTACGATCGAGTTCCACGAGTAACCGTGACTTGGGTTTTAGAGTAACTACGTCACTTGCCGAAACTACAATGGGCGGCGGTAATAATTTATCTTGTTGTATTCTTGTTTGGTATTGTTGTACCATTGACAGGTGAACGATGATGTTATGATTGCAGTTATCTGTATAATTATCCGTATATGGAATCATTATTATATTATGTAGTATATAATAACAGAGTATTAGAAATAATTCAGTACTTCTAAGTTATAACAACAATGTTAACAAAGCGACGAGAAGTATTGTCACCTATTCCAAGAAATTTAAGGTCATACACTGAAGATTAGTATTTTTTAATTCAAATAAAGAATATTCCCACTCAAGTTGTTTCTTAATAGTAAGGAGTTATTAATAATATTTTAATTGATAAGGCGATTTGTTGTGTATACCATGATAATTAAAACATGGTTTGCAAAAAGTTCTCTCTATAATACTGTATTTACTAATAAGTTATTTATACTATGTTTAGTCTTTACTGATTATTCCCATGGTAAAAAGTATATAGAATAAATTTCTGTATCTACCAGTAAAAATCAATGAACTCCGAACAAATATCAAAACGTTAGTAAAATAACCTTTACACAATATGTATCTCCTATGAAAATTTACGAGTACGAGTAGTTTGTTAGCTTTGTTATTTCGAACTTGACCTTTACGTACAAACAGATGTCATAATGAAAACTATCATTATTATCTTCTATCCGACAACAATAAATCGTAATGTCGAATAAAAAAATCTATGCTTTTGTGTCAAAACGTCAATGTTGCAAGTGCCAAATGAGATATACTACAATAAAGAATAACAACTAATCAACATAATAAATTATTATAATATACTTAGATAGTTTTTATATGAATCAAATCCTTCTTAAATAATAAGATGAAATTTAAAGCGTAAGTAGGCGACAGACTTGTCTTACCTGAAACAAGTCGCTTCTATATTGTCTATAGATTATTGTTGCCGAAAAATAAATATTACCACAGCAGTTCTACATTGGTTCTTAATATGACATCATTAGTGATTTTAAGATTTTAGTTATAAACTTAGAATATCTAACTCTATATTATGTTGGTGACATTTTGCATAAAATCGTTTTAAAATTGTAGAAAATTGAGCTCAATTACAATTGTTAATATGGAACATAAAATCTAAGATGTCACAAAAACACCCGAAATTTCGAAAAACACCAGAACTTGTCAACACTAAAATACAAATATTTACTCACCTGATAATGGCTGTAAAAAATTTCTCTAAGGAGTAATGGTTGCCAAAGTACTCATCCAAAAAGTCTAAGCAACATGTACTAATTTAAATTTTAGGATGGTTCTTCACATTATAACGTTGTATTTTATTTTTAAAATAATATCTTTAGGGTTCTATGATGTAGAAATAACAGCTGTTGTCTTTATAAGTTCTTTTAATAACAGAAATGAACAATTGTAGAAACTAAGATACATAAGAAACTAAACTATTTTCTTACAAAATGAAATTTCTAAAGAAAATGTATTTATTGTGAAAGAATAGAACAATTTAATACAAAGTATGGTCATCTCTGCTATTCAGAACTTGTCGGCAACGATTATTCATTAAAACAATAATATGTTACATAATGTAATTTCGTTATCGAGCACACGGGCAGTGGGTTTTACATAATTACAATGACTATTAAAAATTTGACACACTTAAAGGACCAATAATGTCGTTGTGCAACCTATCTGAGTGCTTGAACGCGACTAACAATCCATGTATGTAATTAATAAATATTATTTCAATTCAGATGTGCTGATGCGCACATAATAAAATAAGTAGGGCGACATGCAATGTAGGTAACTGTACATAATTAGAAGAAATTATGAAAATTTATAATTTACTAGCTGACCCGTGCCCACTTCGTTGGGCGATAAACATTTATAAAAAACTACTTTTTGTAACTTACATATTGTTAATAACTATGTCTGGTACCGCTATGACACACCCGAGAGGCGAGACTACAACGCCACCCGGGGAACCACTATTGACCTGCGATACCGCGCTATTGACTTTATCGGGGGTGTTACTAATGACCTCGAACGCTATTTTTGAAGTTATCGTCTATTCATTATTCACCCCGGTGTGAGACTACATTGGTGGGAGTTCGGCATATAAAAGGCAAGACTGACTGATTATACGTATTGTGTAACAATATAAAAGTTACACAGTTGCTGTCGCTGACTTTTTTGTAGGCATTATCAAGCTCTATAACTTTTCTCTGGAAATCGTATATCCCTCAACGTTACGGCAGCGTCCGTAAGAAACGTGTTCGTTCGACCGTTTTTCTCCGACTTACTTGGCAAATCCGACTTCCACAAACAAGTCTTTTATTTTTTTGGGCTAATAGCGCTAATAGGGCTAATAGCCTATGGCACATACAAATAACGTGGCTTTCTATTGGTAAAAGAATTTTCAAAATCGGTTTCATAGAATAACATAGTAAAGGATTTCTTTAACTTATATTCTTACACATAAGTAGTTATATAATATAACATCAGTAACTTTTTTACTTATTACGTATTTAATAGGAAAATTGAATACATCATGGAAAATGCTATAAATAAACTCACGTGTGGTTTCATTATGACAACTTATCAATGGATCATTAACTTGCTCGGAATTAGCAATCAAGTTTCTATGAGATAATTCCACGCCTTTCGGCAGCCCAGTAGTTCCGCTTGAGTAAGGCATAAAGCAAATATCATTCGCACTCCTTCTAACTTCTTTCAAACACGATGTATCTACGTGGACGTCTTCCGATAATTCATTGAACAATACAGTTCCGCTAGGTGCAGGGTCTTCGTTAGTCTTTACCACAACAATCGGTAAATTTAATTTAGCAATTGCAAATGCATCTTTAATGACACCGACTGCTTCAGGTAAAGTGATTACTATCTTCGCATCGGAGAGTAGCAGTTGGCGTTGGATCTCATCTTAAAAAATAAATAAACAATCTGTTACTAAGGGAATTTATATTATAATAACTCAAATTTTAAATGTGTATAACCTATGAATTGTTAATGAAATTAAAAGCTTACCTACCAGAATTAATCAGTATAGTCAAAATGGATTAGAATTTAAAAGTTTTTTTGGCAATATATATATCTCAATCATAAGCTTAATAAATTTAATTTTAGGGCAATTTAATGCCTATAAATAATACATCTTCATCTAGTGGTTAAATTAACTCCAGGATAATGTCTTCGATGTCCGCATGTTCGAACCCTGGCATGTACCAACGAATTTTTCGGAATTCGCGTACATTTACTAATTTAAGTTGGTAACACTGTCGGCTGACGGTGAAGGAAAACATCGTGAGAAAACCTGAACCTGAGGAATGTTCTTGTAGTACTACTATATGTGGGAAAACATAGAACTGTGGATTTCTCAGAGTTTGAAATCACCATAAGTCGTGGGCTGGCGTGGTGAGTATGCCAATACCTTCCTTCGAGAAGAGGCATACGACCCTGCAGTGGGTCTCTTACAGGCTGATGATGATGATGATAGTGTCTTCACTACACTTGGAGTTAATAAACATGAACTATAATTTGTATATATATACAAATTCTTATTCTTGTATACAATCTCCCTTGATGTTGCATGAAGATGTGGTCGAAGATAAAATCGGTGAACTTAGAGAGAAACTGCCTCTTAAGTGTAGCTGACGTAACAATGGCCTGTATTGTCATACTTACAAGCAGTGTAAATTGGATTAATTGTAGTGATAATGCCCCCCGCTTCAAGAATGCCCAAAGCAACGAGCGGGTAGTCAGGAATGTTCGGTAACATGACAGCCACAATGTCTCCATCGCGAATTTTTAATTTATTCCGGAGGTTCGCCGCAAAAGCGTTCGAGAGTTTAAACGCCTGTTCATAAGTGTACCCTCGGCCAGTTAAAGCACACACCTGGAATTTTATATCAAAACAACGAATTTTAGTATTGCTTCTTCAACCTTAGTTTTAAGATAAAAATCTGCCATTAGAGGTACATATGAGGACCATTCCTTTAGGGTTTGGTAAGTTTTATTAGGTCACGGAAAGGGAAAAATGGTGATATTGCATTTGTAGAAATATTAATATCACTATATGTTATAAAACAAAGTCCTCTGGTACGTCTGTCTCTCTGTATGTCGGTCTGTTCGCGATAAACTCAAAAACGACTGAACGGATTTTCACGCAGTTTTCATCAGTAGATTACTATGAAGTGATTCACGAGAAAGGTTTAGGTATATAATCTGTCAAGGACTTTTTTTACCATCAGGGCTGGGATAACGTCCGCCTGGCCTGCTAGTGTGAATGTAAAATTGTAACCGAATAATTTAAATCAAAATTTTTGGGGTGTAAGGAGTGTCGAATAACATCATAAGACTTGAGACACCCAAGCCAACCTCACCTGCACGAGCACGTGCAAGGTACACCCTGCTGAATAACGAACGAGGGAATGGCGAAAGCGGGGTGCTAGGGTTTTACAGCCTGACTGGATCGCAACCACGTATACGGCGAGAAAGCCCGTCATAGTGATTCACTTCTGCGGGTCGCGTTTCGGGATCAGCCTGTACATATCCAGCTTTTTCCAGGCCGGCATGACAGCGGCGACCAGCGATGGATAGTGTATCACTCGGTGGTCGACATTGCTTTTGGACTGTATTGTGCTTACCATCAGGCATGGTGCAGTCATTTTGCCGTGCTATTATTAAAAAATACAACTAACCTTTCTAATGTACAGCCAAATACTAATATTGTGAGAAAGGTAATAGTTACTTTACAAATTATTCATATTAAGATATTTTCGATTATTATCCAGGCTCAGTATTATCATAAACACACCTAACGTTCTTTATAAATCGATGGTACAAGAACTAAATAGTTGATAACGATTATTCGTAGCTCATTTAACGTGGTATATCTTCAAATAGATAAAGGTTTGTTAAGTTATGCGATTGATCACTATAAAGCGGTGTAGGTGTAGGTTTCAGAAAAGTGATTGGTTCAATAAAATACAGAAATTTAAATAATCATATTTAATTATTCACATTGCAGGTTTAGTCTACTTAAAAAAGTCTGTGATTTTCTTTTGTTTTAAACAATTCACAGTTTCTAAATCGATTTGATTTTTCTTTTTGAACTCATTTTAATCCAGTTTTATTACACAATAAGTAAAGCGATGTTTTCAGGACAATGATCAAAAACTTGTGATTCAAGTAAGCCGTTATCTTAAGGCTAACCTCCTCCGCCGCAAAGCTTTAAAGAATTTCGAAGAAGCAAACAATAGGTGACATATGTATTGTTTACGTTAACAATTTAACTATGTAGTGAACACGTGCAAGCAATAAATACCGAAACCTTTT
>MU158734.1:1538094-1569284 GCA_015888305.1 Antheraea pernyi | reverse complement strand
GAGTCGAAGAAAAAATGGTCGAACGAAAACGTTTCTTACGAACGCTGCCTTAACGATGAGAAATATATGATTGAGTTCTAGAAAAAAGTTGTAGCTTGATAATGCCTATTACCGCCCAACGAAGTGAACACGAGTACGCTAGTTGTGTAATATAATACAAAAATCTGTTGTGGGAGGCAACAGCTGAGGTAAATACCATATTACTACTACAAAAACAGGCAGTTCGAGCAATCTATAATTTGGGGCCTCGCGAATCATTAAGGACTAAGTTTCAGGAATTCGGTATTTTAACTCTGCCTCTCAATATATTCTTGAGAATTAGATGTACGTCCGCAAAAACTTAGATAAACTGGATTTAGTAAAAGACCGCCATAATGTAAATACTAGAAACAATAACGAACTGGTCACACCATATTTCAGGCTCTTTAAGACGAGTAACAGTTTTTTTGGGTAATTGTGTTAGATTTTATAAGTCCCAAAACACATTACCGTTTTGCCAGATTGTAAGTTCAAGTGTTATGTCAAGCGGGTCTTAATACATAAAGGCTATTACAGGGTGGATCAATATGTGAACAATGGCAACGTCTGGAAGTGACGCCTCTCTCTGTGCATCCACCAAAAACGAATGTAACTTTATATGTCGTTACGTTTTCATAATCAAAAAATATGTTATGTTATGAAAAGATAAACCAAATCGAGTTTCTTGCCGATTGTTCTCGATGACTGGGTTATTGTCCGAAGCGGTGGCAGTTTTGACGCTCATAAGTGCCTTCTCAGGGCCTAAATTGCATAAAGAGTATTTTGGTTTTGAATAAAAAATGAGAAGGATAGAAGCATTTTTTTATTGCCAATACTAAACTCCTTCTGCAGCCCAAATATTTTGATTTTCTTTGTTAATAATTCTGCTTGTTTTACAGAACTGCACAGGTTGCTAAGTATTACTTGATGGCCGAAAGTAAACAGTGATAGTTTAACAGTATTTATTATTAGGAAGTATTTCTAATTTGTCAATAATTAATATCGTCAATAACCTCATAATATGACTTTAAAAAAATGATACGAAGATAAGAAATAATATTTAACTCAAATATTTGTCAACTCGTCAAGCGATAGATGTCTTTAACATGACACTAATGCCGTAACGTTTGAGGAGACTGGTGAAGTATAATTGAGACCCTCATTTTCTGTTCACATTTTCTCGGGAGCACTAGAACACCTAATAAGAAAGAAATAATCACCTAATTGCACTGAACTTAATACGTTGTTACGGATATGCTACATGCTACAAAGCCCATATTAGAAACAAAAACTTCCTATAACGAAGAAATTAATTCAACAAAGTTTTACCTTAAACCTGCATATACTCTTTATAGCGCAATATACAATTTCTATTAAGAAATTCGTCAGAAAGTATTTTATGTTATCACTTTACAAAAGGGTCTAATAAAATCTTTGAAATGTCGAAATTTCTAACAAAGAAACCTCAATACATAAATAGCCACCCTGTTTTTGTTATTGTCAAATGCCAGGAACACATGTCCCATTGTTCTTAGACAGTAGAGGATAATTATAGGAAATTTTGTTCTCAATTACTAAACACACCATGCACCTATTTACCATAAACCACCTTTAAAATTATTAACATGGGCGTAAAATCAAAGCTTAATGCTGTTGACGAAAAAGTTTGTTTGGTCTGTGCAAGAAGAGGGCGAAAATAAAATAAATGATGCAACCTCTTTATGACAAAAACTCCTAATAATGAAAAAAATTAGAGAGCTTATGAGAAGTCGTTTAAAGTGTTTATATTGTATAATAAGTATACTAGGGCTTTGGGTAATACACCATAATAATAGGCAGCCTATAAGCCTGGATCAAAGGATATTATGATAACCAAATCTACGACTTATTAGCGATTTAAAAGACAAATAAAAACCCACAGTTTTATAATTCAAGTTTCCTCACAATGTTTTCCTTCACCGTCAGTTGATAGTTTTACCAATTTCAATTAGTAAGTGTATACGAATGTTTAATGGTTACACTTCGGGGTTCTGACTTGCAGATATCGATATTTCAATGGTCATTAAACCGAAAGTCATTTAATTACTTTGGACTCTTCAAAATAATTCGCCATTAACGGAAAAATCACTTCTTTAAAGTTACCCGTTTTATGTAGTGGTATAAATATGCGTGAAATTGTTTTTACTTACTACTAAACTACTACTTATAAAACGATTACTTTTTTAGAACTAATACAACCTTCGTGAAAGTTAATAGAAAGAAATAAATAAGCGTAGTCCCGTGAAGCTGTTAAGACCTTGCTAAGTCAATAGCGTAGTTAGTTCGAAAAAAAAAATTTAAATACTTAAGTCTTTTAAATTTTGTAAAGTATAACAATAAACTTTGACACCTAATTAGAGTAATTTAATTCAAAATACGAGCGGCCGCCCGCATAACTTGAATAATAGGTACATACGTATGCAAAAAAGATTTTATAAATATCTCGTCCATTCAATAAAACCGATGACAATTTAGAACCAAAAGACACACAAGTTTTGCTTTCAATGTGAACCACAATATGTTTAATTTAAACTACAATAAAACAAACTAATGACATCTTAGTAGAACAAAGACATATAAATTGATGAGATATCAAAATCAAACTCACAAACCAAACAAAGCGCACGTCGAAGTAAAATAAACAATTGCACTTTTAAAAATAGAATTACAAAGCACAGTATACTGTAAACAAAGTTTGTCAAATTACATCAACAAGCCACACAGCGAAATGAGTCCGATTACAATTCAATATTACAAACGCTCAACAATTTGTAATAAAATAAAACAAAATCACTGACATACATATAAAATTGTAAAATTATAATACAAACGCTATGCCACAGACTACTGACTCGACACTACTTTATTTCGCAGCGGCCGCAGCACATTCGCCGATAAACACCGGGACGCCACAGTATCAACTTTCTAGCTGCTGGATCGCTTTGATGCAATAGCACACCATTGTACATTCAGTCTGATGAAGCGCTTAAAATCACATCAAACCAAAACATTGGCTTGCCGAGTATGATATGATTAACTGGTTACTTGTAATGCTGAGCAGATAATTAATTACCTCTAAGTAGAGATAATTTATTAAAATCGATACTTTGATAATTTATTCTATTTCGATTATAGTATATTTATTAATACTTTAATTAGAAACTCATAATTCACAACAGCGTTGTTTAGTGTAGGTACGTAATTGGTGTCAAATTGAAATACGATTTTCAATGTAAACAGTAGGTAAAGTTTTTTAGTTTAGTTCAAACCATAACCGCAACATATTCTTGTGTGGTTAAATATAAATTGATTAATTTATACAGTGTAAACTCGTCGGAACATCGTTCGTTATAACGAAAATTTTTCTATAACGTAGTTATTAGTTCATTTCGGTTGATGTTAACAGTACAAACTTCAATGCGTGGCGGGGGCGACGTACAGGTCGAAGGAAGGGGTATCACGGTCAGTCTTTGGATACGTAGTATCCGATGTAGTCTGTGGTCTTTGGCGTACTCATTACAGACGCACGCTAAGGAGGCGCTATATCGTTTTTATTTTATTACCGTCCATCATTTACAGCTGGTTTACCACAAAACCGTTAATTTGTTCTCTTCCCTACGTATAACAAAACTATTTATAATGCAAAAAAAGTTCGGTCCCTTGACATTCGTTATTAAGACTTTAAACTGTACCTCGTACTGATATTTTCCTAAGCAAACAGATATTATGATATTATCGACTACATTTGACACATTGCATGAGCATTATATAAATAGTCACAAAGGTTTGTCAGTCATGATTTAGATGCAGGTCAGAAAGTCGTGGCAATTTCAAAGTCAAAATTATCAAACGATTTAATAGCAGACTACTTCTACCTCCAGCTTAAAAGATCGAATGGAGATATACGAAGATTGTCACAAAGCATTATATGTATATTAGTTAGGATGTGAATGTAAGTTTGTTTCCAATTTCACGTCTTAAATACTCAATTGATCTTGACATTTTACAAACACATTGTTAGGGTTACATAAAAGAAAAGAAGGTATGTTATTCAAAAACAAATGTACTGTTGGCGAGGAATAGGTAAAATAGGACAAAACCACTGGCTAACGCTAGTTTTTAAATAAATGAAACTCGAGGTTACTAACCGAGGCTAATGGAAGTATAGATTTGTCGCCGTCTCGACATTTACTTACATTTGCATACATAGTATTGTAGAGGTTTCTGTTGCGCTTATAAAATACACGTCACTTTAGTGTGCTACTATAAAAATAACGTTTGTATGTCTGTTTATTATTCGGTAAAAAAAAACACAATAAACCTAACCAATGGAATTCATATATATATAACTAACTATGCCTGCGATATCGTCCGCTTGAAATAAAATGTATAAAATATTATAATTTGTAGGGATGAAGAGCAAGTCCTTGCATTACATATGTTCTTGGAGTACCCATTTGTGGAAATAAAGATGTTGGTGAAGTCACAGTTATTTTATTTAATGTGTTACAATAATGTCGTTGTGCAACCTATCTGAGTGTTTGAACGCGACTTACAATCAATGTATTTAATAAATATAATTTCAATTCCGATGTGCACATAATAAAATAAGTAGGGCGACATGCAATGTAAGTAACTGTACATAATTGAAAGGAATTATGAAAATTTATAATGTACTAGCTGACCCGTGCTCACTTCGTTGGGCGATAAACACTTATAAAAAACTACTTTCTGTAACTTACATATACAAGTTACACAGATGCTGTCGCTGACTTTTTTGTAGGCATTATGAAGCTCTACAACTTTTCTCTGGAAATCGTATATCTCTCAATGTTAAGGCAGCGTTCGTAAGAAACGTGTTCGTTCGACCGTTTCTCTCCGACTTACTTGGCAAATCCGACTTCCACAAACAAGTCTATTATTTTTTTGTGCTAATATATAGCCTATGGCACATACAAATAACGTGGCTTTCTACTGGTAAAAGAATTTTCAAAATCGGTTTCATAGACCCAGATATTACCCCCAACAACTTCACAAACTCACAAACTTTACCTCTTTATAATATAAGGATAGATAATGTAAGCAAATAAAAAGAGTGCCTACTGATAGTTAAACTCAAATCTATAAACCATCTTCAAAAAGCTTATTATATAAAAAAAAACACATCACAAATACTCAAAATAAATTATCATTCACCGCCGTATAAATTTTAATTAATATATTTTTGAATTTTAATTTAAGAATTTAACAAATACACATGATATAAAAAAATTGAATGGTTATATGTAATTGGTATATGAATTATAAATTCATATACCTATATTTTATTAACTACCTTGAATATAGTTGTCATTTCTCACGAAAACTTGACAGACAATCACCAGCTAACTGCATGGTGTCGGTGTGCGCGCACATCGTAACAAACCCACTTTCGCATTTATAATATTAGTTAGGATGCGAATGTGAGTTTGTTAGAGAAAATAACAGAGGGTATAAATATTCATCCGGAAGAAATTTACCGTTCCTGAGCGTTAAGCGATAAGTTGATTTACAATAATTAGTAAGGATAATTAAATTTGCCATAATTGTAGTCTATACTAATATTATAAATAGGTAAAGTTTGTGAGTTTGTGACGTTGTAAGGGGTAATCTCAGGAACTACTGGTCCGATTTTTCATTGTTATATAGCTCATTTATCAGGGAGGGTTATAGGCTATATATTATCACGCCAAGACCCATAGGAGCGGAGCAGCAATGAAGAATGTTGCAAAATCGGGGTATTTTTTCCTCCTTTTCAGAGCTTCCGCTGCGTCTTAGCGCAAAATAACCATTCCATGCGTACGAAATCGCGGGCAGAAGCTATTAACTAATTATATTATCTATACTAATATCATAGAGAGGTAAAGTTTGTGAGGTTGTAGGGGGTAATATCTGGAGAGTCGAAGAAAAAATGGTCGAACGAAAACGTTTCTTACGAACGCTGCCTTAACGATGAGAAATATATGATTGAGTTCTAGAAAAAAGTTGTAGCTTGATAATGCCTATTACCGCCCAACGAAGTGAACACGAGTACGCTAGTTGTGTAATATAATACAAAAATCTGTTGTGGGAGGCAACAGCTGAGGTAAATACCATATTACTACTACAAAAACAGGCAGTTCGAGCAATCTATAATTTGGGGCCTCGCGAATCATTAAGGACTAAGTTTCAGGAATTCGGTATTTTAACTCTGCCTCTCAATATATTCTTGAGAATTAGATGTACGTCCGCAAAAACTTAGATAAACTGGATTTAGTAAAAGACCGCCATAATGTAAATACTAGAAACAATAACATACTGGTCACTCCATATTTCAGGCTCTTTAAGACGAGTAACAGTTTTTTTGGGTAATTGTGTTAGATTTTATAAGTCCCAAAACACATTACCGTTTTGCCAGATTGTAAGTTCAAGTGTTATGTCAAGCGGGTCTTAATACATAAAGGCTATTACAGGGTGGATCAATATGTGAACAATGGCAACGTCTGGAAGTGACGCCTCTCTCTGTGCATCCACCAAAAACGAATGTAACTTTATATGTCGTTACGTTTTCATAATCAAAAAATATGTTATGTTATGAAAAGATAAACCAAATCGAGTTTCTTGCCGATTGTTCTCGATGACTGGGTTATTGTCCGAAGCGGTGGCAGTTTTGACGCTCATAAGTGCCTTCTCAGGGCCTAAATTGCATAAAGAGTATTTTGGTTTTGAATAAAAAATGAGAAGGATAGAAGCATTTTTTTATTGCCAATACTAAACTCCTTCTGCAGCCCAAATATTTTGATTTTCTTTGTTAATAATTCTGCTTGTTTTACAGAACTGCACAGGTTGCTAAGTATTACTTGATGGCCGAAAGTAAACAGTGATAGTTTAGCAGTATTTATTATTAGGAGGTATTTCTCACTTGTCAATAATTAATATCGTCAATAACCTGATAATATGACTTTAAAAGAATGATACGAAGATAAGAAATAATATTTAACTCAAATATTTGTCAACTCGTCAAGCGATAGATGTCTTTAACATGACACTAATGCCGTAACGTTTCAGGAGACTGGTGAAGTATAATTGAGACCCTCATTTTCTGTTCACATTTTCTCGGGAGCACTAGAACACCTAATAAGAAAGAGATAATCACCTAATTGCACTGAACTTAATACGTTGTTACGGATATGCTATGCGACAAAGCCCATATTAGAAACAAAATCTTCCTATAACGAAGAAGTTAATTCAACAAAGTGATGTTTTAACTTTAATTCAATGCACAAACTTTTTATAGCACAATATGCATTTTCTATTAAGAAATTCATCAGAAAGTATTTTATGTTATTACTTTACAAAAGGGTCTAATAAAATCTTTGAAATGTCGAAATTTCTAACAAAGAAACCTCAATACATAAATAGCCACCCTGTTTTTGTTATTGTCAAATGCCAGGAACACATGTCCCATTGTTCTTAGACAGTAGAGGATAATTATAGGAAATTTTGTTCTCAATTACTAAACACACCATGCACCTATTTACCATAAACCACCTTTAAAATTATTAACATGGGCGTAAAATCAAAGCTTAATGCTGTTGACGAAAAAGTTTGTTTGGTCTGTGCAAGAAGAGGGAGAAACAAAAACTCCTAATAACGAAAAAAATTTGAGAGCCTATGAGAAATCGTTCAAAGTGTTTATATTGTATAATAGGGCTTTGGGTAATACACCATAATAATAGGCAGCCTATAAGCCTGGATCAAAGGATATTATGATAACCAAGTGAATCTACGACTTATTAGCGATTTAAAAGACAAATAAAAACCCACAGTTTTATAATTCAAGTTTCCTCACAATGTTTTCCTTCAACGTCAGCTGATAGTTTTACCAATTTCAATTAGTAAGTGTATACGAATGTTTAATGGTTACACTTCGGGGTTCTGACTTGCAGATATCGATATTTCAATGGTCATTAAACCGAAAGTCATTTAATTACTTTGGACTCTTCAAAATAATTCGCCATTAACGGAAAAATCACTTCTTTAAAGTTACCCGTTTTATGTAGTGGTATAAATATGCGTGAAATTGTTTTTACTTACTACTAAACTACTACTTATAAAACGATTACTTTTTTAGAACTAATACAACCTTCGTGAAAGTTAATAGAAAGAAATAAATAAGCGTAGTCCCGTGAAGCTGTTAAGACCTTGCTAAGTCAATAGCGTAGTTAGTTCGAAAAAAAAAATTTAAATACTTAAGTCTTTTAAATTTTGTAAAGTATAACAATAAACTTTGACACCTAATTAGAGTAATTTAATTCAAAATACGAGCGGCCGCCCGCATAACTTGAATAATAGGTACCTACGTATGCAAAAAAGATTTTATAAATATCTCGGCCATACAATAAAACCGATGATAATTTAGAACCAAAAGGCACACAAGTTTTGCTTTCAATATGAACCACAATATGTTTAATTTAAACTACAATAAAACAAACTAATGACATCTTAGTATAACAAAGACATATAAATTGATGAGATATCAAAATCAAACTCACAAACCAAACAAAGCGCACGTCGAAGTAAAATAAACAATTGCACTTTTAAAAATAGAATTACAAAGCACAGTATACTGTAAACAAAGTTTGTCAAATTACATCAACAAGCCACACAGCGAAATGAGTCCGATTACAATTCAATATTACAAAGGCTCAACATATATTGAAATTTTGTAATAAAATGAAACAAAATCACTGACATACATATTAAATTGTAAAATTATAATACAAACGCTATGCCACAGACTACTGTCTCGACACTACTTTATTTCGCAGCGGCCGCAGCACATTCGCCGATAAACACCGGGACGCCACAGTATCAACTTTCTAGCTGCTGGATCGCTTTGATGCAATAGCACACCATTGTACATTCAGTCTGATGAAGCGCTTAAAATCACATCAAACCAAAACATTGGCTTGCCGAGTATGATATGATTAACTGGTTACTTGTAATGCTGAGCAGATAATTAATTACCTATTACCTATAAGTAGAGATAATTTATTAAAATCGATACTTTGATAATTTATTCTATTTCGATTATAGTATATTTATTAATACTTTAATTAGAAACTCATAATTCACAACAGCGTTGTTTAGTGTAGGTACGTAATTGGTGTCAAATTGAAATACAATTTTCAATGTAAACAGTAGGTAAAGTTTTTTAGTTTAGTTCAAACCATAACCGCAACATATTCTGTGGTTAAATATAAATTAATCAATTTATACAGTGTAAACTCTTCAGAACATCGTTCGTTATAACGAAACTTTTCCTATAACGTAGTATTAGTTCATTTTGGTTGATGTTAACAGTACAAAGTTCAATGCCTGGCGGGGGCGACGTACGGGCCGAAGGAAGGGGTATCACGGTCAGTCTTTGGATACGTAGTATCCGATGTAGTCTGTGATCTTTGGCGTAACTCATTACAGACGCACGCTAAGGAGGCGCTATATCGTTTTTATTTTATTACCGTCCATCATTTACAGTTGGTTTACCACAAAACCGTTAATTTGTTCTCTTCCCTACGTATAACAAAACTATTTATAATGCAAAAAAAGTTCGGTCCCTTGACATTCGTTATTAAGACTTTAAACTGTACCTCGTACTGATATTTTCCTAAGCAAACAGATATTATGATATTATCGACTACATACAGACAATACCATCACTACCTAGGTATTAAACAATACGCAGTTTATTTATTTATTTTTTTCGAACTGACTATGGTATTGACCTAGTAAGGTCTTAACAGCTTCACCGGATTACTAAGGCGAGCGCTTAAGGCACTCAGCCGATTTTATTTGACAACTAGCTCAAGGGTGTACGGCGCACCTCGGCTTGGGCTGTTGCCTGATACATGCCATTCGCGACCTATCTGAGCTAACCTAAGCTAAGCTAACTATTCATACATATATGAGTTGTTGAAACATATATGTGTACCAGGCATACATACCTCAACAACTCTTATATATATTTCGTATCGGATAATTTTCTAAACTATTTCAGTTTGATAAGGGAAAAAATAAAACCCTTCCACTTGCATGTGTAAGCGTGTATGCGTGCACATGTGTGGAGGTGATATGTGTAATGTTGTCGCAGTGATGTAAGATTTTGTGTCACTGTATCGCGCGAGCAGCGTACTCAAGGGCTCCACGCCGAGGGAACGGACCTAGGCTTGAGCCGTTGCCGAGGGAGGCCTAATCTGGTGTACGGGAGCGAAGTTGACCCCCAGACCACAGCGCCGTGATCTGTGGTTACGCGTGCGTGGGCGTGAGCACGCTCTGTTTGAAGAGACAGGCTGGTAGAGATCGTTCACTGCCGTTATTTCATCGGGAGGGTCGGTAAAAATATGTCGCGGACGTCTTTTACAATGTTCAGCGTTCGATACGGGTTCGTATTTTGCGGCGGATACCACTAACGGACTGGATACGCAGTTTATGAATTTCAAACCAGTGGTACAATGCTTGTTCATGTTTTAACATTTTAACCCATCTAACTATTGATGCATAGATTTCATAGGTTGGAGTAGACAACATACATTGATTACGCCGAATCAATATCAAATAGCGCCGTAGGTTAGTGGATTCTTTGCGATCATTACCCGAAAGAGCCCTATATACGAACTCTAGTTTCGGCCGAATCATTTAATATTCAAACAAGAACCCGCTCTAGAATACAACAATTTCAGCCGAGGTTAACTGAAACTCAAATGTCAGTGCATCAGCTATAATAACGTATAGAATAGGTTAGTTTTAAAATAATATAAATAAACAATGCAATATAATTTGTACACATCAAAAATACTTAATACAAAAATTGAACTATCGTATTATAAAATGATAAAATTATAATTAACATCACCAACAAACATTACATGGATACGTTGTTTTTACTTTATAATTATTAAGATTTTTTTTAAATATATTATAGGGTGCAAACGAACAGGTGAGTCACCTAAAGGTAAGTGATCACCACCGTCCATAGACACTAGCACCACCAGGGGAGTCGCAAGTGCGTTACCGACTTTTTTATTTTATCTTTAATACGCACTAATCATTTTATTAGATGCGATAGGTACATCGTCATATTCTCTATCGAATATATATAATTATTCTTGTACGAATATACATTGAAACGAGTTATTAAATAAACATGTAGCAGTATCAATTCAATCCCTAATAACCTAACATCTCAAATTAATTTTATATAAATTTGAAAAGATTTCGATACTTGGTGAAATACATATCTTCTTATCCCTACTTAATTTGATGGTAGATAGGTTAAAACATTGTTCACTTGGTGATAAACTCACGTCTTATGATTACGCAATGATGCATTAAGACATCATTGTAAACGAGGTCATTGGAAGTTTTATTTATTTATCTGTTCGTCATAATTTCGCATATACAATTCTCTATTAGTACTTTTTAGGAGATTAATTAATGTAGTTTTTTAAAGTAATTGTATAATTTATGAGTAAGTACTTAATAACATTTAAAATCATTTTACTCACAGAGTACGTTATATAAATAGAGGTCGCGCTCGTTCTTTCCAATCAGCGCCTCTATAATACAAATTTCGAACTAATATCTGTTGGTTGTAAATGTACATTTATAGCTATGTATGTATGCATACAACGGTACTGCGTAAATCGTATACAAGTTTTTAACCATTTTTATTTGTTGATATATTCATCGTAAGGCAAATCTAAATCCAAGTATGTATATTCAAGAGTCAACGTTTATAAGTAGATCCGGAGATGGATAAAATTGTTTGTGGGAGGCAAGAAAATTTAAGGGAGCATACTCTCGTAACAGATACGTAAACAAAGTGAACGAAAACAAATATTTCAAAGTTGTCAGTTTGAAATGTGAAAATTAATTGTCGTCCAACATCTTTTGTTATCAAACTTGCCAAAAAAATTATATAACAGTGCCATCTAGAGAGAGGAGTGATTACCAAAAATAGACGAGTCTTTTCCATAAAAATCCGATTCTGAGAAGTGAAAATAGCGTGATTTTACTCTTAAGAACCAAAACGATTTCATTTGTAGTCACTTTAAAATTTCATGTTTAAACAAAAACAGTTTGTGATGTCATGTACTGATATAATAACTAAAAAGCTGTAGATACGCCATAAGCACTTCGCAGCGTCTTGTTAAAACTTGGCTAGTTAGCTTATTTTTGACGGCTACCCCGTCAGTCTGTCCATATCTAAGCAACATATAACTATTTCTTATTCACCCCCGATTCTGAAAATATGCCATCTTACTTCCACGTTTGATCTAAGACAGTGTGGCGTTACAATATTAATTGACGTACGTGTGCGTTATCGTGCCATTTGTTTTGTCAAAATATCACGTAGATAACGTATCCACAGCTTTTTAATTATAATATCATCGATGTCATGTGGTTGCGATCACACGCAATGATATCTGTCAAATTTGTTTTAAGCGCCATCTATTCGCCCATGCATCGTACTAGATTGTTACCTTTTTTTCTCGAACTGACTATGCTATTGACCTGGCAAGGTCTTTACAGCTTCACCGGACTACTGATTGTTACCTGTACATCTATACTAATATTATAAAGATGTAAAGTTTGTGAGTTTGTGACGTTGTAAGGGGTAATCTCAAGAACTACTAAACCGATTTTGAAAATTCTTTTACCAATAGAAAGCCACGTTTGTTGTGAGTGTCATAGGCTATATATCATCACGCTAAAACCAATAGCAGCGGAGTAATAATGAAAAATATTTTAAAATAGTGGCTTTTTTCTTTTTGAGAGCTCCCGCTGCGTCTTAACCCAAAATAACTATTCCACGCGTACGAAATCGCTCATAATCGATGAGAAACTATTAACTAATTATATTATCTATACTAATATTATAAAGAGGTAAATTTAAAACTTATACGGTTTTGCACTGGATGCTGTTGTCGGAACTGGACCAAATTGAAATGAGACCACACGGGAAGTACCAGCTTTCAAATAAAAAAAAGAATAATCAAAATCGGTTCACCCAGTCCAAAGTTATGAGGTAACAAACATTTAAAAAAACAGTCGAATTGATAACCTCCTCCTTTTTTTGAAGTCGGTTAAAAAAATACAGTCGAATTGATAGCCTCCTCCTTTTTTTGAAGTCGGTTAAAAAAGTTGTAGCTTGATAATTATATATTTTTGTATTATCAGCAAACTTGTTTTTTTTTATAATTACGCTAAATTAATTGTGGCCAGTATTTGTCTACGGATTTTGCGTATCGGTTGTAAAGTCAATTACTTAACATAGCTTGATTTATGGGAATGAAATATGAGACCTGTGATTATTTTAGATTTGTAATATTATTTTTATTTTATTGATATTTTATATTACAGTCATAAAGATGAGAACAAAACAGAAGGAATTCAAACTAAATTTATAAAAAGAATATTATGCCTTTTCAGATAATATGTCTGTGTGAATTCGTATTTTCATTTCCTCGTAAATAACTGGACTATTTAATAACATTTTTTATTTAATAACAAATTTGACGCCTGAATAGTTCTTAACTACAACTGACCCGGGAGGTGGCGCTGTTTTCAAGATGCGATTTTTAAAAAAATCCGACCATTTCTCTTTTAATCGTCACTTAAGAAAACAATTAATCCCATATTTTCAATAGTATGTGACAGAATAACCGCTAAGGGATTAATAAAAACCGAATGGTACCGCTACATACAAATTATAAAACTAAGTAACAAGATAATGTAAATAACAGAAAAAGTAAGCTACATGGTTACTGAATCTTTTTACGAAATTGTATAAATTATACAAAATAAAATGATACTTCTGTTGATACAGAACTGTTTCATTTAATGAAGGACTACTAAAAACATTTCATCAGTTGTATAATATTACATATCGACATATAAGCTACTTGTTTATGCAGGCTATGTGAGTATACCGCAGTAATTTTACTGAGTAAATGTTTGTTTCTTTTGTAAATCGAATAGCTGACCTACTTAAGCACCAAGCATCACGTTCATTACGACACACACGTATTTAAGTAATTAATATATATTTTAAAATAATGTGGGTCACATTTCGAATATTTTTTGTAGCCTTAATTAATGTAAATTAAAAAATAATCCGTAATTGGAATTCTGATTGAGAGATTTACTTTCGGTTTAATACACAATGCATTTTTGAATTCCATTTCAAAATATATATCTATGTAGACCATTATAATTGATATTTGGTTGTACATTTTAAACAATTCGAAAAACAACTGAGAAGTGATTCCTTTTTTGCTTTTGCTTACGTTAATTAGAAGACGATAACTTATAATTTGACCTAATTTTTATTTTTGAATTTTTGAGTAACAAGCACAATTGGTCCGATTGGGAACTAATTCTAGTACCAAGTATTGTTTTCTGTGTCTGTTTCATAAGATATAATTATTCATTGAAACACTTGATTCAATTTTTATTTATATCATAGGAGGCAAACGAACAGTTCGGTCACCTGATGTTAAGTGATCACCACCGTCCATAGACACTTGCAACACCAGGAGAGATACGAATTCGTTGCTAATGGGGGGTCCGACGCTCCTTCACGTTGGTTTTCTTTAAGGGGGTGATACTAAACTGGACGAGCCGACCCATTCATGCTGAAACCAATAGTAACTTCAGCGTGGCTCTACCACCCACACAAAAATCGTCAGTATACGTTTTGTTAGGTAGTTGGTTATTGTGGGGTGCGATATCAGGAACCTCCACGTGGTACACCCCGGACAACGTCGGTCCGTCTGACCGGCGGCTGATACCTGACGATGACCTAGGCTTGTTACTTGGATTCTGCTTCCGCCTCAATTGATGACCCCTTGCTAGATGGATCCTTGCTCTATTCCTCACTCACTGACCTCCGGTCTTCTTCTTGGACTCCGAACCATTCCTTTTTTGATGACATTTTCTTTGTTTTTTGGACTTTGATACCTTCCCCTAATGCTGATACACGCTTGCTTCTGGACTTTGATACTTATCAACGATGGATACCACAAAACTGCAAATAGAAATGCTCCGCGAGCAGAGAATCCCTCCCCGAGTCTCCGGACTCGGGCAGCCCTTCGTTTTCTGAGGTGGGCACAATTTTGTGTAAAGACCCTTTAACGACGACTACGGCAGACACAATGGTTTACGATTTGACTGACGATTTGGACGGTGACCTGAAAACGACGGACACGGCTTTCATAATGAACTCTTCTTCTACAACCAAAATGGAAAGTGCAATATCTGGAAAAATACTAGAGGCAGAGGAGAGCGCCCAAGAGGTGGAGCCCTGTGAGTTCCGCGGCCCCAAACAGATGGATCGCGATCGTCTGAGGGAACTAACGAAAAAACAAGTTAGTGAGATCTTGGAGGTGGCCGAGAAACCCAGCCACCTACAGGAGCCGCTCGTAGGGCGGTTGAAGAGAGCGGCCCAAACGCTTCAGCATGTCGTTGAGACGCTGACGACGCGGAAAGAGTCGGAGGAGGTGACCCGATTCAGGCTGGAGGCTCGGGGCCTTCGCCGCCAAGTGGAGGGACTGAAAGCGGAGGTCCACTCATGGCGGCGAAGTGTTAATGAGAAGAAGGCCATGTCACCTCCTCCTACTCCAACTCCCCCGCCTCCGCCTCCGCCCACTCAAGAGCAGCAGCCTAAGGGATGGGAGGAGGTCCTCGCGGCGGCCGTTGAAAGGCACAGACGACGGGCGGCTCCTGGGCCCGCAGCTAAAAACATAGCCTCTTCACCAACACAAAACTTCAGGCGCGGCCGAAACGCCACGCCGCCGATTCCTAATATATGCAGAAGGCATAGAATGACACGCCCTTAGTTAAGGGCGGCGGACAGATGCCACCATTAGAGGATTCGTCCTGGGATGGTCTCCCCGCACGCCCCTGCCGCACGCCCCTGCCGGGGCGCGCGAGAAGAAAGTGAAGTGTGTATGTGGAACATTGGTTTGATAGCAACGGATCGAGTTGGACCGTTGATGAGAGTATTATTATATTCGGTGATTAAAGTAAGATCGGTGCCCCGAACTCGCTGCTCGGTCTTAATTGTTAATTTTTACAACGATATCATTGTATAGTGTAAAACTATTGTTGAATCTAAATTAAAGTAATGTGAATATTGTGTTTTGTGCTCGCATTTTACCCGAATGACGCCCACTAAACCCGTAACCACTAATGACGATGCCAACGGGAATAACGTTTTCCCCGACATATATATATACATTATTAGAATTCTTATTATGCTGTTGTAAAACAATAGTTGTATGTTAGTTGTATGTTATTTATATGTTTGGTAGCACCAATGATGTTATAAGTATCTACTTATGATAAATATCATTGGGTCACAACGTGCGCTGTAGCTCAGTTTGGTTTTTCAAATAGTTATTGGGGTGGCAACCACCACACCCACACTGATCGAGGTACCTAGCCTAGGCAGTGGACTGTATATTTAAAATTGGCTGGAGGTAGATACCCCTGGAAAAATATATGCCGAAAGTATGTCTCTTTATAACCGGGATAAAACGCTCACTTACTTGATATAATGTCTTCTCCGCCGCCGTTGCCGATGGTAAGAGCACCAGATTTCCAACACGTACACACACAATGCACAAATATAAATTTCGAGCCGCCGTGTCGCTTGTATGGTGAGCGAGTCCGAGTGTAAGCGCGAGTTTCGAACAAGGGCCGCCGAGCAAGTCCGCCGAGTAAGTGACCGATCATCCCGATTGTCCGTTGACAAGCAATGTGTCAAAAAAAAAAACATTTTGGCTACCCCCAACCAATTTATGTCCGAACAGTTATTATTATTTAAAAACACTTGCATATTTTTCATTAATTAATTAAATATTTGGAAGAGATCAATATTATTATATCTATATATAATTAAAATTATATATAGGCTAAATCACGTCAACACTACTTAAAGTATTGGCATAGGACTACAACAATTCGTTGCGGATTTTTTGTAGATGATTCTAGGTTATTTTTTTTTGGACTCGATTGACTCTGCAATTTTTTTATGCCCGATAAAACGGGCGGGTATTGGCTATTATTTTTATGGCACACCAAGAGGACGGTATGCGGCCTTATATATATATTACAATTTAAATAGTAACTGCAACCACCGAGCTTCCGGCAATCCGTTACTGGTCGTCTCTGTCAAACCGATTTCGAAACCTCTCCGCTTCCGAGTATGTACCAGTGTATTGGTTGTTACTGATGCGGAATACAAGTACAATTGAGTTATTATGACAGGCGTATCATTGTATAATGGTAACTATCAAATCAGGTACAGAATACAAATACCTACTACCTCTATAGAATCGTGGGACTATTTGAAAGTGAAAATAATTGATTCGCAAATGCTGTTGACCTACTGATCCCTAGTATCTTTTCTACCTTTCCCACATTTCTCCTTCTATAAAAGGATTATTAATATTAATTATATTTTTCATATGCGCTCCTTGGTATCATAAACCGTGCTAAAAATGACAAACACGTTTTAATGTATCGTAACTAAATTCGACTCTACCAGGAAGAATACCGGCTTTAGTACGATGCAAAATCGCAATCAGTCGTCGATTTTATAGAATGTAACCGAACCACTTTCAATAGTGTGCATATTACCATATCACGTATTACTATGACGTACTCGTACAAAAGCTAGTTTTTTGAGTATAATTTTGTTAAAAAAGGTCCAAATTAAATTATGTCCATAAAAAATAAAAAGCGCTGTACTTTGAACGATTAAAAAAATACAAATTTTATCATCAGAGCTATTTTGATATATATTATAAATACTAAAATATATCACAAAATTGAATAAATCCGAGTTGGTGTGTAATCGCCCATATATAATATATAGGCCATATAAATAGGCGAAGATAAAATATTCCAATATATTTTCTCCTTATTTTTCATCCGATTTTCTATATTTATTTTCTTAAGTAGCCATAATTTTATCAATAAATATAAAAAAATGTTCTCTTTTTAGAATCACCTTCATTCATCTCTCGTCATACTGCATAATACACACTCTTTAGCTAAAACAAAAGTCGAGGCATTCATAAGAACTACCGACAGAAATGAAAATTTTAATTAATCAAATGTTACCGCCCACCTCCGGTGCCGCTGCATCACATTTAAGAGACGGGACTACAACACCACCGGAACATTGATATTAGCGCCACCATATTAGAGGGACACATTAACACTAGCGCCACCATATTAAAGATACATAAATATTCATTGACTTCATAGTTCGGCCATGAAAGGCTAGATGTCGCTGATCTACATGTCGACACAGATTAGTCAACACATTTGAGATACATAAATAAGGATAATTATATAAAATTGTTCTATAGCTTAAATAACATTAATCTGTTCATACTTTATTATTTATGTGTTACTTAAACTATTTTGCGGAATTATGTATAAATAGTAATCGCTTTGACTTATATAGATGGGCCTTTAAAAGGCAAGATGTCTGTGATATCTAGGCACTCCTATGTGGAAGTTATTGTAAGGCGAAGCTCTGGCCAAATAAATAGTGAAAGTATCTATGATGTCTTTATTGCCATTCCTGACTGCATCGACACTATAGGTGATTAGTGTAATACAAAGTTTGTTTATAGTTATGCAAAAGGAACTAACATTGTACACTTTAATGTTTATTTCGATACTTTTAGGTTATTAGGATTGTTGTTAATATTGTGTCCAATCTTAAACCCAGTACTTAAATAAGAAAAGTAAATAAAGTATTTTTTTTTATAACTACCCTCTGCCCGCAACTTCGTCAGCTTTTTTTTTCGAACTGACTACGCTATTGATCAAGCAAGGTCTTAACAGCTTCACCGGACTACAGCCGGACTTCGTCAGCGTGGAATAGTTACTTTGGGCTAACGCTAACACGCAG
The DNA here is from genome assembly GCA_015888305.1 of Antheraea pernyi. Taxonomy (NCBI): domain Eukaryota; kingdom Metazoa; phylum Arthropoda; class Insecta; order Lepidoptera; family Saturniidae; genus Antheraea; species Antheraea pernyi. Next base: position 1,550,215 of record MU158734.1, on the reverse strand, counting down.
CGGGAGCTCTCAAGAGAAAAAATCCACGATTTTCAAACATTCTTCATTAGTGCTCCGCTCCTATTGGTCTAAGTATCATGATACCTATAACCTTCCTCGATAAATGAGCTATATAACGCTGAAAGAATTGTTCAAATCGGACTAGTAGTTCCCGAGATTACCCCCTACAACGTCACAAATTCACAAACTTTACCTCTTTATAATATTAATATATATATATATATATATTGCAGATAGATTGAAGATTAAGAGACAGTACTTCAATTGGACTAAGAGGAAGACATAACTAAACATTAAATAATAATCAGAATACTGTATTAAATAAACGAAATAGTAATTACGTTCGTGAAATGTAAACTATAATACTAGGAAGTGAATGCAAAAGAACTTCTATTATTTTTTTATATCATAGGAGGCAAACAGGCGCCTGACGTTAAGTGATCACCGCCGTCCATAGACACTAGCAACACCATGGGGGTCACAAGTGCGTTGCCGGCCTGTGTTTGGGGGGAGGGAGGGGGAAGGGAATGGACGGGGCGCCTCCAGCGCTCTCACTGACCGAACGAAACGCAACAATGGAAGCACTATACTTCATGTCGGTGTTGCTGTGAGTCGAGTGGTACTACCCCGGGCGAGCCGGCACATTCATGCTGAAACCAGTAACAGCTTCGTCGTGGCTCTGCCACCTACCAAAATCTCAATAAGGAATACAAATTAATCACACAATATGAAATGAATTTTAGATTTTCCCATTAGATAACTCTACTACGAGACGATTTCTTTAGCATCAATAATGTCTAACAACGTTTTTCCTTCAATTTGAGTCGATAGTACTAGAAAATAAAATTTTATTAGACATTCCGCTATCCTAAAGTTAATATATTTATTACCTTTATAGAATATATTCGTTAATTGTATCGTGACTTTGAATGTAAGAAATTGAAGTATTCTCTCTTTCACACATATAGGTTGTTACCTAATGCTATCTTATTTGCATGTTGAGATAGAAACGCCCGACATTTTATATTCTCGCTCTTTATACCGTACCACCCGCTCTGGAATTTTTGTCAGTTGAAGAAATCTTTGGGCCGAAATTATGCATATATTTCTAGTTATTTCAACTATAACCAATGAAGAGCTCATGAAGGATAAAATCTGTTGAGAAATATTTGTGTTTTGGAAATGAATGATGCCCGGTTTCTGAGGTACTTTAATTGTAGTTTATCCGTTCAATAGCGTTATCGGTTCGATAACTTGTCAAATTGCGTTTCTGAACACACAATCATACAATAAATGTCAGTAAAATTCAACGGGACATTTTACAGTTTATCTTATGGATAACTTTGTTGAGTCAATTGGTAGTTTAGCCGAGTATCGCAAAAACCCGCCATTAACCATTATTACACTAATCACGTAAAGAGTCGATGTAGTCAGGAATGGCATCTGTCACTATTTATTTGGCCAGAGCTTCACCTTACAATACTTGTTACATTATATGATTGCCTAGATATCACAGACATCTTGCCTTTTAAAGGCCCATCTATATAAGTCAAAGCGATTACTATTTATACATGATTCCGCAAAATAGTTTAAGTAACACATAAATAATAAAGTATGAACAAATTAATGTTATTTAAGCTATAGAACAATTTTATATAATTATCCTTATTTATGTATCTCAAATGTGTTGACTAATCTGTGTCGACATGTAGATCAGCGACATCTAGCTTTTCATGGGCGAACTATGAAGTCAAAGAATATACTATTATTAATAATGATCAAACTAATGATTAAATTCTATATAATGATATCCATTCTTATTTAAGTCCTATTAAAATCTATATAATATTAATAATTCTTATTTATGTATCTTTAATATGGTGGCGCTAGTGTTAATGTGTCTCTCTAATATGGTGGCGCTAGTATCAATGTGTATCTCTAATATGTTGGCGCTAGTGTAGATATATATTTATAACATGGTGGCGCTAATATCAATGTTCCAGTCGTGTTGTAGTCTCGTCTCTTGAATGTGATGCAGCGGCACCGGAGGTGGGTGCTAACACCATAATAACTTTAAAACTGAACTAAACTAAAAACATTATGGTTTTTATAATATAAAAAATACAAAAATAATACCACCTGTAAACAGTAATAAAATATTTTATTTATTTATAAATTTTATGCAATACAATAACAAGACCCATTCATGTAAATGGAAAAAGAAATAAGCACCAAGATAATATCTAAACACGAATATATCATTGGATTCTTGGTTACATTTATTAACCACACTCGTAAATATCCCATACAAATAAAATTACAGTTCCCCTGTGAAAATTTAAAACAACACCTAATTACGTATTCCATAAAAGCAATGCGATTACGGAAATTACCAAATATTGGGTCCTTTTTTTATATCATGGGAGGCAAACGAACAGATGGTAAGTGATCACCGCCGTCTATAGACACTTGCAACACCAGGAGAGTCGCAAGTGCGTTGCCAGCCTGTTTTTGTGGGGAGGGTAAGGAGGGGGATGGGGCAAGGGGAGGTAGGCCTCCGGCGCTCTCACTAACCGAACGAAACGCAACAATGCAAGCACTATTACTTCACGTCGGTTTTCTGTGAGAGGATACTACCCCGAACAAGCTGAACCGTTCATGCTGAAACCAGTAATAACTTCAGCGTGGCTCTACCACCTACTGTACACGTTACCTACGAGTTATAATGTAAACTAATTGCGCATTCTTCTTGGGTTGTAGGAAGTTTTTTTCTAATATAAATACAAGGAGGTGCATTGTCCTTGCTTGATTATGGCCATTTTAGTCACTGCGTTTTATTCTTGCAAAATATGCAATTGGGAAGTGGTACCTTAATAAACCCCTGCCTAAAACCGACAAAAAATATGACTTTAATTTTTTATAATAAAAATAGATCTTTCAATAACACTCTAAAATAAACACAGAGTAAGTCCTCCGATAACTCGAAAACCTCTACGACTGTAAAGAAACGTTTGTCCCCTTCCTTTCAAGTTCTTCAATTTGTATTACTCTAAATTTCAATACTTGATAAGTCGAAGTAATTAGTATCATCCTACAAGCTATAATAATGACATATTTTCTTTCCATAAGCCGAAAAATATATTTTCCACCTCTGCACCTCGAAAATAGCAATGTTTGCTTCTATTCTACCTCTACAAATCGATGGTTTTGAAAAGTCAGGCACCGACATTAATTGCATACAAAACTAAATTTTTTCTTAGAAGTATTTTCTTCTTTAACATTATCTACTTCTGTAACAAGAATATTTATTTATGCAACCTCTGTAAAATTAAGTAACACATAATCTAAACCGCTGTAAGTTAAACATTTAGTTATAAAACCCTACTAAATTAAATAAGCCAAAATTCCTTTAAGGCGATTGTTTACGCTCCTCCCTTGACATTCGACTTAGCAAGAGTCTACAATATTTTTAAACGTTAATAACGTTTTAAAATCATCGATATACAAAAACCCAAAATGCCCACTTATCGTCTCATAGCCGGCACACAAAAATGAGTGCATTATGCAGTAATTTCAGATAGTCTCGCGTCGCTTGCGTCCTTGTAAAAACAACTTTAAACCATTCAAGTAAGGTTGAATTTGTAAAATCATAAGTTTATCGCATAACTATAACCACGTATGTATATTAGGGAGTTTTTGCGGCCGGTTTTTGAGCGCTACTTTTATTCGAGACTGTGCGTCTTGGGTATTCAATGTTTAAAATGTAAAAAATAAAAACGGAATTTAAATCCAGAGATGCGTCAATTCCCTTTCAATGTCAATTTAATTCGTAAATACAGTTCTTCAAAATACACATGATATTATTTCAAAAAATGAAAAATTTAAATCCAAAACTTTTATAAAAATTTGATCTAAGTGCTGTACAACTTCGATTGAATTAGGCTCACTGTTATTTATTTCTAATCTTGTCGCAATTCTAATTGACATACAATTAATTAATAGTTTAATATTTGGACGGGCATTACAAGATATACCTACCTACGTAATAATAGAAACCTTATTACTAAATCAAAAGTATTTGTCAACATTAATATTTTGGCATTTTTGTGGTAAATGTGATTTCCGTATGTTTTAAGTATATATAACAAGAAAATTTTAACAAAAAATACAGCTTATAGTACGTAGTGAGATTGATATCCAATGAAAAATAGGAAATTTAACTTAAATTACGATCAAATTGTATAATTTATAAAAATGGATTATTAAAAAAAAAGCCAAATAAACGGGATGTGTCGTAAAGTTATACGGTAGAATTAAAACGTTTGTCTTACAGGGAAACATTTTAATTAAAAAGAATACAACAGAAAGCCAACGTCACGCGGTGTTCCCAGACAACCACCCATTCAAGTATTGACCGTGCCCGACGTTGCTTAACATTGGTGATCCGATAAGAACCGGTGTTTCCAACACTCTACTCGACACAGTGTTTACCCCCACCAATTTCAATACACAAAAAGGTTGACGATCAGAATTTCAAAGCCCTTCCATAAGAAGTTACAATTTCAAAAAAGGATTTCATATATACAGAACACTTTACTATTCACACAAAGTATGATTGCCCAAAATAAAGTCTAGTTGGCAATATTAGACGTAGATCATCGTCTACAGCTTTCCAGTCCAAGAGTAAAAAAATTGGTAGACTTATTTATTAAAGTAGATACGGTAATTAAGCTGTATTAAGACATAGATATCAACTGTTAGTTCAAATTATTTGGACTTTTATCTATACAATATTATAAAGCTGGCGTGTTTGTTTGTTTGCTTGAACGCGATAATTTCAGAAACTTCTGATCCGATTTGAAAAATTCTTTCAGTCTTAGATAGCTCATTTATCGCTAAGATTTGGACTTTTATCTATACAATATTATAAAGCTGGCGTGTTTGTTTGTTTGCTTGAACGCGATAATTTCAGAAACTTCTGATCCGATTTGAAAAATTCTTTCAGTCTTAGATAGCTCATTTATCGCTAAGATTAATAGGAGCGGATCACCAAGGAAAAATGTTTCAAAATCATTTTTTTTCCTTTTGTGAGATTTCCCTACGTGTTAACGTTAGTCCTAAGCAACTATATCATGCGGACGAAGTCGCGGGCAGAAGCTAGTTAATATAATAAAACCTTTGCCCAAAGTCAATCTTATTGCATCATCAGACTACTTCCCCAAATTTATTTACCCGCATTAAATTTAGTTTTCACAAAGCCCTTACCCATTTAAAATTTTAAAGTGTATGACGAAATAAATTTTCATATTTAATTTAAAAATACAGTTTATCAACAAGATTAATCTATAGAAGAATTGCATTAAAATTATCACAGCCATATACCTTAAAACCTATGCATACATCTTCTTCAACTCCTTCCTCAGTATCTTCCCCGACGCCGTCTTCGGTATGTCATTAACGAACATAACTTCTTCTATCTTCTTATAAACTGCTACTTTACTCGCTACGTAGTTCTGGATTTCTTCTTCTGTTGCCGTCTGTCCGTTTTTACGTATGACGAAAGCCTTCGGTGCTTCGCCGTAGAATTCGTGAGGTACTCCGATCACTGCAGCATCCTGAACTGCTGGATGAGAGCGAAGCAAACTTTCCAATTCAGCTGGAGCTACTTGCATTCCTTTTACCTGGACGGATTACCAATTTTTAGCCTTTTGCCAATTTTATTACATTGTTAAATTTTATCACAACAATACACAACATAGTTTTTGATTCTAGAAATTTTATAAGTAGATTTTTCAGGTGACGCAGGATTTCCATAGCAAAGGGATTGCATAAATCTCACCATTAACTTCATGAAAAAGTTAAAAAATTGTTGTATGGAATCCATAAATTCTCAATACAAAGATTGCAAAGTTACAAATGCACACTATCAAGTAAATAAGATATACATTGATAGCTGTCCATTTATTTTATAAACAGCTTTTAAAATAATGAACAAAGAATGAGGATAAACTTGAGGAATTTTACGATTTTATTATATGTGCAAGGTTTTTTACTAATGAAAAGACTGTCAAAATAGCCAGTTATACTGCTATTGTATTCACATTGTTGTTTCGCATTCATATCCCTGATAGAAAATACTAAATGTATGCTAATGCTATGTTAATTAATATTACCTAAATAAAGGGTTTATTTAGTTATGTCATAAGCTAATTGCTTGGTAATCTTCCAAAGATTCAATATCAATAACTTTTTTCGAATCCTTAATGCGAATTAAATCTTATATATAAAATTCTCGTGTCACAATGTTAGTAATCATACTCCTCTGAAACGGTTTGATTTTTATGAATTTTTTCACAATTGGAAGTGCTATATGTCGCTGCGATCGCGTTTTAGGTTTTTTAATATTATTTGCGTTTAAAAATACAATTGAAATCGGTAATAACCGATTTAGTGCAGACGAAGTTGCACGGGTCAGCTAGTGTTTATATGAAATTGTCATTAACAGTCTTTGAAAAATGTTCATCGGTTTCTTTGTTTGGTTTAAGTAATTACATAGGACTATACTCAGTAATTTTGTTGCAAATGAACCAAGGAAATATTTATCAGAGAATCAATCATACAGTTTGTTTTATTGTCCTCATCCCAAATATATAGGGTACAATATTATAAGAAGAGATAAGTGAAAAGCATAGAGAATATAAGATTAAGTGAACTGGATACTGAGGCGACAGCTGTTAAAGAGACAATTGAAGAAAAAAATATCGTCTACATTTGTTGTATCAATTATGTACATCGCTACACAGAAATAGATCTAGTAGATGTTGAACTACTTTTTTTTTATGTCATAAGAGGCAAACGGACAGGTGGGTCACCTGATGTTAAGTGATCACCACCGTCCATAGACACTTGTAACACCAGGGGAGTCGCAAGTGCATTGCCAGCCTGTGTTGGAGTGAAAGGAAGAGAAGCGGAAGGGGAAAGGACGAAGGGGAAGAGAGGTGGGTCTCCGGTGCTGTCACTGACCGAACGAAACGCAGCAATGCAAGCACTGTTACTTCACATCGGTGTTCTGTGAGAAGGTGGTAGTACCCCGGGCGAGCCGATCCATTCATCTTGAAACCAGTAACGGCTTCAGCGTGGCTCTACCACCTACTACTGCTCCAAGTTAAACAGAAAGTTATGGTGATTAATACTTGCCTTTATCAGTTCTTTTATTCTATCGGTGATGAAGAGTCCGACTCCAGGCTTGTAGTAACCCAAGTCTCCAGTCTTGAAATAACCATCATCGGTCAAGGATTCCTTCGTTGCGGTCGGATTTTTGTAGTAGCCCTTCATTATGGTGGGACTTTTGATGTACATCTCACCTTGCTAGACAAATTCAAGTACAAAATATGACTTCTTACCATTGATATTATAAACACCCAAGGTGCAATCTCAATTGTGCGCTCATTCCAAATAGTTTCTCGTCACTCACGTGTTTGGACTTTTTGTACACTGCTTTGTAAATACAACTTTAAATAATTCGCATAAGGTTGAATTTGCAAAAACATAAGTTTATAGTATGGCTATAACTAATTAGGTATATCGGTGAGTTTCTGGGGATGGTTTTGAGCGTTACTTTTATTCGAGACTGTGCATCTTGGATTTTTATATATTAATGCTTCTTATCCATTTTTTTTTTATTTTAATTACTAAAGCTTGATGGTAAATAGATATCAGCTTTGTCTTACCGTAATACATTAGCAATTATCGCAATATATTTAGTCCGACACGACATATATTTTGACATATACCATGTATTTGTATAAACATATATTCCTATTATATTAGACTAAAGTATCCATCTATCTCTAGGTATTTGGTGTGATATTTACAGATCGATCTATTCTCATCGACCAGCGTGCATTGTGTTTTGTCTGGCAAAAACTTTATTGACAAAAATATAAAAACCATGATAAAATTTTCTCTTTAGTTTGCAAAAGCAATAATGAGAAATAGGCTACATCAAAATTCTTGAGGTCAGTTTCTGTAATCTCTAACCATGACTAGTGTAAATGCCTGTTCAATATATTCGAGTCAAAGTTTGATCATGTATTTCTAAGTACTTCCTTAATCCGTAGAATTTTCCATTAAATTGGTATCTCAACTACGGACTTCATATTCTTACAAACAATTTGAATAATTGTATAATTTTTGTACTAATACTGCAATACATCCATATTCGGTTTCATTTAAAAACTTCAAACTTCAAATCATTAAAGTACAAATTAAAACTGTATTTGGCGCAGCAGTATCCTCGTAAAAGGACATGCTTGTTTTAACTTCATTATTATCCACTTCTGCTAATTCGATAACAATCCCATTTATAAATATAGTTACTTGTTATTATAAATGAGAACTTACTTCACCAATGGGAACAGGTTTGCCTGTGATCGGGTCAGCAAACATTAGCTTGTTATTGGCCATTGGCATTCCGCAGGCTGAATAGTCCACGTTCTTAGAGTTTTTGAAGGTACTCGTTGCTAACCCCGTTGTCTCTGTTGCTCCAAAACCCTGATTGAACTCGATATCACGCTGGAACCATCGATTACAATTACCAAATAGGAGTTTTTGGCGGGGTCTTAATCTGTCATGTAGGGGCTTTTATATTTTACAAGCGGGCGCATCCCTGATAATAAAAACCTCATCTAATTATATATCTAAATATTCTTTATGAATCGCTTTATCTACTGGTGAAAACCGCATGAAAATCTGTTCAGTAGTTTTTGAGTTTCTAGCGAACAGACAGACAGACGCGGCAGAGGACTTCGTTTTAAAATATGTAGTGATTTATAATCTCGTCTTACATGACCCTATATTTTGTTATATTGGTGGCATTTTACGTAATATACTTCGGTTATTGTCTACAAGTATAGTGGATGGGAAATAGTGCCACGGAGCGTAAATTCTGAGATGCCGTAAATTCTTGCTGGAAAGTTTTAACAAAAGACTACCATCTTGTTATAACATTAAAATTAATTAGCAATTATTTATTACAATTAGCAACTTGTATATTTTCAACGTGTGTGCAATAAAGAGTTTTATTATTATTAAAATTATAATAATGGCAATAATCATTACATAGTATAAAACAAAGTCCCTTACCACGTCTGTCTGTCTGTCTGTTCGCGATAAGCTCAAAAACTACTGCATGGATTGTCTTGCGGTTTTACCAGTAGATAAAGTTATTCATGAGGAAGGTTTTGGTATGTAATTTGTCAATGATTGTTTTATAATTAGGGCGGGACAACGTCTGCTTGGCCCGCTAGTTATAATAATAAAATAATAGCAGTAATCATCTAGAAAGATGGTTGCCATAAAAAAATTATCGTCTATCATATAATTTACAAGATTGTTGCTAACAGGGCACATTTCAGATAGCATTTCAAAATCCAAGAATATCAAAATCTTGATGTTCTTTATTACTGTTCTCTAAAATTGTTGAAAGTTTTGATATTAATAATAATATTAAATCTGTTTATTTCGATAAAAGAGGAACAAATACAAACATCTTCCAAAACCTTAATGTTTATAATAAATACAAGATTTTATATTTAAGGAGATACAAACTACTATGATTTAGTTACATTTTTTTATTTAAATAGTATCATCATTTGAATATATTTTTGGTTTGGTTGTTTCCAATCTTGTCAACTAGAAGTTTTGATAACCTATTCAATATTCTAGGCGGAATGCATTTTCAAACACTCACACCGTACTCGATTTTACATCCAGGTATTTCAAATAATTGCCCAAGATTAAACAAAGTATCATCAGGTTTTGCTATACTATTTTGTTTCCACTAATAATTATTCCGGTTTACAATTGCTCAATCTTTGTTTTTTTTTCTCGAACTGACTACGCTGTTGGTTTAGCAATGCCTTAACAGCTTCACCGGACTACTGAATTGCTCAATCTATTTTAAGAACACACTTAAAAATGTACAGAAATGAAACAAATTATGGTAGTTGATAGTATCATGAATAGCTTACTTTAGCCTTTTCTCTTATAGCTTCAACATCTGACGCAGACAATGGAGCGGCTCCGCAAACGATATGCCTCACGTTACGTAAATGATCAGGTGTTACATCAGGATGATTACCAAGTAAAATAGCTGTAAAAGAATTATATACCATATGTATAATTAAAAAGTACCGATCTATAGTAAATAACAAAACAGTCGTGGCAACCATAAGCACTGCCGACCGAATTGAAAACTCATAACAATGGAACTTAAACTGTGTCCTTATTTGTATTTTTAATATAGTATAGTTATAGTTTGATTTATTTAAATTTCATTAGTTGTAAATTGAAATAATTATTAGTTTAGTCACAATTTCACTGTTGTTGGCACTACGAATAATACTTATATACTTTTTTTACAGTTTATTAATTCATCAAACCGCTCAAGCGCATTACGATCGGTGACGCTTACTAGCATGCCATAACGCAAAATTATAAATTTATCTCCTGCCAAAAATATCACTCAACGCGCCTAAAGAAGTTTTCAATTCAAAATGTACCTATCTATAATAAATAAATTAAAACAACAGTAGCATTACAATTGATAAAGAAATTGGCTATTCACGAATTAAGGCAAACAACGTTACGACACCATTTCTCTAACAAACATAACATTTTTCAGTTTACGTCATAGGCTTAATCATTTATTCCTTTCCTGATAACTGTTCTATAAATATTCTTTATCAATTGTATTATAACTTTTAAGTGTCATTCTTGTATTTACAGTGTCAACTCTTTATAAAGTCGTTCGTTATAACGAAAAATTTTCTATAATATTATTTGTTCTCTTCCCTCAGAATAACCAAAAATCTCTATAAAGAAAAAAAATGCTCGGTCCTTTGAAATTCGTTACAAAGAGTTTACACTGTATATCTAAATTTATTTCGTGCATGTTTGAATCGGTTCGAACGTTTCGGATAAAATTTTATATTTAGATAGGTTTTTGCTTTTAAGTTTATCGATATAGGTGTCTTCCCTGAAAAAACGTGGACACACAATGTAAACATTTTTTTAATAATTGTAACACCATATGGTGCTATCGCGTAATTTTTTGTTGAATTTGCAATGTTGCTATGGTCACTGACCTACTGGTACCTCAATATTTTCTGAGATGGCGCTATTTATATAAATGAGAAAATATTCATTTTGTGTAACCAGTATGTGATTCGTATCTAGATATCTTCCCCAAAGAAATAGAATTTTACAAAAAGATAGCAATGATTTCAGCTCGGTTACCCAAATACTTCCCTATAATGGGAATAATGATTATTGGAGTTAACTCCTTAAGAAACGATTTTCACATAAAACCCATGGTACACAAATTAAAAGGAAAAGAGAAATTAAGTGAAGTTTTAACTAAACAATCAAACTGTTAATTAACATAATCTTACCAACTGGAGGTACTACGTAGAGCAAAGTAGTATCTTGAGTCTTCAGTAAGTCCAAATACAGACTGGCTGAGAATTTGGACATGGTAATTAACTTGCACCCTAAAGGAATATGACCTATGAGTCCGACCACCAAACCGTATATATGAAAGAACGGTAAGAAGCTCGGAAGAACCTCTTGACTTCGACCTGGAAGATTAAATCGTTTAAATTACATACCTTTCTATCACTACGTTACCAGTTCGAAGGATTTACTCTTCATTTTAAGGGCGAGGTATTACATTTTATTAATGAAACTGACTATGTGCTCCCGTCTTAATTCCTGTTAAACCTTTTTTTAAAATTGTAGCATAGCAAAGTGACTGCACTATGCCTGGTGGTAAGCACATTATAATCCAAAAACAATGGAGACCACCGAGTGACAAACTATCCATCGCCGACCGACCTGCGAAAAGGTGGATATGCAAAGAGGCTGATCCCGAAACGCGACCCGCAGAAGCGAATCACTATGTCGGTCTTTTTCGCCATATACATGGTGGTTGCGATCCAGGCAGGATGTAAAACCCTACAACCCCGCTTTCGCCATTGCCTCGTTCGTTATTCAGCAGGGTGCACCACGTGCAGGTGAGGTTGGCTTGGATGTCTCAAGTCTTAGATGTTATTTGACACCC
>MU158734.1:1492403-1533490 GCA_015888305.1 Antheraea pernyi | reverse complement strand
CTATTTATACATAATTCCGCAAAATAGTTTAAGTAACACATAAATAATAAAGTATGAATAAATTAATGTTATTTAAGCTATAGAACAATTTTATATAATTATCCTTATTTATGTATCTCTAATATGGTTAGTAATCTGTTTCGACATGTAGATCAGCGACATCTTGCCTTTCATGGCCGAACTATGAAGTCCAAGAATATACTATTATTAATAATGATCAAACTAATGATTCAATTCTATATAATGATATCCATTCTTATTTAAGTCTTATTAAAATCTATATAATATTAATAATTCTTATTTATGTATCTTTAATATGGTGGCGCTAGTGTTAATGTGTCTCTCTAATATGGTGGCGCTAGTATCAATGTGTATCTCTAATATGTTGGCGCTAGTGTAGATATATATTTATAACATGGTGGCGCTAATATCAATGTTCCAGTCGTGTTGTAGTCTCGTCTCTTGAATGTGATGCAGCGGCACCGGAGGTGGGTGCTAACACCATAATAACTTTAAAACTGAACTAAACTAAAAACATTATGGTTTTTATAATATAAAAAATACAAAAATAATACCACCTGTAAACAGTAATAAAATATTTTATTTATTTATAAATTTTATGCAATACAATAACAAGACCCATTCATGTAAATGGAAAAAGAAATAAGCACCAAGATAATATCTAAACACGAATATATCATTGGATTCTTGGTTACATTTATTAACCACACTCGTAAATATCCCATACAAATAAAATTACAGTTCCCCTGTGAAAATTTAAAACAACACCTAATTACGTATTCCATAAAAGCAATGCGATTACGGAAATTACCAAATATTGGGTCCTTTTTTTATATCATGGGAGGCAAACGAACAGATGGTAAGTGATCACCGCCGTCTATAGACACTTGCAACACCAGGAGAGTCGCAAGTGCGTTGCCAGCCTGTTTTTGTGGGGAGGGTAAGGAGGGGGATGGGGCAAGGGGAGGTAGGCCTCCGGCGCTCTCACTAACCGAACGAAACGCAACAATGCAAGCACTATTACTTCACGTCGGTTTTCTGTGAGAGGATACTACCCCGAACAAGCTGAACCGTTCATGCTGAAACCAGTAATAACTTCAGCGTGGCTCTACCACCTACTGTACACGTTACCTACGAGTTATAATGTAAACTAATTGCGCATTCTTCTTGGGTTGTAGGAAGTTTTTTTCTAATATAAATACAAGGAGGTGCATTGTCCTTGCTTGATTATGGCCATTTTAGTCACTGCGTTTTATTCTTGCAAAATATGCAATTGGGAAGTGGTACCTTAATAAACCCCTGCCTAAAACCGACAAAAAATATGACTTTAATTTTTTATAATAAAAATAGATCTTTCAATAACACTCTAAAATAAACACAGAGTAAGTCCTCCGATAACTCGAAAACCTCTACGACTGTAAAGAAACGTTTGTCCCCTTCCTTTCAAGTTCTTCAATTTGTATTACTCTAAATTTCAATACTTGATAAGTCGAAGTAATTAGTATCATCCTACAAGCTATAATAATGACATATTTTCTTTCCATAAGCCGAAAAATATATTTTCCACCTCTGCACCTCGAAAATAGCAATGTTTGCTTCTATTCTACCTCTACAAATCGATGGTTTTGAAAAGTCAGGCACCGACATTAATTGCATACAAAACTAAATTTTTTCTTAGAAGTATTTTCTTCTTTAACATTATCTACTTCTGTAACAAGAATATTTATTTATGCAACCTCTGTAAAATTAAGTAACACATAATCTAAACCGCTGTAAGTTAAACATTTAGTTATAAAACCCTACTAAATTAAATAAGCCAAAATTCCTTTAAGGCGATTGTTTACGCTCCTCCCTTGACATTCGACTTAGCAAGAGTCTACAATATTTTTAAACGTTAATAACGTTTTAAAATCATCGATATACAAAAACCCAAAATGCCCACTTATCGTCTCATAGCCGGCACACAAAAATGAGTGCATTATGCAGTAATTTCAGATAGTCTCGCGTCGCTTGCGTCCTTGTAAAAACAACTTTAAACCATTCAAGTAAGGTTGAATTTGTAAAATCATAAGTTTATCGCATAACTATAACCACGTATGTATATTAGGGAGTTTTTCGTTTTTATTTTTTACATTTTAAACATTGAATACCCAAGACGCACAGTCTCGAATAAAAGTAGCGCTCAAAAACCGGCCGCAAAAACTCCCTAATATACATACGTGGTTATCTTTTATTCGAGACTGTGCGTCTTGGGTATTCAATGTTTAAAATGTAAAAAATAAAAACGGAATTTAAATCCAGAGATGCGTCAATTCCCTTTCAATGTCAATTTAATTCGTAAATACAGTTCTTCAAAATACACATGATATTATTTCAAAAAATGAAAAATTTAAATCCAAAACTTTTATAAAAATTTGATCTAAGTGCTGTACAACTTCGATTGAATTAGGCTCACTGTTATTTATTTCTAATCTTGTCGCAATTCTAATTGACATACAATTAATTAATAGTTTAATATTTGGACGGGCATTACAAGATATACCTACCTACGTAATAATAGAAACCTTATTACTAAATCAAAAGTATTTGTCAACATTAATATTTTGGCATTTTTGTGGTAAATGTGATTTCCGTATGTTTTAAGTATATATAACAAGAAAATTTTAACAAAAAATACAGCTTATAGTACGTAGTGAGATTGATATCCAATGAAAAATAGGAAATTTAACTTAAATTACGATCAAATTGTATAATTTATAAAAATGGATTATTAAAAAAAAAGCCAAATAAACGGGATGTGTCGTAAAGTTATACGGTAGAATTAAAACGTTTGTCTTACAGGGAAACATTTTAATTAAAAAGAATACAACAGAAAGCCAACGTCACGCGGTGTTCCCAGACAACCACCCATTCAAGTATTGACCGTGCCCGACGTTGCTTAACATTGGTGATCCGATAAGAACCGGTGTTTCCAACACTCTACTCGACACAGTGTTTACCCCCACCAATTTCAATACACAAAAAGGTTGACGATCAGAATTTCAAAGCCCTTCCATAAGAAGTTACAATTTCAAAAAAGGATTTCATATATACAGAACACTTTACTATTCACACAAAGTATGATTGCCCAAAATAAAGTCTAGTTGGCAATATTAGACGTAGATCATCGTCTACAGCTTTCCAGTCCAAGAGTAAAAAAATTGGTAGACTTATTTATTAAAGTAGATACGGTAATTAAGCTGTATTAAGACATAGATATCAACTGTTAGTTCAAATTATTTGGACTTTTATCTATACAATATTATAAAGCTGGCGTGTTTGTTTGTTTGCTTGAACGCGATAATTTCAGAAACTTCTGATCCGATTTGAAAAATTCTTTCAGTCTTAGATAGCTCATTTATCGCTAAGATTAATAGGAGCGGATCACCAAGGAAAAATGTTTCAAAATCATTTTTTTTCCTTTTGTGAGATTTCCCTACGTGTTAACGTTAGTCCTAAGCAACTATATCATGCGGACGAAGTCGCGGGCAGAAGCTAGTTAATATAATAAAACCTTTGCCCAAAGTCAATCTTATTGCATCATCAGACTACTTCCCCAAATTTATTTACCCGCATTAAATTTAGTTTTCACAAAGCCCTTACCCATTTAAAATTTTAAAGTGTATGACGAAATAAATTTTCATATTTAATTTAAAAATACAGTTTATCAACAAGATTAATCTATAGAAGAATTGCATTAAAATTATCACAGCCATATACCTTAAAACCTATGCATACATCTTCTTCAACTCCTTCCTCAGTATCTTCCCCGACGCCGTCTTCGGTATGTCATTAACGAACATAACTTCTTCTATCTTCTTATAAACTGCTACTTTACTCGCTACGTAGTTCTGGATTTCTTCTTCTGTTGCCGTCTGTCCGTTTTTACGTATGACGAAAGCCTTCGGTGCTTCGCCGTAGAATTCGTGAGGTACTCCGATCACTGCAGCATCCTGAACTGCTGGATGAGAGCGAAGCAAACTTTCCAATTCAGCTGGAGCTACTTGCATTCCTTTTACCTGGACGGATTACCAATTTTTAGCCTTTTGCCAATTTTATTACATTGTTAAATTTTATCACAACAATACACAACATAGTTTTTGATTCTAGAAATTTTATAAGTAGATTTTTCAGGTGACGCAGGATTTCCATAGCAAAGGGATTGCATAAATCTCACCATTAACTTCATGAAAAAGTTAAAAAATTGTTGTATGGAATCCATAAATTCTCAATACAAAGATTGCAAAGTTACAAATGCACACTATCAAGTAAATAAGATATACATTGATAGCTGTCCATTTATTTTATAAACAGCTTTTAAAATAATGAACAAAGAATGAGGATAAACTTGAGGAATTTTACGATTTTATTATATGTGCAAGGTTTTTTACTAATGAAAAGACTGTCAAAATAGCCAGTTATACTGCTATTGTATTCACATTGTTGTTTCGCATTCATATCCCTGATAGAAAATACTAAATGTATGCTAATGCTATGTTAATTAATATTACCTAAATAAAGGGTTTATTTAGTTATGTCATAAGCTAATTGCTTGGTAATCTTCCAAAGATTCAATATCAATAACTTTTTTCGAATCCTTAATGCGAATTAAATCTTATATATAAAATTCTCGTGTCACAATGTTAGTAATCATACTCCTCTGAAACGGTTTGATTTTTATGAATTTTTTCACAATTGGAAGTGCTATATGTCGCTGCGATCGCGTTTTAGGTTTTTTAATATTATTTGCGTTTAAAAATACAATTGAAATCGGTAATAACCGATTTAGTGCAGACGAAGTTGCACGGGTCAGCTAGTGTTTATATGAAATTGTCATTAACAGTCTTTGAAAAATGTTCATCGGTTTCTTTGTTTGGTTTAAGTAATTACATAGGACTATACTCAGTAATTTTGTTGCAAATGAACCAAGGAAATATTTATCAGAGAATCAATCATACAGTTTGTTTTATTGTCCTCATCCCAAATATATAGGGTACAATATTATAAGAAGAGATAAGTGAAAAGCATAGAGAATATAAGATTAAGTGAACTGGATACTGAGGCGACAGCTGTTAAAGAGACAATTGAAGAAAAAAATATCGTCTACATTTGTTGTATCAATTATGTACATCGCTACACAGAAATAGATCTAGTAGATGTTGAACTACTTTTTTTTTATGTCATAAGAGGCAAACGGACAGGTGGGTCACCTGATGTTAAGTGATCACCACCGTCCATAGACACTTGTAACACCAGGGGAGTCGCAAGTGCATTGCCAGCCTGTGTTGGAGTGAAAGGAAGAGAAGCGGAAGGGGAAAGGACGAAGGGGAAGAGAGGTGGGTCTCCGGTGCTGTCACTGACCGAACGAAACGCAGCAATGCAAGCACTGTTACTTCACATCGGTGTTCTGTGAGAAGGTGGTAGTACCCCGGGCGAGCCGATCCATTCATCTTGAAACCAGTAACGGCTTCAGCGTGGCTCTACCACCTACTACTGCTCCAAGTTAAACAGAAAGTTATGGTGATTAATACTTGCCTTTATCAGTTCTTTTATTCTATCGGTGATGAAGAGTCCGACTCCAGGCTTGTAGTAACCCAAGTCTCCAGTCTTGAAATAACCATCATCGGTCAAGGATTCCTTCGTTGCGGTCGGATTTTTGTAGTAGCCCTTCATTATGGTGGGACTTTTGATGTACATCTCACCTTGCTAGACAAATTCAAGTACAAAATATGACTTCTTACCATTGATATTATAAACACCCAAGGTGCAATCTCAATTGTGCGCTCATTCCAAATAGTTTCTCGTCACTCACGTGTTTGGACTTTTTGTACACTGCTTTGTAAATACAACTTTAAATAATTCGCATAAGGTTGAATTTGCAAAAACATAAGTTTATAGTATGGCTATAACTAATTAGGTATATCGGTGAGTTTCTGGGGATGGTTTTGAGCGTTACTTTTATTCGAGACTGTGCATCTTGGATTTTTATATATTAATGCTTCTTATCCATTTTTTTTTTATTTTAATTACTAAAGCTTGATGGTAAATAGATATCAGCTTTGTCTTACCGTAATACATTAGCAATTATCGCAATATATTTAGTCCGACACGACATATATTTTGACATATACCATGTATTTGTATAAACATATATTCCTATTATATTAGACTAAAGTATCCATCTATCTCTAGGTATTTGGTGTGATATTTACAGATCGATCTATTCTCATCGACCAGCGTGCATTGTGTTTTGTCTGGCAAAAACTTTATTGACAAAAATATAAAAACCATGATAAAATTTTCTCTTTAGTTTGCAAAAGCAATAATGAGAAATAGGCTACATCAAAATTCTTGAGGTCAGTTTCTGTAATCTCTAACCATGACTAGTGTAAATGCCTGTTCAATATATTCGAGTCAAAGTTTGATCATGTATTTCTAAGTACTTCCTTAATCCGTAGAATTTTCCATTAAATTGGTATCTCAACTACGGACTTCATATTCTTACAAACAATTTGAATAATTGTATAATTTTTGTACTAATACTGCAATACATCCATATTCGGTTTCATTTAAAAACTTCAAACTTCAAATCATTAAAGTACAAATTAAAACTGTATTTGGCGCAGCAGTATCCTCGTAAAAGGACATGCTTGTTTTAACTTCATTATTATCCACTTCTGCTAATTCGATAACAATCCCATTTATAAATATAGTTACTTGTTATTATAAATGAGAACTTACTTCACCAATGGGAACAGGTTTGCCTGTGATCGGGTCAGCAAACATTAGCTTGTTATTGGCCATTGGCATTCCGCAGGCTGAATAGTCCACGTTCTTAGAGTTTTTGAAGGTACTCGTTGCTAACCCCGTTGTCTCTGTTGCTCCAAAACCCTGATTGAACTCGATATCACGCTGGAACCATCGATTACAATTACCAAATAGGAGTTTTTGGCGGGGTCTTAATCTGTCATGTAGGGGCTTTTATATTTTACAAGCGGGCGCATCCCTGATAATAAAAACCTCATCTAATTATATATCTAAATATTCTTTATGAATCGCTTTATCTACTGGTGAAAACCGCATGAAAATCTGTTCAGTAGTTTTTGAGTTTCTAGCGAACAGACAGACAGACGCGGCAGAGGACTTCGTTTTAAAATATGTAGTGATTTATAATCTCGTCTTACATGACCCTATATTTTGTTATATTGGTGGCATTTTACGTAATATACTTCGGTTATTGTCTACAAGTATAGTGGATGGGAAATAGTGCCACGGAGCGTAAATTCTGAGATGCCGTAAATTCTTGCTGGAAAGTTTTAACAAAAGACTACCATCTTGTTATAACATTAAAATTAATTAGCAATTATTTATTACAATTAGCAACTTGTATATTTTCAACGTGTGTGCAATAAAGAGTTTTATTATTATTAAAATTATAATAATGGCAATAATCATTACATAGTATAAAACAAAGTCCCTTACCACGTCTGTCTGTCTGTCTGTTCGCGATAAGCTCAAAAACTACTGCATGGATTGTCTTGCGGTTTTACCAGTAGATAAAGTTATTCATGAGGAAGGTTTTGGTATGTAATTTGTCAATGATTGTTTTATAATTAGGGCGGGACAACGTCTGCTTGGCCCGCTAGTTATAATAATAAAATAATAGCAGTAATCATCTAGAAAGATGGTTGCCATAAAAAAATTATCGTCTATCATATAATTTACAAGATTGTTGCTAACAGGGCACATTTCAGATAGCATTTCAAAATCCAAGAATATCAAAATCTTGATGTTCTTTATTACTGTTCTCTAAAATTGTTGAAAGTTTTGATATTAATAATAATATTAAATCTGTTTATTTCGATAAAAGAGGAACAAATACAAACATCTTCCAAAACCTTAATGTTTATAATAAATACAAGATTTTATATTTAAGGAGATACAAACTACTATGATTTAGTTACATTTTTTTATTTAAATAGTATCATCATTTGAATATATTTTTGGTTTGGTTGTTTCCAATCTTGTCAACTAGAAGTTTTGATAACCTATTCAATATTCTAGGCGGAATGCATTTTCAAACACTCACACCGTACTCGATTTTACATCCAGGTATTTCAAATAATTGCCCAAGATTAAACAAAGTATCATCAGGTTTTGCTATACTATTTTGTTTCCACTAATAATTATTCCGGTTTACAATTGCTCAATCTTTGTTTTTTTTTCTCGAACTGACTACGCTGTTGGTTTAGCAATGCCTTAACAGCTTCACCGGACTACTGAATTGCTCAATCTATTTTAAGAACACACTTAAAAATGTACAGAAATGAAACAAATTATGGTAGTTGATAGTATCATGAATAGCTTACTTTAGCCTTTTCTCTTATAGCTTCAACATCTGACGCAGACAATGGAGCGGCTCCGCAAACGATATGCCTCACGTTACGTAAATGATCAGGTGTTACATCAGGATGATTACCAAGTAAAATAGCTGTAAAAGAATTATATACCATATGTATAATTAAAAAGTACCGATCTATAGTAAATAACAAAACAGTCGTGGCAACCATAAGCACTGCCGACCGAATTGAAAACTCATAACAATGGAACTTAAACTGTGTCCTTATTTGTATTTTTAATATAGTATAGTTATAGTTTGATTTATTTAAATTTCATTAGTTGTAAATTGAAATAATTATTAGTTTAGTCACAATTTCACTGTTGTTGGCACTACGAATAATACTTATATACTTTTTTTACAGTTTATTAATTCATCAAACCGCTCAAGCGCATTACGATCGGTGACGCTTACTAGCATGCCATAACGCAAAATTATAAATTTATCTCCTGCCAAAAATATCACTCAACGCGCCTAAAGAAGTTTTCAATTCAAAATGTACCTATCTATAATAAATAAATTAAAACAACAGTAGCATTACAATTGATAAAGAAATTGGCTATTCACGAATTAAGGCAAACAACGTTACGACACCATTTCTCTAACAAACATAACATTTTTCAGTTTACGTCATAGGCTTAATCATTTATTCCTTTCCTGATAACTGTTCTATAAATATTCTTTATCAATTGTATTATAACTTTTAAGTGTCATTCTTGTATTTACAGTGTCAACTCTTTATAAAGTCGTTCGTTATAACGAAAAATTTTCTATAATATTATTTGTTCTCTTCCCTCAGAATAACCAAAAATCTCTATAAAGAAAAAAAATGCTCGGTCCTTTGAAATTCGTTACAAAGAGTTTACACTGTATATCTAAATTTATTTCGTGCATGTTTGAATCGGTTCGAACGTTTCGGATAAAATTTTATATTTAGATAGGTTTTTGCTTTTAAGTTTATCGATATAGGTGTCTTCCCTGAAAAAACGTGGACACACAATGTAAACATTTTTTTAATAATTGTAACACCATATGGTGCTATCGCGTAATTTTTTGTTGAATTTGCAATGTTGCTATGGTCACTGACCTACTGGTACCTCAATATTTTCTGAGATGGCGCTATTTATATAAATGAGAAAATATTCATTTTGTGTAACCAGTATGTGATTCGTATCTAGATATCTTCCCCAAAGAAATAGAATTTTACAAAAAGATAGCAATGATTTCAGCTCGGTTACCCAAATACTTCCCTATAATGGGAATAATGATTATTGGAGTTAACTCCTTAAGAAACGATTTTCACATAAAACCCATGGTACACAAATTAAAAGGAAAAGAGAAATTAAGTGAAGTTTTAACTAAACAATCAAACTGTTAATTAACATAATCTTACCAACTGGAGGTACTACGTAGAGCAAAGTAGTATCTTGAGTCTTCAGTAAGTCCAAATACAGACTGGCTGAGAATTTGGACATGGTAATTAACTTGCACCCTAAAGGAATATGACCTATGAGTCCGACCACCAAACCGTATATATGAAAGAACGGTAAGAAGCTCGGAAGAACCTCTTGACTTCGACCTGGAAGATTAAATCGTTTAAATTACATACCTTTCTATCACTACGTTACCAGTTCGAAGGATTTACTCTTCATTTTAAGGGCGAGGTATTACATTTTATTAATGAAACTGACTATGTGCTCCCGTCTTAATTCCTGTTAAACCTTTTTTTAAAATTGTAGCATAGCAAAGTGACTGCACTATGCCTGGTGGTAAGCACATTATAATCCAAAAACAATGGAGACCACCGAGTGACAAACTATCCATCGCCGACCGACCTGCGAAAAGGTGGATATGCAAAGAGGCTGATCCCGAAACGCGACCCGCAGAAGCGAATCACTATGTCGGTCTTTTTCGCCATATACATGGTGGTTGCGATCCAGGCAGGATGTAAAACCCTACAACCCCGCTTTCGCCATTGCCTCGTTCGTTATTCAGCAGGATGCACCACGTGCAGGTGAGGTTGTCTTGGGTGTCTCGTCTTATGGTGTTATTCGTCACACCTTACACCCCAAACGTTTTCTCTTTTCAAATTTGTTTCCAACTAAGCCGGAGTTTTCAGTAAAGGATAATATCGTGGTGAAACCATAATATGATGGGTAGGGCTTTCCCCAAGGTCGTCTGGCTAGCTATCACTCTCAAATTGATAATCTGCGAACAAGCATCTGCTGTTATGTTCGGGTAGCTGCACTTGAGAGCAAATTTCTTCTTTAACGTGTTCTACATCTTGGACCACATCATCAATTAACATTATTCATATAACATCATCATAATCATCATCATATCACATTTTTCGCAAGTCTAACCTAATGTAATCAAAGCGAGACAAAAGAGCAAGATGGCGAACATTCCTCGCGAAGTAAATCATTGAATCAAAAAATATAGCTAAATAAAATAAATAACCTTACCATCTGAAAGCTTTGGGAAACAAGTTTCTTCTGATTTCATACAGGCAATTCCAGCCAATAGATTTTTATATGTTATCTCAACGCCTTTGGGTAACCCTGTAGTTCCACTCGAAAATGGTATACAAGCAACATCCTCGTCTTTTTGCTCTATTCTATTCAATAAAGAATGGTCCACTTCACCGCTCTCCGCTACTTCTGAGTACCTGATTGCCCCATCAGGAATCGCCGCGCTAGGGTTATCGATTACCACTATTTTAGAATTGTTCTTCGATAATTTCAATCCCCGAGCAACAGTATCGTAGCATTCTGGTATTGTCACGATTAATTTCGGTTCTGTGATGCTTACTTGGTGGCTTATTTCGACTGAAATTGAAAAACATAAAAATTGCAAACTATATTCTAAGGGATTATTTATACACGTTGAAAACCAACTAAAAGGGATCTCCATGGTTTTAAAGTATCCATATCAATTAGATATGTATTAATTAATGCACTCGGCTCTCTATCGTGTCTGATTAAATCTTTAAAGGGTAGGTATTCGAAAACTTGAAATTGGAAAGTCTAAATTAAACTAAATTGGACCTTGTTTCATTTTATTTTTTACGTACCAGGTAAATTGCATATTTAGTAAGAAGTTGAATGTAGAATGAAAAAGGGTAATTGGAACGTATGAGTAAAATAATACATACAGTCGAGCATAGCAACCTCCTTCACAACCTTTTTTGAAGTCCTTTATTGACAAATGTCAAAATGTCTTTTTTATTTACATGTGTGTATATGTTGTGCAAAATTGAAGCAGTAGTGTGAGTAATGCATATTTTAATTAATTTAATGTACTTCTAATGCATTTTATATAAAATAAATAGCTTTCTGCACTTCTCCTCCATATAAACTTTAACTATGCCAAATTTCACGTTCATCCGTTCGCGCATTTCTCTCAAAAAGGGATACAAAGTTTGGGCTTCACTTATTAATATATATATGTATATATGAATGATGATGATATCGGGTTTCTAATAATAACAATATTATACCGTTACATAAGTTGCTGTCATTGTGTACATTAAAATAGGGACTCTTTCTGTATATATGCTAAGACTCTTTATTGACTTTCTACAATTGACCCGTTCTGAATTACTGCTGGCTCGTAATTTTCATGCAATCCAAATAATCTAGATTATTTAGATAATTAGATTACTAGGTACGGTACATTCGCATCCAAGGTAACAGCCGTAGCCGAGGTCTGACCACTTAGGCATACTTGAACTTGTTGCCATATGACTGAGCGCCTTAAACGTCTTTAGCGCTCGTCCTAAAATCCTGGTAAAGCTGTGAAGGTCTATCAGGGCAACAGCCTATGGTAAGTTCGAAAAAAAGTAGAAAAGGTCCGGGGCATTCATAGCTACGTTATCGGTTTGATCGTCGGATAGATCACACCTACACATAATTCGTATTTACATTGAGAATTGCATTACTGTACCTGTTGTTTGAAGCAAACACTCTTATTATTAATGTATCTAGGTACTCGATTGTTCTGGAACGATGAATCAATAAAATGATAAAAAGTTATTACATATGGCGTTTTACCTTTATAACTCTGCGTTTGTAATTGGTTCCACAGATGTATTGAGACACAACTGTCGTTACTTTACTAGGGAATAATTCTTACTCCTATATAATCTGGATTTCATATTTTAAAGTCTGTAGTTAACTATTTACACATATCACTCTGATCGTGCTAAATGCATATAATAATTGTGGATAATTCTTGGTACATAGTGCTTAGCAATGATTATTTTCGTGCGATAACAATGTCTATATTTTTTTAATTTTTGATAACATATAATATTTATTAAACGAAATAATTTCATAACGTTCATCAACAAAATGTAATGTAACCATTACTAAGTTAGTATCGTCTTATAAAAATTAAGTAACACACTAATCATATCAAAGTTATCAATATAAAATGTTGGATATAAACATTGTAAGTGCACTCGGAATGTGAGTAATTATATATTTTACACAGACTTTTATACACATACTACATTACGTAAGTAGATAGTAACGCAATTACGTTACATTGTAGAGAAAACAATAGAAGTCACATTAAGTCTGACTTGCTAACATAACTTGCTAACATTCTTTCAATTTAAATAGCTGATTCTTCGGTCCCGTGAAAACAAATTAATCTTGGATTCTTTTATATGTGGTAGTAGGTATTTTTTTTAAATACGCATGGCTAGCGACCACTTTAACATCGAATGAGATTGTGGTGAAACGTTACCTATAAAAATTACAAAAAATAGGTAATTACTCCTTAACACGTCTCACTGGTATTTAAGTTGGCTTTGTTAAACTTTGCTAGAAAGATTTAACTTCTCAAGAAAAATTCATTAAAAAAATATCCAACATAATACTCTGAACATTCCTTAATCAATATCTACCATACATATAATAAAAATGAAGTGTCTGTATGTAATATCAATATATATTTTTTTACTGATCGGGTACGAAAGTATACACGTTACTGATAAAAAAATGCACTTTTTTAAAATTTTTGTCGGTCTTTCTGTCTGTTTGTTCCGGGTAATCTCCGTAACGGCTGGACCGATTTTGACCAAAATTTCTCTGGCAGATAGCTGAATTTATAGAGGGTTACTTAGACTACTCTAAATTAGACTAGCTATTAACCGCGACTTCGCCCGCAGTACTATCTCCAAAACGGTTTGACCCATCTTCACGAAATTTTCACTGACAGATAGTTGACCTTATTAAAAGTAATTCAAGCGATTTTAGTTTATACTAGCTGTTAACCGTGGCTTCACCTGCAGTGCTATCTCCAAAACGGTTGGACCGGTCTTCACGAAACTTTCATTGACAGATATCTTACCTTATTAAAAGTAATTTAAGTAACTTTAGTTTATACTAGCTGCTAACCGTGGCTTCGCCCGTAGTGTTATCTCAAAAACGGTTTGACCGATCTTCACGCTACTTACACTGGCAAAAAGCTGACCTTATAAAAAGTAATTCAAGCACTTTTAGTTTAAACTAGCTGCTAACCGTGGCTTCGCCCACAGTGCTTTCTCCAAAGCAGTTAGACCGATTTTTATTGGACTTTCACTGGTTGATTGCGAACGTTATAAAAAGTAATTGAGGTAGTTCTATTTTAGACTAGCTGTTACCCGCGACTTTGTCTGCATGAAATTTAGCAAGAAGAGAGGTCTTCCTAATAGGATCTTAGATCATAAACGTATTACGTAAAGAGTTCCATAATTCAATTTCTTGCCGAACAGACAAGCGTTTATTTTTTGTATAGTCACAAAATCTTAATTATAATGGCAATGTATATTAAATGTAAATCTTTATAATAATATTTTAAGTTATTGTTTTATTAGTTCCTTATATAGTGTAAGTGAGCACTGAGGTAGTTATATAGTGGGTTAAGGTTCCAAATATGTTGCTGATGACAAACCTCATTTGGCACGCTGTTAGTATCTATATATCTAATGTACACTTTACATGTTACTGTAACTGGCATGCGTGTCGTACTTACAGTTGGTTTTAAAGGGCATTTCTATAATTGTACATAGTCTCACAATTTTATAATACTTTAATGCGAATAAAAAAAATGCGTGCGTAGCTGCGGGTACAGCTAGTTGTCTAATAAAATTAAGATAAGAAATCTGTTTTTATTAAACTTATATTCGCAATAAATTAATATATTGTAATGAAATAACTATTGGATATAAGATTTAAACTAGTCAAACGTAAATACTCTCACTCCGGCGAATTTAACCGTTAACTGAAAGTGAGGGAGAAACGTTCCTACTCTTTTTGTTAAATGTGTTATACGCACTCTACAAGCATGCATAATGCGAAATTCGAGATGCGACTGTTTAAAATGCAGACGTGACTGTGAACAATCAGAAGAGGTATAAAAAATCAGTTTAGGTCTATGACCTCAGTACACGCGTCTATACTATGATTGTATCGGACTCGAGAAAAAACACGAACTACATAACTATACCTAGTGGAATGTATACATCATCGGGAATTCGCTGTCAATCGATTCAGTTATGTCACGCTATTATGTTGATTGTTGACGGGTCTAGTCAGTGTTGTTTTACATTAATTTATACAAGGAATATTTTGTTTGTTTCAATACGAGTACGGTCATGGTATGGTCCGGTGTAGCGCCCAAGATGTATAAAGATATATCATTAAAAAAATAATTAAGATGACTCATTTTTCGCGCGTGACGCAACTTCTAACTCACTTTGCATAGATGGGCAGGTGGAAAGTTGAGATAATTGTAAGCAATATCTGCCAAATTGTTATATTTACATTATTTTTCACTTGTTCAAAATGTTTTTCTACTTATCGCGAACAGCATGACACTTGTATCGGTAATGCATATGCATCGTTTAATGCGAATGCGCAAATTTAAGGGAATGTATAACAATATGCGAATAATATGTGTTGCGAACGCAATTGCGAACATTCGCAATATCCCTAGTATGTATACGGAGCATATTCTCTAGCTAAGTATGAGATAAGTTAAGAAGTTTCACTTTACGTGCTCACGAGAATCTCATGTTTTTTTGTATAACATGAATTATTTTACCATATTTGACAAATAATTATTTTTATTGCGTTGTTTACATTATCTTGACATAGATATTCTTCACGCTATGTACGATAAACAATTTACTATAATTTTGTTAAATCGTTTTCTTTTATATCTGGTTACAATGATGTTTTATAATTGATTTCTAACTATCGTCCTAATGATATGGAAACTTGAACTTTATAAACAGCTAAAAATCGTATGACAATGCAAGAAAATATAGAATGACTTAATCAAAACAAACTGGAATAACCTTGAGATTTTTCACGAAGTTTCACACATACAAGATTAAAATTTAGAAAATATATTCAATTAAAAAATCATGATTTCAGTGGGCTCGTACATACATAACACACACGTATACACAACTGCAGCTAATTATCAGCTATTTCAGGTATAAAATATACAACATTTTGCTATTATACACAATCTGGTCGTCAATAATTTCCAGAACCTTCATTGTGCGCACGCTGACGTTGTGAAATGGGTTATCCGGTACAGTATTCCCCAGAGTTATGACGTGGATCTATTTAAATTCTATTGAAACACATCTTTGAAGGCCGGCAACGCAACAGCGATATCTCTGGTATTGCAGATGTCCATAGGCGACGGTAACCATTTACCATTTAATGAGCCGTCTGTCTATTTGCTGCCCTTAAGCAAATTGATATACAAAAACCCAAGATGCACACTAAACGTCTTACAACCGGCACACAAAAAGGAGTCCATTATTTTGGATTATGCATTCATTTCAAATAATCTCGCGTCGCTTGCGTCCTTGTAAAAACAACTTTAACTCATTCAGGTAAGGTTGAATTTGCAAAATCATAAGGTTATCGCATAACTATAACCACGTATCTATATTGGAGAGTTCTTCCGGGACAGTTTTGAGCGCTACTTTTATTCGAGACTGTGTGTCTTGAGTTTCTATACGTGAATGCCTTTAGCATAAAAAAACAATAAAACGGGAGGTACCGACATACCATAGTAAACTATTAAATCAGCCGAATTTATATAGCCTCTTAATTGTAATTAATAATTGAACTTTGGACACGTATATAATGTTTTCAGACTGAACAAATTTACATTCTAGAACAACTGTACAAACATCTTCAATTAAATCGATTTTATAATCAGTTTGTATATCAAGCTTTATAGCATAACAATTGTTTCAAAGGGTATATATAATATATACGAAATTATAAAATTGTAATAAAGCGATGTAATATAATTTTCATCTTAGGGGCCGTTCGAGTATTACGTAATGTTATACAAAATGTTCATAATTTCTGATCGCCCCCTCCCCTTGGTCAGCAAAAGTAAAATATGCTCTTACCGTCCTCCCCCCTACCATGTTTACGTCAACATTTATATAAGTATTTTTCAATCTGCTCTGATTACATAAATAAATATTTCTGACGTAATCACCATCCAGCCCCACATCCCCTATGTCATCAAAAATGAATAAATCAAGGACCCCAGGAATCTTGTAGGTGATAGAACCACGCTGTAGCTATTACCTGGTTTCAGCACGAATGGGTCGACTCGCCCGGGGTAGTAACACCCTCTCACAGAAAACCGACGTAAAGTAACAGTGCTTGCATTGTTGCGTTTCGTTCGGTCAGTGAGAGTGCCGGAGGATCAGCCCCTCCCCTCCCCCCAAACACAGGATGGCAACGCACTTGCGACTCCCCTTTTTTTTAATTTACGTGGAGAAATCCTTTATGGATACGCTCTCGGGGGAGAGACTGAGTTATGTCTGACTCGCACGGACTAAAACCCCACGGTGTACCGTCCGCCGCATGGTAGGGGCGGCCAGGGATTGAACCTACTGTCTTCCTGAGAAACCGCCCCTGCAGCAGCCTGGCGAGTGAACGCCAGGCTTCGTCCAACTATAGAGAGACTACTGGGTACACAACCAGTCGTCTCCCCTCGTCAGCCTCACCTGTGCAATGAGGAGATGCGTCCCCTGACCCATCTGCTCAGGTTCGGCTCGGACTTGCGACTCCCCTGGTGTTGATAGTATCTATGGACGGTGGTGATCGCTTAACATCATGTAACACACCTGTTCGTTTGCCTCCTATGACATAAAAAACCCCCTTCCCCCATCAGTTCTTACATAATACTTGGATGGCCCCTTACATACAATAAAATGATTGATACTAAGATAATTTTAAATAGTTTATGCGATATAAAAAAACGTTATAATTTATAACATAGATATGCCAATATCCGTGTCTAGGTGGTAAAGATTAGTGGTTTATCGTAAAATTTGTCATATATTAAGATAAAAGACGGATATAATGTTTGTTCTTATGATAAACTTGAGAGGTATGACGGCGCGGCGTGCGACTGATAAGTGTCATTAAACCTCGTTGGTGATAACGATAATGTATCTTCAACTATTCTTACACTGTTACATGTTTTCAAATTGTTACAGTATCATTATTTACAGAATATATTTATCATTTTGTCAATTTTTACAAAAATATACATTTATTTTAATTTACACTAATTGGATTTTATTTTCTGTTTTTTAGTTGGATTTTTTATTAAAGCGTGTTTTTTTAGTTTTTTTAAACTATTATTTATTTTTCATTTTTTGGTTCAATTTTTTTCGGATTATTGCATTGTCATCGACCTTTGACAGGTGTGCAAAGTTTGAATTAAATCTGATCGTTCAAAGTAGGACAAAATCGAGCTCAAAGGGGTCGGTTACATACATACATGCAGGTGAATCTAATAAAAGCGTGTTAAAAACACATGAATTCATTTTAATTATCGCTTCAGCAGATGAAGCACCAATCGTATCACTTGAACAGATGATGCACCAATTATAACGCGTGACGTCACAGCTTCCGAAACAATGCTCTTTATTTTCATACTAGCTAACCCGTGCCCACTTCGTTGGGCGGTAATACGTAAGCGTGGAATGGTTATTTTGCGCTAAGACGCAGCGGAAGCTCGGAAAAGGAAAAATACCCCGATTTTGCAACATTCTTCATGGCTGCTCCGCTCCTATGTGTCTTAGCGTGATGATATATAGCCTATAAACTTCCCTGATAAATGAGCTGTATAACACTGAAAGAATTTTCCAAATCGGACCAGTAGTTCCTGATATTACCCCCTACAACGTCACAAACTTACAAATTCACAAACTCTACCTCTTTATAATATTAGTATAGATTATTATTATTAATTATTATATTAGTATAGATTGAACGAAAATAGTGTTGTTTAAAATAGCGTGATGTCATTCCACCGAGCGCCATGAAAAGTTTATCATTTTAGCGAGTATATTTAAAAATCATAAATCATAATAAAAAATCATTTTAACCAAAAATAAGAGTGTAAAATTTTTAAGCATTCCTTTTTTCATATAATAGACACAAAGCTATATATTAAGAGTAATTTTAGTATACACATCCAGATTATAGCGTATTGCAATAGCATTGTTTTCTTTTTCTTTTTTTATGTCATTGGTGGCAAACGAACATGTGGGTCACCTGATGTTAAGTGATCACCACCGTCCATGGACACTAACAACACCAGAGGAGTTGCAAGTGCGTTGCCACCCTTTGGGGGAAGGGTTAGGGGAGGGAGAGGGAGAGGAGAGAGGAGATGGGAGGGGAGGTGGTCCTCCGGCGCTCTCACTGACCGAACGAAAGGGAGAGGGAGAGGAGAGAGGAGAGGGGAGGGAAGGTGGGCCTCCGGCGCTCTCACTGACCGAATGAAACGCAACAATGCAAGCACTGTTACTTCACGTCGGTTTTCTATGAGAGTGTGGCACTACCCCGGGCGAGCCGACCCATTCATGCTGAAACCAGTAATAGTTTCAGCGTGGCTCTACCACCAGTGAAAATATATAATATAGACAGCTTATCAAATCAGATTATAAGTGCAAAACATAATTATAGAAATGATATATAAACATCTCTGTTTAAAAAAAACCCTAAAAACAACTGATCTAATCGGAATAGATTATTTACTTGGTTACATTTAATTACGGTTAAGAACTAAGGTTGTACATTGTTTAAAATCGAGGTTAAGAGTACGAAGTTGTGTGAACTTGCCATTTAATAAATAATGTTTGTACGTTATTACATTAATTACTCATTAAATAACTTAACATATTGAGCATTTGTTACGACAAAACCTACTTTGATTAAATATTCAGACGATCAACCAAACCCCGACCAATTACATGAAGTGCAGATTAAAACCTTCTGATATAATTATTTACTGAATACACGTCGATATTATAAGAGACAAATAAACATCAACACACGTAAACCGAGTATAAGTCATTCTTGATAGCGCAAAACAGCCTTCGAGCGGTTTGCAAAACACACCCACCCGATATAAAGTCACGTTATTTATTATACGAGCAATAAATAATCGATATCGTAACACTACTACATTAGGTATTTCTTATCACTAGTTTATCTAGAAATATACAGTTAAATTATTTTTGTAATGTTATTACAATATCGCTAAGAACTTTTTGATCATGGAAAAATTATTATCTACAGCCTGTTAGAAAGCTGTAGATCTTTTAACGAAAGACATAGGTATCGTCATAAATTTTTAATTTTTTTTTATTTCATAGGCGGCTATTGAACAGTTCACCTGATGTTAAGCGACCACCATCATCTATAGACCAGAGAACCAGAGGAGTCGCAAGTGCGTTGCCAGCCTGTGTTTGGGGGGAGGAAGGAGGGAGGAGGGCGAAAGGGGACGGGGAAGGGGGAAGGGAAGTGGTCCCCGGCGCTGACACTGACAGAACGAAACGTAACAATGCAAGCACTGTTACTTCATGACGGTTTTCTATGAGAGGGTGGTACTACCCCGAGTGAGCCGACCCATTCATGCTGAAACCAGTAATAGTTTCAGCGTGGCTCTACCACCTACAAACCATAATTATTATCAGCTTGTAAGAAACCCACTGCAGTACCATAGGCTTCTTCCCGAAGGCAGGTATGGGCATAATCACGCGCGCCAGCCCACGATGTATCGGCGATTTCAAACTCTGAGAAATCCACAGTTCTATGTTTCCCACGTATAGTGCTACAAGAACATTTCTCAGGTTCAGGTTTCCTCACGATGTTTTCCTTCACCGTCAGCCGATAGTGTTACCAATTTAAATTAGTAGATGTACGCGTATTCCGAAAAATTCGTTGGTACGGACATCGAAATGATATTCCACCGGTCAAACTACTTATAGACCACCACCACGACTTATAGCTATGATTCTAGTATTTAAGCTAATTTTTTTTATTAACGTGGGGAAATCCCTTATGGATACGCCACCCTCTCGGGTGAGAGGATGGGTTATGTCCGATTTGCACGGACCAAAAGCCCACGGTGTACCATCCGACCGTATTGTTGGGGCGGCAAGGGATCGATCTACGCTATTCCCCTTGGATAGCCGCCCCAACGGTGTGCCCTGCGGAATGTGGCTGCCGAGCTCCATCCTAATATGGAGACAAACCGGGCACACACCAGCTGCCACCCCTCGTCTACCGGATATGTGCAATGAGGAGATGGGAACTCTGGGTAATTGAAAATAATAATACTCAACGATTGTAACGACGATATTAGTTCTCGGCTAGTAGAATACTATTTCAAGATACATTTATTGATGCCCCTATTGCAGCTAGCTTTTCCACGCGGCTTCGCTCGCATCAATATAGATTTGATCTATCCCTCGGTGTTATTACTTTTTTCTGGATTAGTGCTATCCTATTTTTTTGTACCATTGACAATGAGCATGCATTATTCATCATGATCGCTTGATTCATTAAGGCGTGAAAGCACAACAAACAAACTAATCTTCACATTTATAATTAGCTGATACCGGTATTTGCGTGGTATAATTACCTTAATAATTAAAATCAAATATACTTTATTCAATTTAGGCCCTTAGTGCCCTAAGAAGTCACGTCAAAGCTACCACCAGTTCGGAAAACAACC
Source organism: Antheraea pernyi (assembly GCA_015888305.1). Lineage (NCBI taxonomy): Eukaryota > Metazoa > Arthropoda > Insecta > Lepidoptera > Saturniidae > Antheraea > Antheraea pernyi. The sequence goes on along the minus strand of MU158734.1, from coordinate 1,511,964 downwards.
CAGTCATCAAGAAGAACCGGCAAGAAACTCGATCTGGTTTATCCTTTTAACAAATATATATAATCTTCTTCTATATAATGATTTTAGACTAGCTGTTACCCGCGTCTTTGTCTGCATGAAATTTAGCAAGATTTCAACTCATTCTTTATTTTTAATAAGAGAAATAATTATAGGTTTATTGTTTACAATTTGACTTTTTTTTTTTCTTATCTGCAGACTCTCGGTCCGCACCATTTTTTTGCTAAAGTTTTATTTAATATGTATGTTAAAAATCGTATTTGTGAGCATCTATTGGGTAGTTTTTTTTTCTTTTTTTTTATATATATATATTTATTTAATTGTTTTAGACGTTATTGCCTTTATGGCGGTTTCATTCCGGTCCCCTATCGCCATCTTTAAGTTATAATCCACAATATGCCGCGCCGGAGCGTCCATGGCCCGATGGATGAACCTACTAACCGCGTCATCAGTCACGTCGGTATAGTAGACACAGGTGTGAGTGTGTCTGGATATTGCCACTATAGCATGTGAAACACTATCGTGGATTTGCATCCTTCTGCCCTTTGTTTGCAGGATCACCACCGATTTGAAGGTCAATCCCTGAGATTCGTGGACTGTCAGAACACGCGATCCTTCCCCTGCCCCGTAGCCCTTGTTTATCAGGGCTTTTTTCTCTTCTTGTGTGTGTACCAGGAAGAGAGTGTCGGGGGTGTGTGAGGATATTTGTTCGCCCTGATAGCCCTTTATGCTCAGAGATCTCACTATCGGTTTCGGTGAGTATATACCGTCGTATACTTGACTCAGTGCATAGGCTACATCCATCGGGTTCCTGTATGTACAAGTGAGCTGTTGGTCAATACCAGCTACGGCCGTTGGTCTGCTATAAGCCATCCGAAATAAGTTTTCCCGATCAATGTAGGGTAGTTGGTTGACATCTCCGATGAGGAGAATTTCGCTTGCTTCCGCCAGCCGGCCGGCAGTCAGGATGGTCCCGAAATGGTTCATGAGAGCTTCATCCACGATTAACCTTGGACGCTTATCGTGCTCTCTGAAACCATTTACCAGTATTGACGCCATGGTGCGCACCCGCTTTTCGGCTTTTTTGCCGTGTGCCTGCACCAGTTTCTCCTGTAAGTCTTTTGCCGCCTCGGTTGTGGTGGTCGCCACAGCGTCCTTCTCCACATCGAAGTTTTTAATTAACCACGTAGTCTTTCCACAGCCTGGGACCCCGTTCGTCCATTTGATCTTGGGTGTCATCTTGGTGCTTTCCGCCACTGCTGGATTTAGAAACCTCGAGGTGGTTTTTACCCTCTCGAGAATCTTTTCTTCAAGCATGATTCTTGTGCACCGAGCGACTACTACGATTGGATCCTCCGGGGGCGCTTCGAACTTCTGAGGTTGAGTTGCTTCCCGTGTCTCATTTTCTTTCCCTAGTACGAAACCGCTGGTGGAATTGTAAGCGGTCATGTAGCTACCCGTCATTACTCCTGCTATGACTTGGGCAGTGTCGTTGTTATAGATGGCCGCTTCCGCTTCCTCTAGTCTAGCATCTCTCAAGTCCACGAGTCCCAGATGGTGGGCCTCTAGGATTTGTGTACACGTCAGTGTGTTTACTTTAATCGTGGCTTCGAGTATGGCTTTGAACTCGAGTATAGCATTTTCCATATGATCCAGTGGTCCCGAGACAGGAATTTGGATGGGTGGGATGACTTGCCCCATGTCCGCTCTGGTTTTCTGTAACTGCGGCTTAAATTTGACCTTTGGAACTCTCCTCCGAAGACGGTCTATCGCTTCCTGTTGTGTATTTCTGGTATGTCTATGGGTTTGGGACATCAATATTTGTGTTATTGTTGAGGATGAACTTCTGTCGGGTTTTCCTTCTCCAGATGTTTTTGCGGCCTCTGCTCGTTCGGCTGTTATTTTTGCTTGTAAGCGTTCGGCTCCGCTTTGCTCAGCGTACCCGAGGTCAAAAATAGGTTTCCCTGTGTTGTAAGTAGGGTTTTTACCGGGAGTCTTTCTGTGCAGTAAGAAGTCCAGACAAGCGCCTCTGTCCTCGTAAGCAACTATTTCATGGTGCATCGATGCGTTTATGCAGCCCAGTAAATCGGCTACCTCGCCCTTCTCGTATGCGACTGCCATAGCGTCGACACTAATTCTGCGAGATGTTATATGTTCGCTTGATCCCACGTCACCGATTCGGGATAGCAATATACATGCCTGTGAGAATGGCGTTTTGTTTGCCCATGCAAGCAGTGCTATAATCTTGTTTTTGATTCGCACTAGCCTGCATGTGAGACCCGCTACCATGGTCACTGGCAAAGCGTCAAAGGTTTTTCGCTTCATTGCTATTCTGGATGTGCTCCCGTTTATCAGCTTGGCAAGACCGGGCGAGACCGCAATGCGACTCCGGGGGTTTACTATGCAGAAGCTTATGCCGAGGGTTTCGTAGTTGTTGTCCATGAAGAGGGCCACCCCTCGGGTTCTGATTCCTGGTACACCTCTATCGCCGTATGCCAGAAGTTGCCCCACTGACAAGTGTTGCGTAAGTTGAGGCCCAATTTACGCCAATTTAATTTATTTAATAAGTTACAATTTGACATTATAATTATTAATATCATTAATGATATAGAGGTCTTCCTAATAAGATCTTAGATTAAGTGAGCACTGAGGTAGTTAATATGGTGGGTTAAGGTTCCAAAACGTTGCCGATGATAAACCTCATTTGACACACTGTTAGTATTTATATATCTAATGTATACGTTACGTGTTATTGTAAGTGGCGTGCGTGTCGGACTTACAATTGTTTTTAAAAAGAGCATTTCTATAATTGTACGAGCAGGCTATATTTGATTAATTAATGAACTATATACAACGGTATATACTTATTGTTATCATCATAACTAATGTTAATAATTTCAATTTACAATTTAAAAAAATTAAATAATTCACATTATAATTAATTAAAAAATTCAAACCCGAACACAGTTAATCTATTGTATTGAGTTTTCTGTTCTGTCAGCAAACCATAAGTCATAACACTGCCTCAATTTTTTTATAAGAATCAAGTGTCTAAGAAGTAGAACCCAAAACACTGATCGAAATCCAACCATTAGTTTTCGAGTAATGTGCGCATACAGACTAGGCCCCCCTCGGCAGCAGTTCAAGCCTAGGTCCATTCCCTCGGCGTGGAGCCCTTGAGTACGCTCGCGCGATACAGTGACACAAAATCTTACATCACTGCGACAACATTACTCATATCACCTCCACACACGTGCACGCATACACGCTTACACATGCAAGTGGAAGGGTTTTTTTTCCCCTTATCAAACTGATAAAGTTTAAAATATTATCCGATACGAAATATATATAAGGGTTGTTGAGGTATGTATGCTTGGTACACATATATGTTTCAATAACTCATATATTTATGAATAGTTAGCTTAGCTTAGGTTAGCTCAGATAGGTCGCGAATTAGGTGTGAAGGGTGCTTGAGGAGGAGGAGACCTTATTGGACCACCGATATATCAGATTCGAGGTCTCCTCCTCCCAAGCCGGAATTGGCACCCGCCCCCGGAGGGGCGCGAAGTTCCCCTGCTGGGCGATGAGCCGCCTCAACCGAGAATTAGCGGAAGAGGCGGCCATCGTCCAGGCGTGGGCCATGCCCCCTCCCACAGGGGCTGACGTCGACGCGTCCGCAGCCCGCCTCCGTGGAGCCCTCACGGAGGTCTGCGACGCGTCGATGCCGCGGAGCGTACACCGCCCAGACAAACGGGCGGTGTACTGGTGGTCGCCGGAGATCGCCGATCTCCGAGCGGCCTGCTCAGCGGCCCGGCGGCTGTTCGGACGCAGCCGCCGACGCCGACACCGGGACCCGGAGGCGGAGGCCCGGTTGTATGGCAGCTACAGGGAGTGTAGGAAGACCCTGCAGGCTGCCATCAGCCGGGCGAAAGAAGCAGCATGGGAGGAGCTGCTCCAAACACTGGAGGGGGATCCTTGGGGGCGCCCGTACAGGATCGTGCGCAAGAAGTTGCGATCCTGGGCGCCTCCGGCGACGGAGACCCTCCCACCGGAGGTGGTAGCGAGGGTCGTGGGAGAATTATTCCCCGACCCTCCGATGCTACCGGCTCCTTCCATGCCTCCGCCTCGGGGGGTAGTCGAGGAGGTGCTCGACGGGCCTCCCCCTCCGATAACGGAGGAGGAAATGGGGAGGGCCGTGGAACGCCTCCTCAACCGGCGAAGAGCGCCCGGCCCTGATGGGGTCCCGGGTCGGGTGCTCGGCCTCGCCATGGGCCAATTAGGGGGGTGGCTTCGGGAGCTGTTCGACCGGTGTCTTTCGGTTGGGCAGTTCCCGAAGCCCTGGAAGCTTGGGCGGCTCTGCCTTATGGAAAAGGCAGGCCGCCCTCCGGACTGCGCGTCCGCGTATCGGCCCCTCGTCCTGCTGGACGACTCCGGGAAGGTGCTGGAGAGGATTATCTCCTCCCGGGTCGTCCAGCACCTAGAGGACGTAGGGCCTAATCTGGCGTATGCGTAGTATGGCTTCCGGGGCAGGGCGTTCCACGGTGCGTAAATCACACGTTATAGTAATAAAACACTCTCCATGAACTTAATGCCACGACCACTTCATGTCTAATTACGTCACTGACTTCAGTATAACTACTAATAATAGCATTATTTTGATTAAATATTATTGCATATTTGATTAAAAATCTAAAATAACACTTAGGTAATATTCGTATAAATAAATTGTCATAATAAAACTGATTATATTTTCATTTATGTACTTTCAATAAATATTCACTTCTTTATTAATTTTATACGAAGTGGCAAAAGAAGCATCTGTGAGTGAATCCATCTTTAGGCATATATTTTAACAAAGCAAGATGTCATGTCTGTTTTGATTATTCTTTATTTTTCACAGGCAGATCTTAAATATAACTATTTGTATTTCACCCCATAGCTTAAAATATTACTTCGCGTATATGTGCGTTATCGTGCCATTTGTTTTTTCAAAATATCCTGTAGATAATGTACTAAAGTACGTGTTTTTACTTATAATATCATTGGTTTTGGTAAGAAGACCACCTGGGGCCCACATTGTGGTGGAGGGCGCCCGGATCAGGGCGGGGACCCAGATGAAATATCTGGGTCTCACCCTGGACGGGCGATGGCCGCCTACGGGGCACCAGTCTGGGCTGATGCCCTTGGTGTCGCCAATGTGCGTGCGCTCCGCAATGCGCAGCGCACGGTGGCACTGAGGGCGATCCGGGCGTATCGGACGGTGTCCTCAGCGGCGGCCTTCACGCTCGCCGGCTTTCTGCCCTGGGAGCTGGAGGCAGGAGTTCTTGCCGCCGTATACGAGTTCACGGCGGCGAGGAAAACACCCCGGCTGCCCCCCCTCGTCCGCCGGACCTTTGCAATGAGAAGATGGGCCCCCCGGCCCATCCCCTCAGGTCCGGCTACGGTGGCAGGAGGAGTTGAGCGAAGCGCCTTCTCCTCCTGCCTGTCCTCCTTTGGCGGAGACGGCCACTTTGAGGGTCTGCCTCGCGGGCCCTCTCCGCCTCCTCCTTCTGCGAGGAGGTCATCTCGCAGAAGAAGGCCATCGCTCGCCAAGCCTGTTCGCTGCCGAGCATGACCGATACCACGCTCGGCAGCGATAAGTCCGGTCCTACCGCCACCGCCAGAAGGCGGCGCTGCTCCCCCCACGCAGCACACTCAGACAGAGTGTGCTGCGCGGTATCTTCGTCAGCGCCGCACTCGTGGCAGGCGGCCCGCAGAAGGAGGAGGCGGAGAGGGCCCGCGAGGCAGACCCTCAAAGTGGCCGTCTCCGCCAAAGGAGGACAGGCAGGAGGAGAAGGCGCTTCGCTCAACTCCTCCTGCCACCGTAGCCGGACCTGAGGGGATGGGCCGGGGGGCCCATCTCCTCATTGCAAAGGTCCGGCGGACGAGGGGGGGCAGCCGGTGTGTACCCGGTCTGTTCCTCTATAGGTAGGAGCCCGGCGGTCACTTTCCGCCCGCCGCCGCCCGGCTCTACAAGGTTGATTAGCTTGAATGATCCCTTGCCGCCCCCACAAAATGGTCTGTCGGTACACCGTGGGGTTTTAGTCCGTGTGACTCGCACATAACCCATCCTCTTCCCCGGGAGGGTGGCGTATCCATGAGGGATATAACCACATTAAAAAATATATATATATAGGTCGCGAATTGCATGTATCAGGCAACAGCCAAAGCCGAAGTGTGCCGCGCACCCTTCTTTTTTATTATTATCAGGGCTTGCTAGTATATATTTAAATAAAATGATAATGGCCTGTAGTCATGCGCGCAATTTTTTTTTTTTTCGAACTGACTACGCTGTTGATCCAGCAAAGTCTTAACAGCTTGAAAAAAAAAAAAATTGCGCGCATGACTACAGGCCATTATCATTTTATTTAAATATATACTAGCAAGCCCTGATAATAATAAAAAAGTGTGTTTGTACTTATGTACACGCGTTAAAAATGAAAAATGAAAATGAAAAAAAAAAATGAAAATCCGTTAAGTATCTTTTGAGTTAATCACGAACAGACAGACAGACGTGGGTGGTAGAGGACTTTGTTTTATACTTTGTGATGATTAATACGGATTAGGTATTACTAATTTAAGATATATGTGTTGCTTTTCCGAAACAGGGAAACAATTAAGACGCCGTTTTTGTTTCTAAGGTCAACTGTTATCTTTATACGTATATTTGTATACTGGTTTAGAATAATAAATGTTGTTTTTTGCATCTTGCTACGAACTTGTCCTTCTCATTAATATAACAAGCAAAACGTCTCGTGAAGATGGATCTATGCTAGTTACTCTTGAACGTACCTTTTAACGAATTTTAATACAACTATGCAAAGCTTCGCTATTGTATCTAGAAACATTTAATTTCTTTTTGTAGTGTAAAGATAAATTAGGAAGCGATGTTTTAAGTGAAAACCTCTTTTGTCATGTTAAGTGATTTTTGGTAGGAAAAAAACTTATCAATTCACATCATCTATGACCTCGACATGCTCGTGACCGTAATACGCTTGCGCCAGACTAGCAACGCGGCCTGTGTACATGTAATATTTTGTATCGAGGTTATGCAGCCCATTACACGTTTAAATAATCAATGGGGGTGTAAAGGGTGTCGATAACATCTAAGACTTGAGACATCCAAGCCAACCTCACCTGCACGTGGTGCACCCTGCTGAATAACGAACAAGGCAATGGCGAAAGCGGGGTGGTAGGGTTTTACAGCCTGACTGGGTCGTAACCACCATGTATATGGCGAATAAGCCAGTCATAGTGATTGGCTTCTGCGGGTCACGTTTCGGGATCAGCCTGTGCATATCCAGCTTTTTGCAGGCCGGTATGACAGCGGCGACCGGCGATGAATAGTGTGTCACTCGGTGGTCGACGTTATTTTTGGATTGTACTGTGCTTACCATCAGGCACAGTGTAGTCATTTTGCCGTGCTACAATAAAATGTATATAATTATTGTGCGGAGTGGTATAAAGAAGAACAGTTATTCAATTGTTTTGAGTTATCAATTCTGTTGATAATCCTTATGATTGCTTCTACCTTTTTTTAATTTATTAGGATAAACGGTGGTGCTAATAAAGACTGTATACGGGGTCAAAAATCTTTATTCACTTGGAATTTAAGACAATAACTTCAAAAGAATAAACGCTTTAACATTTGAAAAATCTCATCCCCCTAATTCTAAAGTTCTTCATTGTTACTGTTATTGACATTTTTAAGAAGGAAAAAAAAACGAGCGAAGCCGCGAGTTGAGCTACTAATTTTTAAAAGTATTGTTATAATTGTCCAAAATATAGCGATAAGCATCAAGTGAGTTTGTAAAACCAAGCCATGTAGAGCTATCTCCGAGTGCGTTGTATAATCACAGATTATCTGCGTAGATTATAAGTTCCTAAACTCATAATTTGCTTTCCACGTACATGAGTTATATAACTGACATAAGAAACATGCAAAGCATGACATCAATCATGTCTTAATATATTATAGGCCAGTTTTAACTTAAGACCGCATTAAAGTATTTCGATATGCTATCGCTTTAAACCTGCCGTTTCCATAGCAATCTATTGATAACAATCGAATAAACTTTAGCATTCAGTTCAAAGTCCATTCTATTCATAATTAACTTTAGTGTTGAATTCGATTTAAATATATTATCGTTTTTTTTATTATTATTTCGAAATGACTATGCTATTGACCTAGCAAGGTCTTAACAGCTTCACCGGACTACTAAGGCGAGCGCTTAAGGCACTCAGCCGATAACCTAAGCTAAGCTTATTCATACATATATATGAGTTCTTGAAACAAATATGTGTACCAGGCATACACACCTCAACAACTCTTATATATATTTCGTACCGGATAATTTTCCAAACTATTTCAGTTTGATAAGGGTAAAAATAAAACCCTTCCACTTGCATGTATAAGCCTGTATGCGTGCACGTGTGTGAAGGTGATATGTGTAATGTTGTCGCAGTAATGTAAGATTTTGTGTCACTGTATCACCCGAGCAGCCCACTCAAAGGCTCCACGCCGAGAGAACGGACCTAGGCTTGAGCCGCTGCCGAGGGGGGCCTAATTTGGTGTACGGAAGCGAAATTGACCCCAGACCACGATGGCGTGATCTGTAGTGACGCGGGCGTGGGTGTGAACACGCTCTGTTTGGAGAGATAGGCTGGTACAGATCGTTCAATGCCGTTATTTCATCGGGAGGGTATTTTCGAATGTATTTTACCTGAACTGAAAACTATTAGTGTTAGATAGTGAAAAATAAGTTATTAAAAATATAGAAATATTATAGTGAAGAAACACATAAGAAATATTCTGTCCTGTCTTCATAAGGGGGCTTCATAATTAAGCGGGTTTTGGCATGGAAGAAAACTTTATTCTTTACTCCGTGAGGTTTTGGTGTCAAAAAGCTATAATACCCACTGTATTATATTGTATATCGATATGTGAACGATTGTGTTGTCTTTTTTTCTTTTTTTTATGTCAAAAGCAGGCAAACGAACAGATGGGTCATCTGATGTTAAGTGATCACCACCGTCCATAGATACTAGCAACACCAGGAGAGTAGCAAATGCGTTGCCAGCCTGAAGAGATAGGGAAAGGAGAAAGGGGAAGGGAAAGGAGGGAAGAAGGTGGGCCTCCCGCGCTCTCACTGACCGAACGAAACGCAACAATGCAAGCACTGTTACTTCACGTCGGTGTTCTGTGAGAACGGGTGGTAGTACCCCGGACGAGCCGACCCATTCATGCTGAAACTAATAATAGCTACAGCGTGGCTCTACCTTCTGGAATTTACTCGTCTCTGTGCATCCACTAGGGCCTAAATTGAATATAGTATTTTTTTATTTTGTTTCACTTTAACTCCTTCACTATTCAAGTGATCGTTATGGCATTTTGGTTATTATAGGGTGGATCGATATGTGAACGATGGTAATGTCTGTGTGATGTTTAATTTTTGGACATGTATTGTGTACTTTTACTCAGTTAATATATTTACGTAATTTTGTCCAATGATGGATCTATATTTAATATAATGAATATGAACCTTACATTCTTTATAAATAGGATTAATAGTTGTTAACACGCAGCCGGCGTGCATCGTTCCGAATGCAACGACTGGAAATTCCGGACAATTCGGTAGAACAACTGCCACTACGTCACCGGGTTTCAGACCTATCTTCTTCAATAACGAAGTGGCGAATATTGATATGTTGTTCTGCAACTGTTGATATGTGTACGCTTTCTTCGTCTCTGCGCTTTCCTGAAAAAGAAGAGCATTTACTATATATATATATATATATATATATATATATATATATATCTTTATCTATACATATAACAAGAATGTAAATCTAACGTGTTTGAACATTTTGGGTTTTGTGAAAAAAAAAATCAGGTGTCTTGCAATAACTAATAAAATACATTTCAATATTTTTTAGAAATGTGTGTTTGTATAAACACGCACCACTGCTAAAGTACTGCGTATATGATAAAACCTCACCAAGAAAATCATAAAGCATATCCTGAGTAACTTTAGTTTTGGTTTCATTAAAATCAGTTCAGTCTATCAAAAGTTCTTGTAAATTATTGACGACGGGACGTCGAGAGAGAGAGAGAGATAAAAGTAAATAAGTAAATGGACTTGATATATTGAGATAATTTTATCAGTAACTGTTTTTTTTTTAATTAGGTTCCACGCGGACGGCGTCGCGGACACATCTACAGTCTACACGTATAATAATATATTAGCTGACCCGAACACACGTTGATGTGGGTCAGGTATTGAAAAAGAAATTCAAAATTAAAACGTGGCGCCATCTATGATATATCTATAACAGTCGGTCCAGTTTTACATCAACAAACGCCATCTGTTCGAAACTAATGAAACTTACTAATAATAACAATCAACATTTAATTTGTTATTAAAAATATTGATACCATTAATCCCCATATAAATAATCCTATCTCTCAAGTTGGACTAAATTATACATAAGTGCCAACTTTCATGAAGATCAGTTGAGTAGTTTCAGAGTTCGTGGACAAACAGCATGACGCTGGATTTTTATATATTTAGATTTTGTTTGTTGAAGTGCACTAATGTCTGGGAGTATCAGTCCGATTTGAAAGAATATTTTTGCGTTATATAACCTATTTATTGTAGAAGTTTATAACCTAACATCACGCTATGGCCTTAAAGAGCTGACTAATTTTTATACAGATTACGAACGAAAAGACGAGCACCGAATAATACCGAAATGTAAATTCCTATGTGAACAGGATACTGTCGACACAGTTTCTTAGTCGCCTTTCTATTCAACAGTCGTGCTTTATATTTGACTTGTATAAGTTATGTTAACAGTAGTTTTTAAAAATTAACCACGAGTGTAGCCGCGTTTCTTAACTAGTTTTGTGTAAGCTAAAAGAGGATAAACTCTGATTGAAACTAATCTTAATCGAACTCCTTTTAGGAATGGAAACTTTGGTAAGATCTTGAGGAAGATTTTTCAACTTGACAGTGGCAAATAGCAAGCAAGCCCGTGAATCATAGAAAGAACAAAAAAAAATCATATTGTGCGCTTTGATTTCTTTACACAGCAAACAATTACATTAACCTTAGTCGAATGTAACTTATTTGAGTTTATCCAAAACACGATTAATTAAGTGTTTTTATCCCAGAGTTTGGGACTTTTTTTATCAGTAATTAAGTAACGTCATATTACAGAGACATCTTAATCAAGTTCATAATAAAAGTGAAAGTAATTGTACGGACAATGACCTAAAATAACAATTAAGAGTATCTAATTACTGTATACTTTATATAGAGAATATATATTTAAAAAAATCTCAATGGTAGAAGGTACATCAGAACTCCCATGTAGTTAGTTAGTATCTTTGAAATGTTTGCAGTAGGTTGAATTATATACAACAGGAAGATGTCGTAATAAATAATAGTTTAAAAAAACTAAAAAAACACGTTTTCATCCAACTAAATCCAACTAAAATAAAATTTAATAAATAAATTAATTTAATAATTTAATAAAATACTGATATCTGGATTTCTGTTTTTTAGTGGGATTTTTTATGAAAGCGTGTTTTTTTAGTTTTTTTAAACTATTTTTTTTTAGTTAATTTTTTTTTTTTTTAACACACACACAGTTTGAGTTAAATCTGATTGTTCAAAGTAGGACAAAATCGAGCTCAAAGGGGTCGGTTACATACATACATACAGGTGAAGCTAATAAAAGCGTGTTAAAAAGCGGGGGATAAAGAACGTTTTAATAATAACGGCCATTGGTATAAGGTAATAATAAAATAACTAGTTATTATTATAAATGAGAATTTGATTGTTTCTTTGTTACGTGAAGGCGTAGCCTTAGCGCGCTTTCGATTTAAGCGGTTATTATCAGACTGCTGCCGCGCGACAGCAGGGCTTAGGGTTAGGGCGTAGAGCGCAGCGCACGATGGCACTGAGGGTGATCCGGGCGTACCGCATGGTATCCTCAGCGGCGGCCTTCACGCTCGCCGGCTCCCTACACTGGGAGCTGGAGGCAGGAGTTCTCGCCGCCGTATATGAACTCACGGCGGAGAGGAAACGACATGGGGAGCCTCCGGCTCCCAGGGAGATAGAGGAGAGGAGACGGCATCTTAGAGAGGACGCCATCGAGAGATGGATACATGTCTGAGTGTGCTGCGTGGGAGGGACAGCGCCACGCTCTGGCTGTGGTGGTAGGGCGTGATTTGTCGCTGCCGAGCGTGGTTTCGGCGATGCTCGGCAGTAATCAGGCTTGGCGAGCGATGGCCTCCTTCTGCGAGAAGGTCATCTCACAGAAGGAGATGGTGGAGAGGGCCCGCGAGGTAGACCCTCTAAGTGACCCTCTCCGCCAACGGAGGACCGGCGGGAGGAGGCGGCGCTTTGCCCGACAGCTGGTGTGTACCCAGTCTGCCTCTCTATAGGTAGGAGCCCGGCGGTGACCTTCCGCCGGGCGAACCGTTGGGACGGCTCTACAAGGTTGATTAGCATTGTACGATCCATTGCCGCCCTAAAAATCACTGTCTGTCGGTACACCGCGGGGTTTTAGTCCGTGCGAGTCGGACATAACCCACCCTCTCCCCGGGAGGGTGGCGTATCTATAAGGGATTTCCCCACGTTAATAAAAAAAAAAGGACGGCAGCACCACGATCGCGATGTACCTCTAGTTTTGCATATTGTAAAATAACTTTGTCTACTTTCTTACTACGGATGACACAAAGATAGAAAAGATTATAGACGAAATGCAGGTCCGTACCTGTACTGTATGAAACTCAAAATATGCTGATTATTTTAATCTTATACAGAATAAAAGACTTGAGACATGTAAGAAAAAATACAAATTTTAAAAGCAAAAATACCTACGAATGAAAAAAAATTATCCAGGTAATCATTTATTTCTGTAATATATTTTTTTAATAAGCGCAGAACTAACAATAACCCTCCCTCGTCTGAATCCATAGCTCGACCGTATGCAAGTATTGGTGGACTTCACTAAACTGCAACCGCATCGCACTCTGAATTAGAGGTTTTCGGTCGTACTGCTGTCATCCGGCTGTCATATGACACCCGCTCATAAATCGGTGTATCGTACGGCAGCAGTCCGACACAAATCGTCTAACTGAAAGCGCCCTTAGTTACTTGGCCGTTTATTGTGAAGTACTATTCTCTTATATAAAATCTACATTAACATTAACGAAGCCGTAAACAAAAGCAAGTGAATAATAAATACAATGTTGTGTATTTTTTACGGTATTTGTTGTTATAAATTTTGTCAGTTTATCTGCGTGTTCGGTCATATGTTATTTTGTATTGTATTGTTTTTACAACAACTACACGATAATGGAATGAATACTCAGCGTTCGTATCGTGACTTTAAATGTGAGCAATGTGAAATATTCTCCCTTGGATAAGTATTTCTTTTTGCTATATTTATATATTGTTGCGGGAGTCAATATCGATCCGCAGATGAGCCGTGACGGAGCGAAGCTCGTGTAATCGATTGTGGTCATTACACGTTAATTCGCAACATATTTTAACTAATGATTTGTTTTTTATATTTTAAAGTTACATATCAACAGTGTCAACTTCAGATACAACTGTCAAACAAAGATGCGAGTTTAATTACTTTTTGTTGTTTTCATCATCATCAACCATCAGCCTGTATATAAAAGACCCAATGCAGGGCCATAGGTCTGTTATGAAGGTATGGGCATAATCACCACGCCAGACTGCGACGTATTGACTTTTTTTTTCGAACTGACTATGCTATTGATCTGGCAAGGTCTTCACAGCTTCACCGGATTGATGAATTGGCGATTTCAAACTCCGAGGAATTAACATTTCTACATTTTTCAACATACGATGGTTTTACAAGAACATTTCCCACGTTATTTATTTATTTATACATTATGCCTTAAATACGCAATGGCGGACTTAATGCCGAAGGCATTCTCTACCAGTCAACCATTAGGTGATGCAGAGATAAATGTTGGTAGGTTTGAAAGGAGAAGTTTTTATGAAATTATGTTTAACCTATTTCATATAACAATATATAAATACATATCAACACCGATATACTAAATATATACAATACATACATATAACAACATCATACATAAATAAAAGTATAATAATTCAACACCAAGTATTAAATACAGCATTAGCCAGATAGTTCTGCTAACTTAACAAATAACGTACATATATTGCCGATAAATGTCTTCCCAGTACGTTGTCCCAGTACCTTTTGTCCCAATAAGCCTACAACCCGTTCGTAACATCATCTACCGGGTTCAATTAAAATAAAAACTAACCTACGTATATTGGCAGTAATGTAAAAAAAGCTTGAGAGGTCCATGGACCTCCAGTTGGAACGTAGTTCCTTTCCCTTTTTTGTAGGCGTTTACTATACGCTCAGTACAGTTTACATTATAAAATATCAAGTTGATAGAGTTAAATTGTAATTTAATTAAACGTTAAAATATATTCATAAAATTTTTTTTTGTCAGAGCCCGCAAACTTCGACGCTGGCGTATGGGCAACCAATTAAGCTCTGAACGATGGCTCGATACATGGTCATACTTACGAAGATTAAAAATAAATCGAATGCAATTGTTGAGTAATCTGTCAAGTTTGTTAAGAAGGTCAGCGTTCAGTTCGTATAAGCACACATCCCCATAGTCAATTATAGGAAATATTATAGATTGCACTAGCATGGTTGTCGTTTTAACTGGGAGAAAACGTTCAGGTGTCCTCACGATGTTTTCCTTCACCGTCAGTCGATAGTGTTACCAATTTAAATTAGTAAATGTACGCGAATCCAGAAAAATTCGTTGGTACATGCCGGGATTCGAACCTACGGACATCGAAATAATAATCCACCGGTGAAACCACTAGGCCACCACGACTTCACTTTTGTTCACGACTTATGTTGTTTTAAGTTACTAATATTTCGCTCTTTATATTACTAGTTTCAGAATTAACTTTTTAAAGTACACCTCGCACAAATAAGGCCAAACGTCAAATGTATAATAATAATAATATAATGATGGAATTCCGCAAAGTAACGTCTTCTTCAATCAAATAGGTTAATCAACAGCGAAATAATTATTTCTTCAATGTTTTCTATATACATCGTCGGTATAATGCATTACAATTAATTACCGTAGTAATAACTACTGTAACGAACCCAACTAGCAAATTATGGAAAAAAAAAAACTATTGATACAATTAATGGAATAATAAAGGAACTAATACCGTAGTAATAACTACTGTAACGAACCCAACTAGCAAATTATGGAAAAAAAAAAACTATTGATACAATTAATGGAATAATAAAGGAACTAATTAGGTACAAAAAAAGAAAACCATTAAGTATTTTAGAATATTAAATAGGATTCTGAATAAATACTAAATAAAAATATCATTCATCATAAATAAAATAGGTTTAAATATTAATATTTAATTAAGTACTGAACCATAAGAAGTGTTCTATTAACGACTAAGGAACTCTAAACGAGTGGGGTTTAGAACTGTAGGATGCGTGTAACTCAATGTCAAAGTATAGAATTGAGATTGGAATTAAAAAAATAGAAAGAGAGGGAGATAAAACAGAAAGGATTAGAAAAGGACAGATATAAAAAAAGAGGCTTGCAGACTGTCCTAATTCTAGTGTGGAAGTTCGTCTGGAAAAAATAACCGTTAGAGCAGGAAGGAAATATTATAAGCTTAAGGAACAAAGCAGGAGAGTGAGATAGACTGCTTTTCTGCCGTACATAGACAGCAGAATCTCAGTAAGAGGGTCGCGGGGGGATTGCAAAATGAAAGGATATATAAGGATTTTGACAGTCGAGTCATGATGGTCGGAATAGCTTCGTTGGACGTATAATACGTGCGCAAGAGTCTGGTAAAATATTAATAATTTAGCAGTCGTAATGCTAGTTTGCTTTTGGAACAAAGGAATACGGAAACAAAGAAATACAAATTTTGAATTAATAGTTTATTCGAATGTTTACATCGTTCTAACCTCAAAAGTGAAATTATACATGATACAGTACTGGAAACGTGTCCCAGTGCATGAGAGTCTGGTAATCAGGGTGATTTAGTGATCAATATATTCTTCAGTAGTGCGCGTGAGTTTCGTTGTGTGTCAGGGAGATCCCACAGAGAGAAAAGTATAGTGTTATCCAAAGTTGCGGCCAGTTTATTTGTGAAATCCCAGATAGAGTTCTTCTTGAAATAATTCCGCGAATTGGTGTTCAATTATAGTGATTATGTTGCGAATTGTGTTTAGACATTTAGGTTTTAAATTACGGCATATCATGGTTACGTGTAGAAGTAGGTATTGTTGTGTTAAGCATCATAGTCAGTAATTTGTCAGTGCATTGTGTTTGTGAAAACTACGAGACTGTAAGTAATTTATAATATACTAGGTTATAATCGTGCACTTTAAATTTATATTCTATTTATAGAATTCAAACAATAACCTGTTATGTAAATAAACACAAATACATACACTACTACACATTAAATAAGGCTCTGTAGTTCTGATTTTATCAGGATGAAAGACTATTTAACTTTGGTAAATCTGTAACTGAAACTAGTTGTGAATCAAGTTCACAAGCTTTTATGCATTAGAGTTTAGTATATTGCATCCCAGTAGTTGTTGGCTTGAATGGTATTAAATATAGTAGACAAAAGAATGTGAACTAGATTCCACTAAGAATATTAAAAATCCTACACTGCACTAACTCACAGACATTTTAATTAATATCAATAAACGTTACATCAAATAGTAAGTTACCCAATATTTGTTAAGGAAGTTTGAATTCTATAAAATTCAGATAAGTGTCTTCATGCATTTGATGTCATTAATATGTGTAAAGATTTTAATACCTCAGTCAGGTACTGAACAGTAATTGTATTTCAATTAATTGTATACCATTATATAAAGTTAGTTAAATATATTACAAACATAACTATAGACTTTAAAGTTAGATAAATATAGTCTTGGTGAAGAATATAAACTGTTAAATAGGTCAGGTTCTCTACAAGCAATCCTAATTAATTCTAATATGTGTTATTCATTAATTTTATAAAACTCAAACAATAGTCTCTGTCAACACAATTCAACCAAAGAGGCATTACTATACATGAACAAAGACATTGTAATTCTGGGTTGGCAATGGTAAATCTGTGACATTATAATTTACTTAACAAATAATTACATAAACTGATGCGATTCGAGTTCATAAGCTTTTAAACAGCAGTGTTTTATTATAGGGATTCCCAGTAGGCGTTGATGTGAGTTGCACCTAAAGCATATACGTTTCGGCGGTCTTTAACTCTCTTTCTCTATCAAGTAAACCTTTTGCTGGATAGGGAGGAGGTTACTGTATGCCTGAGGTGTAATAGGGCCGTTGTCAGCGATACGTTAGCAGTGACCCGGGGAATGGTTTGGGTTTAGAAGCATAGCGCATCTTTACCAAAGTACGAACCGGTAGCCGTCTCGTTTGACATGATCGACCCTCAAGGAACCTCTGCCTGGTGTAGTCGGGTGCAAACCCTTGACGTAACTTAACTCAGCATCCTCTTGTGTATATAATTCAAAAGAATATGAACTGGATTCTGCTGAGAGTTATGGGGGGACTTCTTTAAGATTGTCACAACTCCACACTATACTCTTTTACAGACACTTCAACTAATATCAATATCTGTTACATAAAACATTTATAATATAAAATTCACTATAAAATGTGAGTTCTGTAAACTTGAATTAAGAACATATATATTTATACAATGCCATAAGTATGGCATAGGAATATAATGAAAAAATATAAATAAACTAAATATATTTCAATAAAATGTAAGGGTTAACCTATAATGCAAAGAAATATATAATTAAGTTGAGATCTCTATAAGCTAAGATAATTTTAGTATTGTAGGATTATAAATGAATACATAGATTAATATGTATATATTACCTATTTGTTTTGCTAAAAATTAACCCAGATCGAGTTTCTTGCCGGTTCTTCTCGATAACTGGATTTTCCGAACCGGTGGTAGAGTTAATTTGCAAAGGGACTAACATGGCCCTAATGCCTATACAATCAACTGCTATCCTTCTATCGCTTGTATGTGTACTGAGCAGGGTCAGCACAGCATTATTTAATTTATTGTTTGTTATATACTAACAACATTGGTAAAAGAATTATCTGTGTGGGATTCTGTTAGCACATTATAAAGTAATGGTGACTGGAACCAATCAGAAGTTCGACTACCAATCTAAATTAATCACTACAATATTATTTTGTAGTATAAATGCTAGTGCCGACTTAGTTCTGCACGTCTTGCAACCAAAACCTTATCCACTATTCTTCTGGAACTAGTGTGATTATATAATTCAATTACTGGTTATGTCTACCATTTAAAAGGCATTAATATTTGCAATCTGGTGGGTGTGTTAGCAATTTGACTATACAAGCTGCTATGATTCCTTCACACCATACTATTTGTTAGGGCGTAGCTAGTCTTCTCTATATCCATTTCTGTTGATCCACACTGTGTTAGTGACCTGACGAGTGGATTGGAGTGACCTTTATCTCGCTCCTCGTATCCCAGTGTCTATCGTGTTGCTATACCTTTGTTGGGGAGGTTTGGATTGAAGCAAGTTACATATTTTCTCCTTGGTTGACTTTGTCACCCTGGAGCTTTCGCTTTCTTGTGAGGATCAAAGCAGGCTGTTCTTCATCAGCTATAATCACCCATAAGATTGCGTTTCTACATTTCATTATTTTATTTGGAGACTGGTTTCAGATTCCTTATAATTCCTACCTCTCACCCTTCTTAACTCCCAGCGATGCTGGTAGTAGTTGATTGTTGGGTTTAACTGTAAATTCATTGTAAATTACAGTGCTTCTAAGAGGTGGGCTTGAGGAAGGTGGGGCCTCTTCCCCTTCAGGGAAAAAAAAACCATTTAAACACTACATATACCATTATATATTTAATACACATAAACATATATTTTAATGAATATTATTAGGATATTAGTTTGATATATTATGTCTGTAGTATTACATATAGAGATTGACTTTGTTTATGTTTAGTTTATTTTGATTAATTGCATTTTTAATATTTGTTGTTTTGTGTTTCCTAAAGTTCTAATCATACTGGATATAATCTATGTAATGTTTTCTGAGTACCAGATTAAAACAACTTGTTACTACAACTTTGTTGCAATACACAACGTAAAATGGTCCTGGCTTCTAAATGATCATGGTAATAATAATAATAAAAGGGGTTAATACATTGCTTTTAGCCAGGGTATGTATTAATGGTAAGATAAAGGTATTCAAGGTAAAGGAGAGTGGTTCGGTAACGCTTGAAGAGAGGTCTCTATATAGCTATCTATATATCTATATAATTATATATGGATGGAGATAGTAGTCGAGTAGAGGGAGAGATCGGAGAGTGAAGGAAGT
>MU158734.1:1461550-1485092 GCA_015888305.1 Antheraea pernyi | reverse complement strand
CATATTATAAAACAAAGTCCTCCGCCGCGTTTGTCTGTCTGTCTGTTCGCGATAAACTCAAAAACGACTGAACTAACTCTGAACTTGTAACGAACCCAACTAGCAAATTATGAAAAAAAAAACTATTGATACAATTAATGGAATAATAAAGGAACTAATTAGGTACAAAAAAAGAAAACCATTAAGTATTTTAGAATATTAAATAGGATTCTGAATAAATACTAAATAAAAATATCATTCATCATAAATAAAATAGGTTTAAATATTAATATTTAATTAAGTACTGAACCATAAGAAGTGTTCTATTAACGACTAAGGAACTCTAAACGAGTGGGGTTTAGAACTGTAGGATGCGTGTAACTCAATGTCAAAGTATAGAATTGAGATTGGAATTAAAAAAATAGAAAGAGAGGGAGATAAAACAGAAAGGATTAGAAAAGGACAGATATAAAAAAAGAGGCTTGCAGACTGTCCTAATTCTAGTGTGGAAGTTCGTCTGGAAAAAATAACCGTTAGAGCAGGAAGGAAATATTATAAGCTTAAGGAACAAAGCAGGAGAGTGAGATAGACTGCTTTTCTGCCGTACATAGACAGCAGAATCTCAGTAAGAGGGTCGCGGGGGGATTGCAAAATGAAAGGATATATAAGGATTTTGAGAGTCGAGTCGAGATGGTCGGAATAGCTTCTTTGGACGTATAATACGTGCGCAAGAGTCTGGTAAAATATTAATAATTTAGCAGTCGTAATGCTAGTTTGCTTTTGGAACAAAGGAATACGGAAACAAAGAAATACAAATTTTGAATTAATAGTTTATTCGAATGTTTACATCGTTCTAACCTCAAAAGTGAAATTATACATGATACAGTACTGGAAACGTGTCCCAGTGCATGAGAGTCTGGTAATCAGGGTGATTTAGTGATCAATATATTCTTCAGTAGTGCGCGTGAGTTTCGTTGTGTGTCAGGGAGATCCCACAGAGAGAAAAGTATAGTGTTATCCAAAGTTGCGGCCAGTTTATTTGTGAAATCCCAGATAGAGTTCTTCTTGAAATAATTCCGCGAATTGGTGTTCAATTATAGTGATTATGTTGCGAATTGTGTTTAGACATTTAGGTTTTAAATTACGGCATATCATGGTTACGTGTAGAAGTAGGTATTGTTGTGTTAAGCATCATAGTCAGTAATTTGTCAGTGCATTGTGTTTGTGAAAACTACGAGACTGTAAGTAATTTATAATATACTAGGTTATAATCGTGCACTTTAAATTTATATTCTATTTATAGAATTCAAACAATAACCTGTTATGTAAATAAACACAAATACATACACTACTACACATTAAATAAGGCTCTGTAGTTCTGATTTTATCAGGATGAAAGACTATTTAACTTTGGTAAATCTGTAACTGAAACTAGTTGTGAATCAAGTTCACAAGCTTTTATGCATTAGAGTTTAGTATATTGCATCCCAGTAGTTGTTGGCTTGAATGGTATTAAATATAGTAGACAAAAGAATGTGAACTAGATTCCACTAAGAATATTAAAAATCCTACACTGCACTAACTCACAGACATTTTAATTAATATCAATAAACGTTACATCAAATAGTAAGTTACCCAATATTTGTTAAGGAAGTTTGAATTCTATAAAATTCAGATAAGTGTCTTCATGCATTTGATGTCATTAATATGTGTAAAGATTTTAATACCTCAGTCAGGTACTGAACAGTAATTGTATTTCAATTAATTGTATACCATTATATAAAGTTAGTTAAATATATTACAAACATAACTATAGACTTTAAAGTTAGATAAATATAGTCTTGGTGAAGAATATAAACTGTTAAATAGGTCAGGTTCTCTACAAGCAATCCTAATTAATTCTAATATGTGTTATTCATTAATTTTATAAAACTCAAACAATAGTCTCTGTCAACACAATTCAACCAAAGAGGCATTACTATACATGAACAAAGACATTGTAATTCTGGGTTGGCAATGGTAAATCTGTGACATTATAATTTACTTAACAAATAATTACATAAACTGATGCGATTCGAGTTCATAAGCTTTTAAACAGCAGTGTTTTATTATAGGGATTCCCAGTAGGCGTTGATGTGAGTTGCACCTAAAGCATATACGTTTCGGCGGTCTTTAACTCTCTTTCTCTATCAAGTAAACCTTTTGCTGGATAGGGAGGAGGTTACTGTATGCCTGAGGTGTAATAGGGCCGTTGTCAGCGATACGTTAGCAGTGACCCGGGGAATGGTTTGGGTTTAGAAGCATAGCGCATCTTTACCAAAGTACGAACCGGTAGCCGTCTCGTTTGACATGATCGACCCTCAAGGAACCTCTGCCTGGTGTAGTCGGGTGCAAACCCTTGACGTAACTTAACTCAGCATCCTCTTGTGTATATAATTCAAAAGAATATGAACTGGATTCTGCTGAGAGTTATGGGGGGACTTCTTTAAGATTGTCACAACTCCACACTATACTCTTTTACAGACACTTCAACTAATATCAATATCTGTTACATAAAACATTTATAATATAAAATTCACTATAAAATGTGAGTTCTGTAAACTTGAATTAAGAACATATATATTTATACAATGCCATAAGTATGGCATAGGAATATAATGAAAAAATATAAATAAACTAAATATATTTCAATAAAATGTAAGGGTTAACCTATGATGCAAAGAAATATATAATTAAGTTGAGATCTCTATAAGCTAAGATAATTTTAGTATTGTAGGATTATAAATGAATACATAGATTAATATGTATATATTACCTATTTGTTTTGCTAAAAATTAACCCAGATCGAGTTTCTTGCCGGTTCTTCTCGATAACTGGATTTTCCGAACCGGTGGTAGAGTTAATTTGCAAAGGGACTAACATGGCCCTAATGCCTATACAATCAACTGCTATCCTTCTATCGCTTGTATGTGTACTGAGCAGGGTCAGCACAGCATTATTTAATTTATTGTTTGTTATATACTAACAACATTGGTAAAAGAATTATCTGTGTGGGATTCTGTTAGCACATTATAAAGTAATGGTGACTGGAACCAATCAGAAGTTCGACTACCAATCTAAATTAATCACTACAATATTATTTTGTAGTATAAATGCTAGTGCCGACTTAGTTCTGCACGTCTTGCAACCAAAACCTTATCCACTATTCTTCTGGAACTAGTGTGATTATATAATTCAATTACTGGTTATGTCTACCATTTAAAAGGCATTAATATTTGCAATCTGGTGGGTGTGTTAGCAATTTGACTATACAAGCTGCTATGATTCCTTCACACCATACTATTTGTTAGGGCGTAGCTAGTCTTCTCTATATCCATTTCTGTTGATCCACACTGTGTTAGTGACCTGACGAGTGGATTGGAGTGACCTTTATCTCGCTCCTCGTATCCCGGTGTCTATCGTGTTGCTATACCTTTGTTGGGGAGGTTTGGATTGAAGCAAGTTACATTTTTTCTCCTTGGTTGACTTTGTCACCCTGGAGCTTTCGCTTTCTTGTGAGGATCAAAGCAGGCTGTTCTTCATCAGCTATAATCACCCATAAGATTGCGTTTCTACATTTCATTATTTTATTTGGAGACTGGTTTCAGATTCCTTATAATTCCTACCTCTCACCCTTCTTAACTCCCAGCGATGCTGGTAGTAGTTGATTGTTGGGTTTAACTGTAAATTCATTGTAAATTACAGTGCTTCTAAGAGGTGGGCTTGAGGAAGGTGGGGCCTCTTCCCCTTCAGGGAAAAAAAAAAAAACCATTTAAACACTACATATACCATTATATATTTAATACACATAAATATATATTTTAATGAATATTATTAGGATATTAGTTTGATATATTATGTCTGTAGTATTACATATAGAGATTGACTTTGTTTATGTTTAGTTTATTTTGATTAATTGCATTTTTAATATTTGTTGTTTTGTGTTTCCTAAAGTTCTAATCATACTGGATATAATCTATGTAATGTTTTCTGAGTACCAGATTAAAACAACTTGTTACTACAACTTTGTTTCAATACACAACGTAAAAGGGTCCTAACTTCTAAATGATCATGGTAATAATAATAATAAAAGGGGTTAATACATTGCTTTTAACCAGGGTATGTATTAATGGTAAGATAAAGGTATTCAAGGTAAAGGAGAGTGGTTCGGTAACGCTTGAAGAGAGGTCTCTATATAGCTATCTATATCTATATAATTATATATGGATGGAGATAGTAGTCGAGTAGAGGGAGAGATCGGAGAGTGAAGGAAGTGTGTGAGTAAAAACAGGGGGGGGGGCGTTACACTACCTCCAGCAATCCAAAAGGAATATATTTTAATAGAGTATATATCAATAATTAAAAAAAACATTATAAATGATATGATACAACAATAATAACGACAGTCAATCTATTAAATAAAGGATTTATTCCTTGGGAAGGTGTGAACTAAAACCAAAAAGGAATTTTTTAGGTTCCAATAATTCCCGCTAGAAGCGTAAACATTTATTACCCAGTGCCTTGTTACAAATCAGTGTATTTATGTTGTAACATATCGTATATAAATGTCGGACAAATCTTTGTTTTTCTTTCGTTTATTGACTCAAGTGTTACCCAATATCGTTCGGCCAACGTACACTTACAAAATCTTAATGTAGTATGCTAATTAATACCAAGACCGATTACATTTCATACTACGTTAATAGTTATTAATTAATATTCGTTTTAATTATATTGTCTTTGTATTACAATATCGCTAAGAACTTTTGTGTTATGGTATATAGATCATGCCTATTAGAGTGCTGTGGATCTTTTAACAAAGAACATATTTATGATTGTAGTAATTAAGGTAACTTTGGCTAGCTGTGTTTTTTAAAATCTATACTAATATTATAAAGAGGTAAAATTTCTGAGTTTGTGACGTTGTAAGGGGTAATCTCAGGAACTACTAAACCGATTTTGAAAATGATTTTACCAATAGAAAGCCACGTTATTTGTGAGAGTCATAGGCTATATATCATCACGCTAAGACCAATAGGAGCGGAGCAACAGTGAAAAATGTTTTAAAATAGTCCAAAATTAGCCTTAACCCTTAACTATTACACGCGTACGATATTTTTTATATCTTTGAAGGCAAACGAAGAGGCAGGTCACTTGATGTTAAGTGATCACCGCCGTCTATAGACACTAGCAACACCAAGGGAGTCGCAAGTATGTTGCCAGCCTGTGTTTGGGGGAAGGGGGAGAGGGAAGGAGAGGGGAAGTCGTCCTCCGGCACTCTCACAGAACGAACAATGCAAGAACTGTTACTTCACGTGGGTGTTTCTGTGAGAGGGTGGTACTACCCCGGACGAGCCGACCCATTCATGCTGAAACCAGTAATAGCTACAGCGTGGCTCTACCACCTACACCATTAAACAACATGCAACATTACTGCATTATAAAACCGCCGGCTTGTACTATTAACTACATACAATTTTTGATTTTATTATAATAGAAGTATGTTTTTAATAAATGACCTTCTACATTGAATTGTCTTAGCACATAGGTACTTACGAAATTAGTTAAACGTGTTTACTAAAAATATTTAAACATTGTATCAATTTGAATAATTGCTTATGTTATGCCTTTTCATTGAAAAAGGCTGGAAGAGGCTCAAGATGATACTGGATCTAAGACGTTACGCGACACTGTCTTATAGTGGGAGATAGAATAAAAAAATATTTTGACAATAATCTACATTATCCGTGACTGTTGACATACTTGATTTTCGACTTTTGATGGCTCTTCTACTTAAAATATACCTGTTTATACTAAGAGGATGTCATGGTAAATAGAACTTTAATTTTTAACAGTAAAATCTGTTTCCATACGTACTTTATATAATAATAGTTATCCAGTGTATGATTTCTCAATTATACTTACATTTCAATATAAAAAATCATTTAATTTCATCTCGAAATCTATTTGGGCTTATTATAATTTGGTAGGTAATAGAGCCACGCTGAAGCTATGGTTTCAGCCGGAATGGGTCGGCTCGTCCGGGGTAGTACCACCATCTCATAGATACACCGACGTGAAGTAACAGTGCTTGCATTGTTTCGTTTCGTACGGTCAGTGAGAGCGCCGAAGTCCCACCTCCCTTCTTCACGCTCCCCTCCCCTCCCCCAAACACAGGCTGGCAACGCACTTGCGATTCTTCTGGTTTTACTAGTATCTATGGACGGTGGTGATCACTTAACATCAGGTGACCCACCTGTTCGTTTGTCTCCTATGATATAATAAATGAAATAATAAAATAATACTTAACTAGATATTTTGTAGTCATAATAATCTTATATTCGGTGTATTATTGATAGACTGTCTTTGAAATACAAATTCTACTAGAATCTAAATTTCTGTTGTACGTAGTAGGAAAAACAATACTCCTTAGATGAAGTCAAAATTAGTTTATAAAAAACAAATTGTATGTGCAGTTGTGGACACTTGGAAAGCATTTATTATTGGAAAAAAATATTGTTAACACTGCAACCAAACCTTAACGTCCAATTTACATATTTCTCATTTTGATAAATCGCACCCAAAGTCGCAGTTTCGTCACAAAGGTCAGTTATTATCTATAAATATTTGTACTCTTATATAGATTCCCATAATCGTTCACTTTTTATATATTTATAGTTGTAGCATTTAATAAGAATTGATTTATTGAAATGAACAGATATCAAGTAACACGTATTTCGACTCACTCCAGACGATATATTTATTTACGGTGTAGCTTAAGAGCACCAGGATCGGCAGTTTATATGTTTGATTTTGATTTCAAGTTCACACTGTTCTCCGTAAGATTTTTTTTCGAACTGACTCCACTATTGACCAAGCAAGGTCTTAACAGCTTCACCGGACTACTAAGGCGAGCGCTTAAGGCACTCAGCTGATTTTATTTTGACAACTAGCTCAAGGGTGCGCGGCACACCTCGGCTTTGGCTGTTGCCTGATGCATGCAATTCGCGACCTATGTAAGCTAACCTAAGGTAAAATAACTATTCATAAATATATGAGTTGTTCAAACATATATGTGTACCAAGCATACATACCTCAACAACCCTTATATATATTTCGTATCGGATAATATTCTAAACTATTTCAGTTTGATAAGGAAAAAAATAAAACCCTTCCACTTGCATGTGTAAGCGTGTATGCGTGCACGTGTGTGGAGGTGATATGTGTAATGTTGTCGCAGTGATGTAAGATTTTGTGTCACTGTATCTCGAGAGTAGGGTACTCAAGTGCTCCACGCCGAGGGAACGGACCTAAGCTTGTGCGTTTTTGCAAGGAAGGCAGAGGAGCAGCCCAGGTGATACCTGAAAGATATTTCTTGCCAATATGGTTGGTGTTGCTATAATCGAATTCTAGGTTTTTAAAGACTTTTCGTGTCTGGAAATAAAATCGGAACCGATAATAACCGATTTAGTGCAGACGAAGTTGCGCGGGTCCGGTAGTGATATTTATAAAATGAATTTGGATAACAAATTAAAACGTCTCACCCATTGTGTGAACACTGGGAGACAGGCCTACGTCCTAAACACGAGTAGTGACAAATTAACTTATGAATGTATGATTGACCCGTAGCAGTATTCTTCATCACAGCTTCTTAACTCCTGACACAACGATTTAATATAGGTGTACTTGAGGAATAGCAAATAATGATGCACAAGGCTCGATGTCATTTCACCGAGAAATGTCAATCATTTAGAGTTACTCCGTCGAAAATGCTCACATAAAAAAAAACAAAATTACCATCCAAGATAGCTTCAAGGCATTTCCGTATTCTTTATAGATTTGAGTTATATTCTTTGAGCCGTATTCTTTGTGCTGTTTCTGCGGCAGTGTTACTATGGTGAAAGTGGTATTCGTAAATAACGCGATATTTTTTTAAGTGTACAAAAAACATTTAAACATAAAACGTAAATCTATGACAGAAAATCTGGTGTTAACCCACTGCTGCCTATAACAGTAAAAAAAAACACAGGGTAACTTTCATCCAGAAAAAGTACTTACTGTTACCGATAGCTTAAATATATATACATTAGCGCTGACGTCCGCGACATATTTTTACCGACCCTCGCGATGAAATAACGGCAGTGAACGATCAGTAGCAGCCTGTCTCTCTAAACAGAGCGTGCTCACGCCCACGCCCGCGTAACCACAGATCACGCCGCCGTGGTCTGGGGGTAAATTTCGCTCCCGCACACCAGACTAGGCCCCCCTCGGCAACTGCTCAAGCCTAGGTCCGTTCCCTCGGCGTGGAGCACTTGAGTACCCTACTCGCGAGATACAGTGACACAAAATCTTACATCACTGCGACAACATTACACATATCACCTCCACACACGTGCACGCATACACGCTTACACATGCAAGTGGAAGGGTTTTATTTTTTTCCTTATCAAACTGAAATAGTTTAGAATATTATCCGATACGAACTAGTCTGGTGTGCGGGAGCGAAATTTACCCCCAGACCACGGCGGCGTGATCTGTGGTTACGCGGGCGTGGGCGTGAGCACGCTCTGTTTAGAGAGACAGGCTGGTACTGATCGTTCACTGCCGTTATTTCATCGGGAGGGTCGGTAAAAATATGTCACGGACGTCTTTTATAACGCGCAGCGTTTGGTACGGGTTCGTATTTTGTGGCGGATACTACTAACGGACTGGGATGATTCGCGGCTTTTTCAAAATAACTAATCGTAAGTGATTTTACGTACGCCCAGATAGAAGCCATCTCTAGGTCCCTATGTAGATCAACTCTCCGGACGTACCACGGGGCACCGGTTACTTTACGTAAAACGCGGTTTTGAAGAACCTGCAACTTATGAATATTATCTTTCGACATATGCGCAAAAACGGGACTGCTATATGTCATCACGGGACGGATACACGTCCTATACAAAGTGAGCTTGTGTCTGAGGGACATCTTACTCCTATGACAAAGTAACGGATGGATTTCTCCGTAAGAGATTCGTACGAACCAAAGTGGTAGCGTGCGCTATCATTAGTGGTAGGAAAATTAGGAAAAGGTGGGCGGAGATAAATAAAAAATGTGCATTCAGATTTTTTAAATTGATTCACAAACTACACATCAAGCCGAGGTTAACACAGCTTACAATAGCTAACAATAAAAATAAATTTAGATGTGTGTATTAAAAACGTGAACAATGTTTAGTTGATAGCGGGTTCGGACATCACTTCAATGGACGTAAGTTCGAATCTTAGCAACTGACTCAGAGCTTTCGGTGAAGGAAAACATAGTAGCGAAACCATTACGTGGTGGTAGGCCTTTTTCCAAGTTAGCATGGCTAGCTACCACCTTCAATCTAAAATCTGTCACCAAGCAACTGTCGGTGTGTTCCCGCGGCTGTACTAGAGATCATCCTCCTCTAGGTTAATCGTGTATCTTTTAACATCAAATGAGACTGTGGTGAAACGCTAAAATCTACAAAAATATACAACTCGCTCATTTTTTTTTTTTTTTTGAGACAACGAACAAGTGGGTCATTGATGTTAAGTGATCACCATCGTCCAAAGACACTAGCAATACCAGGAGAGTCACAAGTGCATTGCCAGCCTGTGTTTCGGGGGATGTAGGAAAGCGAGGTGGTCCTCCGGCGCTCTTACTGACCGAACGAAACACAACAATGCAAGCACTGTTACTCCACGTCGGTTTTCTGTGAGAGGGTGGTACTACTCTGGGCGAAAGATAGTAATAGATTAGATATAACAAATATAAAAAAGGATGCTTAGAAACAGATTTTCAGTTTGTAATTAAATTAACGCAACGAATTATTCGGATTACTCTTAAAACCATGACAAAGACGCCCAAAAAAACGTCAGCGTAAATGACTAGCATTTTGGGACTTTCTATGTTGGGTCATTAAACTTATACAAGGTTCTAATCTAGAAGCCACACCCACGCATACATCGCTGTCACAAAACAACACTATATTATGTTTCTCGAAATAGATTTAAAAAAAATCACAAATGAACAGACCAAAATTCTACAAATCGCGCAATAATCTACACATGAAATAAAATAAAAGTGTATGTCTTTTATCAAAGTAAAGCTGATCTCTGATCTCACTGTATTATATTGCTAAATTTTGTTAGACTAGAGTCATGTGTGTTCGGCAATCTACTATCTATCATCTTCTATACCGAGGCTGCTCAACCTTATTGTCACTCTCGTATGATCAGACCAGTACTGAAAGTAGTTATTTGAATTACTTTTAAGACTGGTGCAATAAAACCGCTTTTGATATGCTTGCGCAGGCGATTTATAAATCGTTCGCAGGCAACATTGTTGCTCTTGGTCATAGGTTTGAGCAACTTGTTCTATATATATATATTATTTTTTTCTATACAGAATTTAAATCTAACGTGTCTGTAAAAGAAATTGTTACAGGTGTCTAGGAGTAAGTAAGTAATTTTTTTTTTATTGTAGCACGGCAAAATGACTGCACTCTGCCTGATGGTAAGCATAGTACAATCCAAAAACAATGGCGACCACCGAGTGACACACTATACTTCGCCGGTCTCCGCTGTCATGCCGGCCAGCGAAAAGTTGGATATGCACAGAATGATCATGAAACGCGACCCGCAAAAGCGAATCACTGTACGCCATATACATGATGGTTGCGACCCAGTCAGGGTGTAAAACCCTACCACCCCGCGTTTTTAGAAATGTTTGTCTGTCTGTTTTTTTGGACACGCGTCACTGCTAGAATACTGCTTTCATGATAAAACCTCTCCAAAAAAATCATAAGGTATATCTTTGAGTAATATTTAGTATTTGTTTCATTAAAATTGGCTTTGTATATCAAAAGTTATTGCAAGTTTAATGACGACGCGACTTAATTATGAGACAAAAACTAAATGAACTTAATACATTCAGATGACTTTATTAATTACTGTTTTTTTACATAGAGTTCCACGCGAACGATGTTGCGGGCACAGCTATTACAAAAAAAACTTTAGAACTGTTGTGGCTGTACATTGAAAATATACGTTAAACGTAGTACAACTTATTACCGATGATCTAGAGAGTGTAACAGAATACAATAAGTGTATTTTCATTTTTCAGAATTTTGTCAGTTTTGTTTCGACTTCGTCATCTTCAAAAGTATTAGACGAATGATTATGTAGTTTTCGCAGCTTACTTTAACGTATTTTCTGGTACCATATAACCTTTATCTAATGAATACGATTAAAAAGGGTTTCGTAATTTAAAGTTTTAGGAATCTGCTCCGTTTAATCTGTTGAATAACGGACGCAGCGTGTTGTGAAAATGTACCTTAAATCAGTTTCTTCTTCAAGCCAGCTCTACAAGCAGTGTTTGTGAAGAAAATAATCACTTATTTCATGTTCCCAGTTATGCACAAAGAAGCTTTATGAACGTTAAAAGATTACAAGCGTACGAAACCCTGAGCGCAGTTAACCCTCACTAATGTTCAAAACGCGACTGTGAGTCTGTTTGTTTCCATTTTGTTACGCAATCCCGCCTTCACTACTCAACCGGTCATTATGAAAACTAGCATATACGTATGCGAGCGAGGCCGCGTGCAAACGTTAGTGTTAAATAAAAAAATGTTCAAATAGTCAAATTCTCTATGTAAGTACAGGGCACGTAAATGTTGTGTTAAATATCTATCTGTATAAACTTAATAGGATAGATTTTTAGTTGTTTG
Organism: Antheraea pernyi; assembly: GCA_015888305.1. Lineage (NCBI taxonomy): Eukaryota > Metazoa > Arthropoda > Insecta > Lepidoptera > Saturniidae > Antheraea > Antheraea pernyi. The sequence goes on along the minus strand of MU158734.1, from coordinate 1,473,336 downwards.
CTTTCCAATTTAGAAACATTAACCAATGTGCAGCGCAACATTGTAGGTTGAACGATTTGTCTTTAACACGGTGACAATTGGGCCACTTGTATTTATAATTCATGTCCAACTCGTTAGTACTCTACTGAGCAATGTTGAAGTGCTACTATTTCCTATTAATATCTGAAGTTATATTGAAAATTCCATTTCAATAGTAAAAGAAAACATTAAAATGATAAATTTTAATCAGTACGTACTAATTTCTATTAATCTATACTAATATTATAAAGAGGTAAAGTTTGTGAGTTTGTGACGTTGTAGGGTGTAATCTCAGGAAATAATGTTCCTCCTCCTGCCACCGTAGCCGGACCTGAGGGGATGGGTCGGGGGCCCATCTCCTTATTGCACAGGTCCGGCGGACGAAGGGGGGCAGCCGGTGTGTACCCGGTCTGTCCCTCTATAGGTAGGAGCCCGGCGGTCACCTTCTGCCGGGCGGACCGTGGGGGCGGCTCTACAAGGTTGATTAGCTTGAACGATCCCTTGCCGCCCCCACAAAACGGTCTGTCGGTACACCGTGGGGTTTTAGTCCGTGCGACTCGGACATAACCCACCCTCTCCCCCGGGAGGGTGGCGTATCCATAAGGGATTTCCCCACGTTAAAAAAAAAAAGGAAATAATGTTCCGATATCAGTGTTATATAGCTTAGTTATTGAGGATGGTACATGTTATATATCATCACGCTAAGACCAATAGGAATGGAGCACTAATGAAGAATGTTTCAAAATTGGGGTTTGTTTTCCTCTTGAGAGCTTACGCTGCGTGTAACTTTAGCTCAAAGTAACTATACGACGCGGACGAAGTCGCTGGCAGAGGCTAGTCTATACATATAATAAGAACGTAACACTAACATGTCTGTACTGTTTACTGTAGATTTTTGTGAAAAAAAATGTTGCATCATTTTTAGAAATGCTTGTCTGTCTGTCTGTTTTTTCTAACACGGAGCAGTGCTAAACTACTACGTTCACGATAAAACCAGGAAAATCATAAAGCATATCCTCGAGTAATATTTAATCTCGGTTACATTAACGCCGGTTCACTCTATCAAAAGTTATTGTAATTTTAATGACGATGCGACTTAAGTACGAGAGGTAAGTAAATGGACTTAATACATTCCGATAATTTTATAAGTCACTTTTTTTTATTCTACGTTCTACGCGGACGAAGTCGCGGGCACAGTTAGTGCAATATAAAATGTTATTCATGTTCAAAGAGCGACCGAACGGAACTTTATAAATTTACCTCAGATTACAATATAAAAATGATTACAGCGACTTTTACAAATACTCGCTCAATGGAAATAACAATTAGATGTGTCGTCTTTAATGGTAATCGGAATTGAATTTATTAATTATGTATTCAACAATACCTATATTAATACGTGAAGCCTAAACTTTGTATCCCTTGTTAACGGAATTGGGCGAACGGATGAACGTGAAATTTGGCATAATTAAAGTTTATATGGAGAAGAAGTGCAGAAACCTATTTACTTTATATAAAATGCATTAGAAGTACATTAAATTAATTAAAATATTCATTACTCACACTACTGCTTCAATTTTACACAACATATACACACACATGTAAATAAAAAAGATATTTTGACATCTGTCAATAAAGGACTTCAAAAAAGGTTGCGAAGGAGGTTGCTATGCTCGACTGTATGTATTATGTTACTCTTACGTTCCAAATACCCTTTTTCATTCTACATTCAACAATGATATTATAACATACAAATATTATTATAATATTTATCCCTTAAAAAAATCAATGAACTATGGTCGAATGTCGACCACTGGGCACCCACTAGTATTGTTTAAAAAGTTCTAACTAATCAAATGACACAGAAATCATACACGGCTTTTTTTCAGTAGCACTAAAATCAAATTAGACTTGCGAATAAAGCATTAAATTAAATTGTTGAATTAGTAACCGAGTCTAGAAAAGTATTTTATATTTTAAATACTTCAATAAAAAACTTATATCATTATAAATCATTAAATAATCGTTATTATCATATCATTTTAAATAATTCAAAGTCAATATCCTTGTCTGTCTGTGTGTTTCTTTTGTTCGTCTAAACTACGTAACGGTATTTGATATATCAGAGTATATATGTAGAGCCTGTAGAGAGCCGAGAGCACACGGATGGCATTATCCTCCATTTGTATGTATTTTCACAACACGACCGACACTATGAAATGAAACGACGTCTTCTTCGATTCTTTTTCTTTTAATGCTTTTACAATAATCTCAGAGACAACGCCCTCAGAGACAATAATTATCACTTTGCGACAATAATGATAGATCTCACGATGTCACAAACAATTATGAATATTGAACCTTGCACAACCTCTTGCAAGCACTTATAAAGGAATCGCCTACCTTCACCTACCGACAACCCAAGTGAAGAAAGTCTTAGTTTAACGAAGTACTTAATCTATGATGTTGTACATAGTTACACTTAATGTTCGCTAATAATTCTAATAATATTTATTTATATAAATAACTATTTTAACACCATACATTGAATAATTTACGTCGTCATTAATTATCTCAAAGTAATTCACCGTTGTAACAACCGAAGTATTAACCAAATCCTTATTTGCTATAAAACTCATTTTAGATCGACAATTATTCTAATAAATACAAAGTAATATTAATAACATAGTACAATGCCAATCAGTTTTAATTACATTGTTATTCCTTCTATATAGCAACTTTATTTACTATTCTATCTCGACTGCACATAGAATGGATTTCCGGTTTTAATAAATAACAAAAGGTTCCAAATGTTACTTAAATCTAGAATAATTCTATTACGATTTCACATGTCCGATTTTAATTATCGTGACACTAATCTAGGTCTACTTTAAATCAAGCCTCAAATCAAGTTAGAAATGTTATTGCACGACGCCACTATTTCTTAAGATGATGTCTCGCGTCGTATGGCGTGACACCGGCTTATTTAGTTACTTCTATCAGTGCTTATATGAATAAACATGTGGAACGCTTAGAAGTTATGAACAGTTTAATCTAATCTAAATAACTCAATAATTTAGAATAATCCACATAAACAATAATTAAATAGAAGTGCATTAACAACGTATTGCCTATATTGAATAACATAGAAAATAATAGATGGCGGTGTTAGCAAACACCTGTGATAATTCGAATCTTTGTAGGATTCTGTAATAAAAATATGCGTTTCTATTTATGTGTTAATTTCAACTGCTGTATGCTCCGACTGCTGGATGCTCCCACTATGACAGATACAATTTTCACTATCGTTAGGAGAATATCTACCCAAAAATTTCATTGTATTAGAATAGAAAAAGTCGTTCTGTGGCAATCGAATGTTTTAAAATTGACAGTTACAGTATTTTAATGAATAGCTTAGAAAATACCCCAATTTTAACATTACTTGTAATTAAAGAAACGTACAGTGAGACTATTTCCTTGGTTCTGATGAATTTACCAAAACAGCTTAATACAATATAGGTACTGCGTCCTCGTGCTAAGCTGGGACGGATTGAATGTATAAAATAACTTTAAAAATAATAGCACTAGTTACAACGAGCTATAAAAGTAATTGTTATTCAAATAAGAACAGCGAGGGTCCTAGACTCAATCCAATCCGGTATATCCTCTCAGATCGATCTAATTCGTCCTCAATTCTTACAGTACAGAACTTAACTATTTTATATTGCAATGGCTTTGTAGGGACTTGAAAAGATGTCTTAATTGTTAAGTCTAATAATATTATATGTACAATTTAATTGTGTTATTTCATAGTTCAGTTCAAATAACAATTTTAATATCTTTTCCAGCATAAAATGAATTTGTAGAAAGTTTAAAGTTTGAAGAAAAATTAACAATCACTATGACGTACCTACACTTACAATTATGTAAAATATTCACAACTTGGTAATAAAATATTCTATTAAAGATTGAACAGGTGGCCGTCTTTTATATATTATTTTATATTCATGTTGCATAAATTATAGCATGTATTTGTGCAAAATTGCTATTTAAGATATCTTATAAAACTAATTATAAATAACAAACCTTCAAAGTAATTTAAATACATTTAACAGACCTTGAAATTACCACGACTCACTGACTTATATCTCAGAACTAACAAATACAGGTGACTTTAATATTATGCTTATGGGGTGTAAGGGGTGTCGAATAACATCTAAGACTTGATACATCCAAGCCAACCTCACCTGCACGTGGGGCACCCTACTGAATAACGAACGAGGCAATCGCGAAAGCGGGGTGGTTGGGTTTTACAGCCTGACTGGGACGCAACCACCATGTATACGGCGAAAATGCCCGTCATAGTGATTCGCTTCTGCGGGTCGCGTTTCAGGATCAGCCTGTGCATATCCAACTTTATGCAGGCTGGCATGATGGATACTGTATCTGTCGCCATTGTTTTTGGACTGTACTGTGCTTACCATCATGCATAGTGCAGTCATTTTGCCGTGCAACTATAAAAAAAAATGCAACACGTCAAGGGAGTAAATAGTGAATTATATCAAATTGCGATCACTCCTCTCTCCCTTTATATTGCCAATTTCAATTGACCTCTGTGCGAAACAAACAAGTTTGAAAAAAAGACCTAAAAGTACTATAATAAATTTCGAATATAAATTTTGTATGTTTATTTTTCATCTTAAGATGTAAATAATTATCCACACTGGAAGCGAAGCGAAGCCGTGAGATCTAAAATCATCCTGGCATGCGATCATCTCAGTACTTAAATATGTGATTTCGAAACTTCACAAGCTAAAAGTGAGTCACTGTGACTGGTCTGTCGTGTGTACAGTAATCGCGATCCAGTCGCCTACAGAAACTTTACTATCCCGTTTTATTACTACATATCCATCGACAGAATAGTAACACGGCACGTCACTCAAATTGCCATGTCTTCCCTCTCAGCAAGTCTATGTTTATGTCTGTCTAGCTGGCTGTCTAAGTCTATATTTATTTACAAGGCTATATTAGTCGCACTATGTACCTAGTTACTTAAATACAGTACCAAGAAATCAAACATATTCGCTAAAAAGCTTTCAATGTCATACCCAATATGACTATGAATAACAAAATGTTTTCCTGTGATTTTGTGTTATTATACAGTTTATAACTTTAAATAATTACGTCAATAAAAAGGAAACCTTTAAATTAAAAAAATGTGTATAAACATCGATTTTTTTTTTCGATAATTGATTTTTCTTTAATATATAAATAATAATAAGACATAAATAAATTATAAACAAAACTCACAATGGCGACGAGATTTTTGAAACCGCTCCATTCTATCCATATACGATCCATTAATCGCATTTTTGGAATTACAATGTCCGGTAACGTCGAATTGACAACATAATTTTTCTCATTATTTTTAAACACGGCACTAACAGATAGTTTCCTTTGAGATTTCAAGTTTTTTAATTCGCGTAAAAATAGTTTTCGCGCCATATTCGTCGTATTTGAGAACACACTCGTTCCGCGACGGAGTCTACGCAACTGAGCCACAGAACAACAATACTTCCAGCGAAGTTAGCGCTAAACTATTTGACATTTAAGCCGCAATAAACCAAGATGTCAAGATACGTATAAACATAAATTGTCTATATTTGATAATATCAACTACGGTATCTCATTTAATAACATATTACCTCAAACTAATTTTGTTTTGTTGTAAAATATAATTACTGATAACAGTATAAATTTACGGCGGCCAATAGTAAGTTATCAAGATCGACACTTTATTTTTGTAAATAAAACAATAAAAAAATTGATTACTTTTAAGAATATAAGCAGATAATGAATATAATACAAGGATTCACTGGAATCGTAATCATAAAGTACGATACAAAATACTCACGAAGTAACAATAAATTGTCGCTAGGTAAGAAATAACAAAGTTTCTTCGACTTTATAATGTCAGTACCGCAATAAAAAAATAAACCTGATGAAATACAGTATTTCATAAAATCACTTATCCAATTTATTTCCTACCTTTTTTAACCTTGGAGACATTTTACTGCAACTGTTCTACTACTGTTCTAGCAGAATTATATTGGTGCAAGTAATGACGCTAAAATTAAATTATAAAGTCCACACTATACACTTTCTTGTCGTAAATCCTACCAAAAGATGTAATGCTGTTTTTTTTTTTTCGAACTGACTACGCTATTGGCCTTTATAGAGGTCTTTAAAGCTTCACCGGACTACTAAGGCAAGCGCTTAAGGCACTCAGACGATTTTGTTTTTAGGTAACATGCTCAAGGGCGCACGGCACATCTCGGTTTGGGCTGTTACCTGAGAAATCTCGGATCTAACCTAGCTAAACTATTCTAAGCTATTCATACATATATTCATTTGTGAATCATACAATCGAAATTGCATGATTCACAAATGCATACCTGTATATCGGAATGAAACGAACTAAACTATTCGATTCAGTTCGATAAGGAAAAAAAACAAAACCCTTCCACCATGTGTATGTATGTGAACTCATGGGAAATGCTGCTGCAACCGAAACTTGCACAAGTTTTAACACACTCAATTCCACTCTATAGAATATTATCGTGATTTTCAATTGCTTAACTCTGGATTTATACTGCGTAATTACTAGAAGAATATAAAATATCCCGCTCTCCGTGAGAACTGCTCACTTATTCCTGTTGGAATAGCATGCGAATGTTGACACCTTTTGACTTCAGGTCCATAAAAACGTGGCATTGGCGATAAAACCTGTATCATAGTGGTATATCAGGAATTTGCCAGTTACTGTGTCTAATTTACTCCTACATTTATAAAATAAATCAGCACGATGAAGAAAAAAGTATTAGTAGGAAAATGAAAGTCAAAAATATTGTATTCAATTTAGGCCCTAAGAAAGCGATGATGATCGTCAAAACTATCACCGGTTCGGATAACAACCCAGTCACCGATAAGAAACTCGATCACATTTATCTTTTTAACGTACATATATCACTAAATATTATAAAGTTATCTGCCACTCTGTCTGTCTGTTCGTGATAAACTCAAAAACTAAAGAACGGATTTCCATGCGGCTTGCACCAGTAGATAAAGTGATTCACGAGGAAGGTTTTATATATAATTTGTCAAACTTTAACAACTAGCGGGTAGTTTCTAATAGATTAAGGTTACAATAGTTTTTAGTGGATGCACAGAGAGAGGTGTCAATTCCAGATATCGCCATCGTTCACGTATTAATCCACAATAGCCTTTTGACACCAAAACCAGCCTGACATGGCGCTTACACTTACAGTTCGACAAATTGGTGAGAACTTTAAACTGAGTCATATTTATTTATTATTACTAGTTTTTGCTCACGTTTTCGCTCGCGTTAATGTAGATTTAGTCTATCCCTCGGGAACAGTATATTTTAACGTGATAACGTCTTATAAATCGATGCACGCCGGCTGCACGGACGAAAAAGCATGACTCATTGTCACGTTCCACCTGAGCCAAGCGAGCAAGCGAGTGCGCTAAACAAGCGATATTGAGACGGCTTGATTGAGAATTGTGACGCATCTATCTCACTTCCACTCCATTGGCCAATGCCTCCGAGTCGTTATCACGTAAAATTATCGTCCGTAAAGCGACTCAAATCAAATCAAAAATACTTTATTCAGTTTAGGCCCTAATAAGGCACTTATGAATGTCAAAGACTACTACCGGTTCCGAAAACAACCCAGTCATCGAGAAGAACCGGCAAGAAACTCGATCGGGTACATTTTTTAAACATATATTTCCAATACATTATACAATGCTTTTAGTGGATGCACAGAGAGGAGTCAATTCCAGACATCACTATCATTCACATACTGATCCACTCTATAATATCCTTTTGAAACTAAAACCCGTTTGACATGGCGCTTAAATTCACAGTCCGGCAAATCGGTAACATGCTTTGGGACTTTATTGTAGAACCTAACACTATTACCTAAAAAACTATTACTGGTTTTGGTAAGTCTGAAACATGGGACCACCAGTTTATTCCAGTTTCTAGTATTTAGATTATTCCGGTCTTTTACTAAATTCAGTTTTTCAAAACTTTAGGTACTGACAACCATTTTTTTCCGGATAAAATGTATTCTATATCCTATCTGTATCTGACAATGAATTCGCAATATTTAATGAAGATGGATTGATTAGTTAAGACTTGAAAGCATAACAAACAAACTCAGTTTTACATTTATAATATTAATTAGGATAAGTAACGCTTATCTAGTGGCATTAAACATTAATAACAGTAGGTGTGTCTGGTGATCTAAGATAAAGAGTCGCGTCACGGATAGTTAAACACATTGTTATAATCAATAGAACCTGTATGCAGACTTGTTAATAAATGCAGGTATAAAACTGTTAAAAGAATGCATACCTAAAGTCGTATAACAGTGGTAAATATTCGTAACCTGTACAAGGCCAGTATGAAAGAATTATACTTGGCTATTATAAATAAACATTATCTATGGTGTACTCTTTATTAAATATTATAGAATCAGTGATGAGTTTTTGCGGGATCTTGGAATGTTATGTAGTGGTCTTTATTTTTTATCCATACCACAAGAGGTATTTGGCTCTATATCGTGTAATGCTGACCGGTGGTGCTTTACGTAATATAGTTTGGTTATTGTGTACAACTCAAAGGGATGGTGTATAAAACTATTATAAGACCAGTAATGTTGTACGCATCTGAGTGCTGGGCGACGAGAGAGACGGATGAGAGAAAACTACATATGGCAGAAATGCGAATGTTAAGGTGGATGTGTGGTGTAACTAGAATGGATAAGATTAGGAATGAATATATCAGAGGAAGTTTGAAAATAGCACCAGTAACAGATAAGTTAAGGAGTAATAGGTTAGCATGGTATGGGCATGTTATGAGGAGAGATGAAGACCATCTAACTAGAAAAGCTTTAAGTATGACGGTCGATGGATATAAGAATAGAGGAAGACCGAAAAAAGGAGAAAAGGAGAGTTCCGATCGGGCCGCCGTGGTGAACAGTCGTGTTTGCGCTCCGCGCTCTCCGTTCGTCCGTCCGACCCGCTGACTCGCTCTCGCGCTCGTGCTATCTCGCTCGTTTTCGTGTCGACCGCGCTCGACTTAGTAGTGTCCGTGCTTCGCTCGCATCGAGTCGGTCTCGCGCGCCGTATCGCAGTGTTTGTGTACTTCGTGTTTCGCGTCGCGCGCTCCGTTGTTTACGTTGTGTGCGCCGCGTCTCCGCCAGTCTACAAGCGCCGTGTTTACATCGTGCCCCGCACCGATTCGTCGCCGCGTTTCGCGTACGCTACGTAGTTGAGCGAGTCCGCCGCGTTCATTGCTATTCTGTTGCTAAGAAGTAACAATAGTGTCAATCGTAGGCGCTCGATTTTAGAGCGTAGCAAACCGCTCCTCTCGGAGCGAACCCGCGATTAATTTCATTTTTAAAGTCCAGTCGTCTGGCCAGCTCATGGATACCTAACGGTGTAGCCAACGAAGTGAGTTGGAGCGACCTGTCCGCTCGCCGTAGGCCCCGCGGCCTACTGCACTGACAGACGGGCCTGGGTAGCTTAGCCTTGGTGGTGATCACCTAGTTAAGTCCAGTGTGTCTCCCTCCCACCTACCTAATCCCCTCATTCCATCCTCGGGTGTCTGTTTGGGCGTAGCCCGGTTTACCGGTCTGCGTTCTCTGCCCCGGGATTGCTAGGGCTTCCCTCTAGGCTCTGTAGGTTAGTTTCCGTGCGGCATTGCACTTTGCCCACAGGTCTCTTGGCCCGGACTCGGGATAGTCCCATAACTTTCCGTTCAGGCGTGCCCCCCTGCCCCTAAGGCAGGGAGGTTTGTTTCGCGGCCCCAAGCCATCGAAATGGCTTCCCCAGAACAAATAGTCAGGATTATAGAATCCTTTAACGCGAACTACCCCGCAGGTCACAAACTCTACCTCTTTATAATATTAGTATAGATTTATATTGTCTATATCCTAATCGATATGTGTTTAACTTTGGATGTATGTATATTTGTCTGATATATACTATAACTCGGTCTTAACCTTCGATCAACAATTAGATATCGGGTCGGCGCGAAAAATACGTCTCGGTAAATAAGAGCTCACTTGAAATTATTTTGTTTAGTTTGTTTGAAACACAGCCAATGTAAGCACGTTTCACATGCCGCAGTGTATTCAAAAGATGCAAAAATAATACCCGAAAAAGCAATTTAACGGCCGGAGTATGTTACTTTCGCTAAAGACATGTTGAATAAGTTATATTTTAAGCTTTAAACTAACAAATAATATCAAATTGTGAACAAAATTACCGATTTTAAACCTGTAATACAAATGTTTGGCCTAGGCACTCCAACCACGCACAATTATGGGAAAACGTACTTTATTCATTACGTGTTAAGGTTGAATTCACACTAAATGTTGTTTATGTTCTCTTTTCATTTGTGAGGGGAGAAATTTATTGCTTTGCTCGTTTTATGGTAAGTATTAGATAATATTATGAACATTTGTGACTTTATTATAAGTTGTTATGGTTGTAATTAAGTTGAACATAAAACTGTTTTAAAATTTTTTTTCTCCCTTTCTTAGTAAACAAATAGCTACACATAAGTATATATTTACGCGGACGGCTTTTAGCTTCGATTTTATGCGTGACCCTTTATCTAGTTATTGTTGATCGAAGATTATTTAACTGCTATAAATTTTTATCGATTTTAAGTTACCTATGTTAAATGCTATAATTACTGCTTAACCCTTAAGTGATGATTTGAAGCGTTTTCTAATTGATAGTAAAAGTGTACTTGTAATCAATTCAGCCGTTTTAAGAATAAGCCCGGAAATAAATAGATAAATCATGATTGATGTTGACCCCAATGATATTATTTATAACTATACTAGCTAACCCGCGCAACTTCGTCTGCGTAAAATCAGTTACTACCGGTTACTATTGTATTTCCAAACTCGAAAAGGCATTATTTATAACTATACTAGCTAACCCGCGCAACTTCGTCTGCGTAAAATCAGTTACTACCGGTTACTATTGTATTTCCAAACTCGAAAAGGCTTAAAAACTTAGAACCCGACCGCAGCGACACCAACCTTTTTAAATTGTGTAACCAAACATTTCAGCGACCCACTCAAACACATAATGTCTTCCCAGTACTCTCTGGGATAGCTTCTGTGCTACTCATGACCGTGCCCCACTTACTATTCACATAGGCCCAGCGGCAGCGACAACGCAATAATTTTACCAACTTGTAATTTCTATTTCGCATTATCTTCTCACCAACTTTATCAATTAACATGCCGTACAAAATAAATTTTGTCTCCATGAAATCTTCGTTTTTATTTAGCTATTTGTTTTTGTAAGTGGACTTTTTCGTAAAGCTAAAGGTAATGAATATTTTTGCTACAAATTTTATTCCTTTGTTGTAAACCATTTAAGCGGCGCACGTCATATTATTTCATTGTCGCCAACTTTAATTACATTTATTGTGATTGATGTGCCAAAATAATAAGTTAGCACTGAGAGATAATACACCTTTCTACTTTTATCTACTTCTACATTTCAGACATAAATTTCAAAATCAGATCAGTAGAACCAAGGATTATTACCCCGAACTTCCAAACTGTACCTGTCTTTACAATATTAGTATAGATATAGTATTGAATGGCAACTGCAAACTTCTAAACTAATTATTCTAATCGTAAATTTACAAC